>CM035197.1:2768478-2780716 GCA_020233015.1 Callinectes sapidus
AACAACAACAACAACAACAACAACAACAACAACAACAGCATCAACAACAATAATAATAATAATAATAATAATAATAATAATAATAATAATAATAATGATGATGATGATGATGATGATGATGATGATGATGATGATAATAATAATAATAATAATAATAATAATAAAAATAATAATAATATTAATAACGATAATGGAGATGTAATTACATCAGAAACCTATAAGAATACACCGTTAGTCTTTAACCCTCCACAACACTCGTATATAATACACCTCTTCTTTTCTTTATCTCCTTTCCCCCCCCCCCCCCCATTTTCTTTCTACACCACCAACAAAACAACACAATCCACACACACAACCTAATTCCAATCACATTCCACCAAGTCCCATAACTTCCACCACCACACCAATACACCACCATACACCTCACCCATTCATTTCACTACACCACTCACCACTCTGCCTCCTGCCATGTATGTAATGTCTGGCCCGTCATGATGTATCCAGTGTCCGCCGTGATCTGTTTATTATTCTTACTGGGGTCCCGAGGCGAGGTGCTGAGGATACCCTGAGTCATCATCATAGCAGTGACTCAGCAGCGGCTCGACTTAGCTAAAGGAGGAGGAGGAGGAGGAGGAGGAAAGAAGAACAAGAAGAAGAAGAAGAACAAAAAGAACAAGAACAAGAAGAACAAGAACAAGAAGAAGAGGAAGAAGAACAACAAAAACAACAAAATCAAGAAGGAAAAAAAGAAAAACAGAAAGAGAATGAAAAGAGAAAATGAGGAGAAGGAAAAAGAAAAAAGGAAAGAAAAGGAAGAGGAGGAGGAGGAGAAAGAGGAGGAGAAAAGGAGGAAGATGCAGGAAAAGAAGGAATATACACACCGCCACAACTCTCCAGACTCAAGGGCGCCCTATACGTCTATCCCTTTAACAAACTGACCTTCTGCGCCTCCCGTGGTTCCAGTAACATCCCCTTAACTTCCACCGGGCAACACTGTTTAAGACGACACCCCACGCCACTGCCACCAGTTGTTACGTGAATAAAAAGGAAGGCTGCTGCGACTGTCCCCTGTGTCTTCTGTCGGTTTGAAGTGGTGACATAACATCTAGCCCTTCTGACTTCAATGGCAGTCCCTTTACATCCTTAATCTCTTCAGTACTATGGCCCATTTTCATATCAATTCTTCTTACTATTTCGCGATTCTATATAGCTTCAGAAATTTATATGAGGATCAAAACATTACAGGCTCCGGCCATTAACTTTTTTTACCTCCATAGACCCTTCCTAATGCCAATAAAATCGTCTAATCACACCCAACACTCATGGTAAAAATGTGTCCCAGAACTAAAGTAGTTAACCATTTGTCTTTGGGTTAGCAAGTATAGCTTTACTTTACCAATCACTTTGAGACATCTTTACTTGCTCTACACTCACATCTAATCTTTCAGCTAAGAATATATTGCACAGTATATTCTTTTTAATCACTAACTTTTTTTGTAAATGTTAATAAAGATCTCAAACATTGCTTCTGGTGCTGTTCACTGCCTTGTGTCGCAGTGAATGGGTTAAAAGGCACATCACCATGAACATTTTTCTGGCAGGAAACGTACGAAATCTGCAGGAATTGCGGGCTAAACTGAGACGTGAGATAGGGGAAGAAATTGATAACGGAACTGCAAAGAGGGAAGGAGCAATAAAAGATGCAATAGACAGGAGTAACGTACATGGCGCCAACCACTGACACACTGGGGGGGGGGAGGAGGAGGAGGAGGAGGAGGAGGAGGAGAGCAATAACAAGATAATGTTGATAAAAGTTAATACAATGAAGAAAACAAGAAGACATCAAGACAACAACAAAAACAACAGTTGTAATCCGAAGCTGGGCACCGTTATCTTCTATTCTCTTTCCTCTCTCTTTTTATTTACTATCTTCTTTTCTTCTATATTTTTTTCTATAGTCTAATTTTCTTCTGTATTCTTTATTGAACTTTTTTATATGGAGGTATACCACACAACAACAACCAAACGAGGACCTCTAGATGACACAGTGACCATCAGGACTTCATAAGAAACCTGCGGCTGCCCAACACCTCCTTCCGCGTCATACTGCCCAGTCACGTCACACCTTGCCACCGGTGTAGTCTACCCTGCCCTGCGCCATACATTACATAAGAACATATAAAAATTAGGGAAGCTGGAAGAGGCCGTTAAACCTATTCGTGGCAGTCTCTATGTGAACACCTCTGCCTATTTCCACCTGTCATCCTCAACCATAATTTACACAGCACCCTCCCTTACTCCACCACCATCCCCCCCTCATATCTCACTGCAATGCTTGACAGGTGACTTCAGTGAACGTGCAGAGTTATTCGTCCCTCTAATGCTTTTACATTCACATCTGCCGCTCGATATTATACTCAACGCTTATTTTCCTTTAACTTAAACCCCTTCAGTACTGGGATATCCTTTTATCATGGGTTTCAAGTGTGATTAATCGACTTTATTGATATTAGCAAGTTTATGAGGGTCAAAAGATTAATGGCCATAGTTTGTTATATCTTAATCCCTTCATGAGTTTCTGAAGCTGTTTAGAATCGACAAATAATATGCTGAATGAATATGAAAATGCGTCACCGTACTGAAGGGGTTAAGAAATTAATGTATGCAAGCAGAAGTCTATTATTTTTTTTTTTCTCTACAGACTCATCCGGTACATACTAAAAAAAAAAATAGTAAAGACAATCGTTCTATAATGTTGATGTTTCACTCTTTATCAATCGAACAATTAATCAATGACATTTTTCAACCTATGTAAGAAGCATAGATACCACAACTCCACTCATCACCATCACCATAACTTTTACAGTACAATGACACGTTTTTACATTAATTATGCTTACTATTTCACGATTTTATACAGCTTCAGAAACTCATATGGGGATGAAAACAGTACAGAGTCTGGCTATTAATCTTCTGAGTTTTGTAGACCCTTCCTAATGTTAATAAAGTCGTCTAATCACATCCAAAAATGAGTCTCAGTACTGAAGGGGTTAACCAAGCCACCCTCACCTACAGGAACACGGAAAACAATACAGACGCCTCGGCTACACGTTATCTTCTTCCTGTAATGATGAAGCCAAACTGTACATGAAGAAGCACCAATTGCAAGATACACGCGATAATGACTCTTACCTTACTTTTTTTCTTTACTTTTTCTCTCTCTCTCACTTATGTATTCTTGGTGGTTCCAGCAATGATGATTTCCTGAGGCTACTTACTTCCTTACGTGGGTCTCTTTCCCACACACGTAATTTACTTAGCGTTATAACTCCTTTGTCATATGAAGGAGGTAATTTCTTTCAACGCAATACGAGACAGAGACAGAGAGCAAGAGCGAGAGAGACAGAGAACGAGACAGAGACAGAGAGAGAGAGAGAGAGAGAGAGAGAGAGAGAGAGAGAGAGAGAGAGAGAGAGAGACTCAATATAATATGATTACGACCATAAAAATGACAACAAAAAAGATGAACATGAATAACACACCTAGCAATGATAAAGCTAAAGAATTGATAAGCATACAGATAAAAATGATAGAGGAATGAGTAAATATATTAAAATAGGAATGGCGTGAAGTCTTTTATACGCTACAAAACTATTCAAAGATACAAGAAGCAGAATAATACAAATGAAAGTGGTAAGTAGAAATGACTAAGAACTTGGACATCTTATGTTCCCCTTATCGAGTTGCATGGTTTGTTATCTTTTTGAGTGTATGAACATTCTCTTCTTATCTTACTAAAGGCCCGGTAATGGCTGACGAATAATGCAAGAGTTAATCTGTATTCCTAATCTTTTTTATTGATAAACTCCAACTTCTTTTCTGCTTCTGTATTTCTTCCTTCCTATGACTTGAACTTTTCAGGAAGGAGGTTTTAAAACACATCTTTCTTTTTTTTCCAAGAACCTTTTTGACCTCTTTATAGATTGGCATTCTCATTGTGCCTTTTCCTCGCCATTTATGTTGCTTTTGGGCAATACTGCAGTAAAAGACAGAATGTCCTCTCAAATAATGCAGTTTTCGCGATTTGGTTACTATAGGATCAAGAGAAAGACGGATACAATGCTTATGGAGGGTTACGTCTATCGTGCCACTACACTACACCCATCTTTCAACACGCAGATAGCATTAACTCCACATTTAATAGGAAGGCCAACAATATCCGGAGTTCTCAGGCGGTCACCCAACCAAGTACTAACCAGACCCAACGCTGCTTAACCTCACTGATCGGACGAGAAGCTGTTTATTATTAGAAATTTATATGATCTACTTCCTCCAAACAGCGGGAGTGCGTCAGTGTCCACGTGGGGCAGGCGGGGGTCCAGATAGGCAATGCATGCTGGGAGCTGTACTGCCTGGAGCACGGCATTACTCCTGACGGGATGATGCCTTCCGATGACACTGTGGGCTACGGGACAGACTCCTTCAACACCTTCTTCAGCGAGAGGGAAAGTGGCTTGCATGTTCCTCGCGCCATCTTCGTCGACCTTGAGCCAACTGTTATAGGTAAGTCTGTCCCAGTTTATGAGAATTGTATTAAGTTTTCGTTGTTTTATAGTGAAAAGTTAGGAGTAATTTCCAGTTGTGAGAAATTTAAAGGTTGTCAGCTTCGTCGATCTTGAGCCAATTGTTATAGGTAAGTCTGTCCCAGTTTATTAGAATTGTATTAAGTTTGTTGTTGTTTTATAGTGAAAAGTTAGGAGTAATTTCCAGTTGTGAGAAATTTAAAGGTTGTCAGCTTCGTCGACCTTAAAGTAACTGTTATAGGTAAGTTTGTCCTAGTTTTACATCATTTTGTGTGAATTGTATGAAGTTTGCGTTGTTCTATAATGAAAGGTTAGGAGTAATTTCCAGTTGTGAGAAAATTTAAAGGTTTTCAGTAGTATTGAACGGATTAAGAGTCAAAACAATAACACCAATATCACCAACACCATTACCATCACCACCATCAACAGCAGCAACAAAAGCAAAATCAACATCATACTTCTCCACCACCTCCACCACCACCACCACCACCACCACCACCACCACCACCACCACCACCACTACCACCACCACCACCACTATCAGTACCAGTATCACCGCCATCGTAAACACGTGACCTCCCTCCTGACAAAACACACCTAATGAAAAATGCAAATAACTGGGTAGCAATTAACATTATTAAACGTATTTATCTAGGTGTCCTATCAACACACACACACACACACACACACACACACACACACACACACACACACACACACACACACACACACACACACACACACACATAGATAGATAGATCGATAGATAGATATTGACCACAACGAAATATTACCTTTACAAAAATGCTCTCAAAATATGGTCCATCACAAATGCTTTCGTTTAGAATTCATGAATGACAGAATTTTATAAAACGTAACACCCATATCGTATAAAACGCCTAAAGTAAATCAAACCATATTATATACACACAAGTCCCACAAAAATGATCCCTTAATACATAGCAATAAAACACTTAAAAACATAAAAAAACATGATACAAAAACCCAGACCACTTATAATGTGCAAATAACTGGACGGAACACATGACACATAAAGTGTATAAAACAAATGACCGAATAAATGAAACGAGCCTTCACACAAGGATCATAAAGCTAACAAACATACAGCAAACATACATGACCATAAGGCGTGAACCACGTAAGCAAATAGACATTACACACACACACACACACACACACACACACACACACACACACACACACATTGTCTAAGGTTATATCTTTTTCTATACGTAAATAATTAAGATCTTTGTGTTTTCCTACAATACTTTGTCATTACCGCATTTCCTTTTGATTAGGTACACAAGAGGGACAAAAAATACAAATAAATGAAGAAAAAAAAAAGAAACGGTTAATTTAAGTACCACTTTCCCCCAAAAAAGTTAACCCCAAAACATCGATTATTGGAGGATAAGACTCAATTTATCCAACCAAATGTACCTTTCTTCTAGACGAGGTACGGACAGGCATCTACCGGGCGATGTACCACCCCATGCAGCTCATCACGGGAAAGGAGGACGCTGCCAACAACTTCGCCCGCGGCCACTACACGATAGGAAAGGAAATGATAGACCTTACAATGGACCAGATACGCAAGTTAGCTGATGACTCCTCCAGCTTACAGGTACGGTGCTCTCTTCTTGTTGCCATTCCCACTTAAAAAAGGGACAGGGAACTTATATGGTTAAGTTGTATCCTATCGCCAGTGTCTCTCACCTGTGCTACGTGCCAAGGGATACAGAAACTTATAAAAAGAAGGACATATAACCTTGTATCTTTTTATGTAGGAAGGGCATCGGCAGGAGTAAGAAAAATTGTAATAAAAAAGAGCCACGTAATGAAACTAATAAGAGGAGTCATTTTAGGAGCTCCCGTGGTACAGTGGAACAAGGAGCGCTTTGGGACGAGTGTTCAAATTCAAGGTTCGAATCCCTGCACGGTCTGAGGGTGATAGGTGGGGCATCCACTCGAGGTAATGGTTTGTAAACGGGTGGGTTTTCAGATACGAGGTCTCCATTACGAGGACTCCTTTAGCCCATAAATTCTCTTGTAATTGTTGATTGATTTATTGAGATTTGCGCGATTTTTTTCCATTATTATATTCTTTTAATTAAATGTTGTTTTTTTCTAGCATTACAAAAGTTTGTGAGTGATTTGTTCTTTTGCCATTGTCAACGAAATAGATTAACTTTGCTATTTTTTTAAGAAGTGGAAGCCAGCCAAGAGTAACACTAGACAATAATAAATAAAGTAATAGTAATAAAAAAAATACTAATTTGCCAGTCCCATTACATATCCAAAACAGTTCGCCAGGAGATAGGGATAAATGTCTTGAAACCCTTCTCTTAAATAAAGTCACTGGAAGTTAGAAATACAGAAGCAGATGAGGAGTTTCAGAGTTTACCAGAATACCAGATGATGTATTAATGAGATGCTTCTGAGTTAACATCTCACGTCAACTCTCTTACCTAATAGCAATACAATATAAAAAAAAATGGTTCAGGATTGTTAAAAGAAATCAACTGAAAGATTGGCATATTAGTTATTGAGTAGTAGTAAGACAAATGAGTGTAAAGATGGTGAGGAAAAACTTGGGCAGGGTCAGGGGTACTCTTTACTCCAACGTTTCGTCTTCTTCAGAGAGTCTTTACATATCTTTACACATATTTGTTATAAGCAGAGACAAGAAAATTTTTAAAGAATTAGGTAAAAGTATGGACTGATAAGAGATTGACTTTTCTCCTATTTTCTTCGTTTTCTTTCTTTTTCTAAACTTATCCATGATTGCGAAAAAAAAAATAACTGGAAAAATGATACGTTAGTTATTAAGAAAGTCAAAAAGAAGTCCATAAAAAAATAGATAAAAGTATTATTATTTTCCTATTTTTTCCTCATCTTTATTCTTTTTTTGCATCGTTCCTCCTATTTCCCCATGACCTTCCATCTCCACTCCCTGATTAACATAACTTCAAAAGACACACGAGTATTCAATGTACGAGGGAAATAAATTGTTATAGCCCACACACACGTTTGGCTCAGGGGACGTCCATCCTCTTAGCCAGCTTGCCCTACCTACCTTGCTTCTCTGTATCATATAATTCCTGGCTGCCTCCTACACATTTACTTATGAGTCTTTTAATTCCAGCATCGCCCTCCTCTTAGTCCTCTGCTCATTTCCCCTGCGTCCCTTTATGCGAAGCCCCAGTGTAGAGTTTCAAACGAGGGGACACGCCCGCTCTCTCTCTCTCTCTCTCTCTCTCTCTCTCTCTCTCTCTCTCTCTCTCTCTCTCTCTCTCTCTCTCTCTCTCTGGTATTTTCATTTATTTCTTCATATTTTCATCCATTCTTTCATATTTTCATTCATTCTCTCATTTTTTTATTCACTTTCACATTTTCATTCTTTCATGTTTTCATTCATTTTCATATTTTCGTTCTCTCATACTCTCATTTTTTTCACATTTTCATTCATTCTCTCATACTCTCTTTTTCTTTCATATTTTCATTCATTCTCTCATATTTTCACTCATATGCTCTCATTCATTCTTTCATATTTTCATTCATTCTCTCTCTCTCTCTCTCTCTCTCTCTCTCTCTCTCTCTCTCTCTCTCTCTCTCTCTCTCTCTCTCTCTCTCTCTCTCTCTCTCTCTCTGTGTGTGCAACATCTCAACCCTGCACTGTACCTCTCTCTCTCTCTCTGGCCAGGGCTTCCTTGTGTTCCATTCGTTCGGGGGCGGCACTGGCTCCGGCTTCACCTCCCTCCTAATGGAACATCTGACCGTCGATTATGGCAAGAAGACCAAGCTGGAGTTTGCGATTTACCCCGCGCCGCAGGTAAGGGTTCGGCGTCCCTCTGATGAACGAAGGGTGGTGCAGGAGTCAAGGGAAGGCTTTAATATTCTCTTCGATTTATGAGGGCTGGATATTATGCTTTTTATTCTTTGGTGTTGTGGATGAGGGCTTTTTATCTATATTGTAGTGTATTTTAATGTTTCCGTGGTACTTTTGTAATACTTTTTAAAACTTCTTATAGGGATTTGATATTCTCTTCGATTTATGAGGACTTTTGTAAATATTAATCTTTTTCTATTTTGATTTTACCTTTTTTACTTCAATAATATTGTAGCAAAGTCTTGTTATCTAAACAGCTACTGTACGGCTTCCGTAGAAATCCATCACCAGGACCATAAAATTATCTTTAACCTCTTCAGTACTAGGATGTATTTTTACCATGAGATTTGTGTATAATTAGAGAATTTTATTTACATTAAGAAGGGTCAAAGAGCCTTAGAAGATCAATAGCCAGGCTTCACTATTTCAATCCTCACATGAATTTCTGAAACTGTACAAAATCATCCATTAGTAAGCAGAATGAATATGAAAACGCGTCATGGTACTGAAGGAGTGAAAAATACGAGTATCTTCAACTGAAACCTTTGGAAAGCAGTGACGGTGAGAGACCAAAGCGTTTCTGAATACGGACCTTAACTTCTCGGTGTCACAGGTGTCCACGGCCATGGTGGAGCCTTACAACTCTGTACTGACGACCCACACCTCCATGGAGCAGAGCGACGTGGCCTTCATGGTGGACAACGAGGCCATCTACGAGCTGTGCCACAAGAGTCTGGGCGTCACGAGGCCAACATACCACAATCTGAACAGACTCATCAGCCAGATCGTCTCCTCCATCACCGCCTCCCTCAGGTAATGATGGTAGTGGTGGTGGTGGTGGTGGTGGTGGTGGTGGTGGTCTTTCTCCTCGCTTCTTGATACTCATTCTTATTACCGCTTCTCTTTTCTCGCTTTTTTTACGTGGTGTACAAACTGTCTCATTGTCAATAGAACCGTAAAAAAAAACAAGAAAAAAACCGTTAAAATCCCAATAGTTTCCACTGGAGTCAGATGAGAGGCTGCGAGGAGGGGAGGCAGCATCTGGGAATACGGTCGGCAAGCAAGGCAAACAAGGGAAGTGAGGCAATAAGGTTTCTCTGACGCAGGTTTGAAGGCGCCCTTAACGTGGACCTGGCGGAATTCCAGACCAACCTCGTGCCTTACCCACGGATCCACTTCCCGCTGGCTAATTACGCACCAGTGCACGCCGCCGAGAGTGTTAATCACATGCAGGTAAGAGGCGAGAGTACCTGGCCGACTCATTCCATTACGTACTCAGGTGAGCCACGTCAACAAGAGAGTTACCTGTATAGATTTGCATTACCTCACATAAGACTCGGGTAAACCACGTCAAAAGGGGACACATAATGCAGTAAGATGAACCAAATATCAATAGGTGAGTTACCGGACAAATTATCATTATTTGTTATGAGATACTGAAGTGAAGTCAACAAATAAGTTAGTTACCTGTAAAAATAAGTATTACCTCGCATGGTATAACGTGAACGACGTCAACAGGTGAGATATGAAGCATTAAGGTGAACCAAATAACGTCAATGTGAAAGTTACCAGACAGATAACTATTGCCTCCCTCAGTAGGTGAGCCCGATCACGTTAATTAGTGTTACCTGGAGTATTGTCTCAAATGAAATCATGGTGGTGAATCATATCAATTTAAGATAAATGTCTTGACACACCATCATTAACTTCATGACTCACTAAGGGAAACGCATGAAACGAGGAATGCTACTTAAGACCATAAGAACATTAGGAAAAAGGAAAGCTACAAGAGGCCGCCAGCTTTACACGTGGCATGTAACTTATACTTACCTATTTCCACCCATCATCCTTTTTAACTTTCCCTAGTGGCTCTACAACGAACAATTACTGAGACTCTACGATTCTATCTCAAAACATATTCGTTTCCATTCCATTTTTTCAACCAAACTCTCTCAAACTTGAATTGATTGTTTTTTGATTGGATTATATGAATTACCTGTACATTCCATGATACACTCAGGTGAAATATGTCAACAGGTGTAATCGTATGCAGATTCGTAGGTTGATTAATAATTCATAGCTCTCCAACATCCATTAGTTAACTCAGGTAAGCCCCATTAGCAGTGTGACTTTTATGACTGCCGCTTAAGCTTGGTAAAACGTAGTACAAGCTTTCAATATAATAAATAACATTGACCAGTTTTATCAATGACTATAATAACTTTAACTATAACTTTGACTATGGCTTATATATATTTTTATTTCAATAACTTTGATTCTTATGGCTGCTACTTAAGCTTGGTAAAATATACGGTAAGTTTTAACATAATAACTCACTACTTTTGTTACTGACTTTTTTTAAGTAAGTGGGGAAGCCAATCCAGGGAAATAAAAACAATGAAAGCAAAAAATCCCACTGTTATTGCCAGTCCCCTGAAAGAATAAATGAGTTAGCCGAGAGACAGAATAACTTTAACTATAATAACTCTGACGATAGCTAATAACTTAAACTTTAATAACTTTGACTATTATCCCTGCTTCTGACAATTGGTGAACTATAGACCACCTTTGAATATGATAACTGAATACTATGATAACCAAATATAAAAACTTAGGCTGTAATAACTTTGGATATATCTAATAACTTTGACTTTAATAACTTTGATTACTATGAATGCCTCTGAAACTTGAACTGTAGTGCAAGTTTTGAATATAATAACTTCAGCTACCACAATAACTTTGACCACAATGATTTTGACTCCAATAACTAATAACAAACAGGTAAGTGAGTAATCAGTATAACTTTGAATGCAATAACATACACTACCATAACTAATAACAAGCAGGTGTGCAAGTGATCGGTACAATGATTTTAACAGTAATAACTAGTAACAAATAGATGTGTGAGTGACCAGTATTATAATTCCAACAAGAACTTTGACTCTGATAGCAAATAAGTAAGTGAGTGGTCGGCCATGATAACGCTGCTCTCTACTCGTACAACATGAACACTGGCTGGCGGTGCACTGCGGCATCAGGAAATCGTGTTTAACCCATTCAGTACTGGGACGGATTACTTTTGTTGTTGATTATCATAGGTGGTAACTGACGCCTACAAACAACCTCCTTCTGTTCTTACACACCAACAGTAGTCCCGGGGAGTTATCCATGGCAGGGATCCTTCACTTGTTAACCTGAAAGCCTTAAACACAGATAGAGTCAAGTAGTCCGTTACTGTAAAACGTACGTGATCCACCTTCGTGCGCTCACTGTGGACTAACTGACGTGAGACTCGCAGTCTCGTGTTCATGAAGTGCGTCAGTGCTTCGTTTCATTGTTTCGTTTGTGATGATTCATTCCTTCGTGTGTAATGTTAAGAATTTAATCATAATTTCATAGCTACACAAATATCTACGTAAGTATTATTATACAATTAGCTCTCGTACAGTTAACTTCTATTACCTATTTGTCATTAAGTTCCCAACGGTACAACAGTTATTTACGTTATTTTACTACAAGTTCTATTTCAATTGCGCGGAGAATTACGTATTTTCCACGTTGACCCTGAACTTCAAATCCAATCCAGAGCTCTGATCACTAATATTGCTTCACTGATATGTAAGCTGTTGTGTGAGGCTGCTTCGAACAGCTCAGAGTGTGTTGAGAGAGAGAGAGAGAGAGAGAGAGAGAGAGAGAGAGAGAGAGAGAGAGAGAGAGAGAGAGAGAGAGAGAGAGAGAGAGAGAG
>CM035197.1:2943854-2946354 GCA_020233015.1 Callinectes sapidus
TGAGGAAACAAATAAATACATTCTCCTTAACTCTGAGCACCACGGGCGGATGTGTGTGTGTGTGTGTGTGTGTGTGTGTGTGTGGGTGGGTGGTTGGGATGGGGCGGAGATTGAGTGCCTGTGCTGACATTATTACTGCCCACCAAGCATTTCTTTCTTTCAAAATATCTTCATTTCTATCTAATTTATTATTTCAACTACCACTATGGCATTTTTATTCAAACCTTTAATTTTTCGTCTCAATCACAATCGATGGCAACAAGAATATCATTACAGAGATTAAATCAGTACTACTTACGTGGATGAATAAAATGTTGCTGTTTTTCCTTGCTCACCAGTCACCGGTATCTTCCAAATCTGTACTAGAGAAACAAAAAATTTCCTCTTCATTTAACAGTTAATTACTGATCGATAGGAAAGTCATCATTACGTTTAAATTGACGAGGCACTAGATTTTCATTACAATGGCTACGACAACCGTAAATATGATAACCATGCAATGAGAGTAACGTTGCCATCTCGTTAACTCTTCAGTGGTAACAGTTGAAAAATATTGTGATGAAGTTCTAAGCAAAACTACATTGAATTGTGGAAATGATAATGTTATATTTCATCGCATATATCATTATCATTGCTTGCAGCTAATTCCACTTCCTGATGGCTAAATACCTTTAACTACTATGAGAGAGAGAGAGAGAGAGAGAGAGAGAGAGAGAGAGAGAGAGAGAGAGAGAGAGAGAGAGAGAGAGAGAGAGAGAGAGAGAGAGAGAGAGAGAGAGAGAGAGAGACAGAGAGACAGACAGACAGATAGATAGACAGACAGACAGACAGACATATAAACAAACAGACAGACAGACAGACAGAGACAGAAAGACAGACAGACAAAGAGAAAAAAATATATGTATAACTTTTCTTTGAATAATTTCAAATATGAAGGTTTCTCCAACATTTTTTTATTATTTAATTAGCATTATTTAAACACGGTAGATTATTTGAAATTTTTAAAAGCGTCGTTAAAGATACATATTTATTGGAATCAGAAAGGCTGATACGATTGCGGTGTTGGTAAAATCTTTTATCGTAAACAGATTAACAAAGCCAACGAAATATAGGTCACATTCACCTTTGTGTTACGAGTGTTTTCACTTGTTGCTGCACTCTATATTCAATAATGATCCAGAAACTCAATAGAAAAATGTAAAATATAAGGTTTAATTATCGCTTACAATAGTTGTGTTCCTGTCACACGTAATAACATCCATCACCAAATCATAAGCGTAATTTCTTATCAAAGCAGAAAGTATTTGCATTTAATAGACATACACATGTAACACCCAGATAAGTAGAGCTGATTGAAAATCCTTTTTTAACGAAAAATGCAGTACAAACGAGATCAAAGATAATTCCGCATATAATCTAAAAGTAAAAAATTTGGGACAGTCTTGGTATTCAGCTACATCCATTATTCAGATGAAGACAAGGTACATGATCAAAAAAAGCCTTGGAGGAAGTCCTGTGGGGGTCAAAATATTATAGACACTGGCTATTAATCTTCTGAACTCCATAAACCATACATAATACTAATAAAATCGTTTAAACACACAAAATTCGTGGTAAGAATGTGTCCTTGTAATGAAGGGATTAATCTCAGAGTCCAAATGCTACTTCAGAACCTCTCCCACGCCTGCACAGAGTCCTGAGCCGCCATACTGAGAGTAAAGTACCCGATGGAACTGTGCCGCCGACCACTGTTTCCGAGTCCTGAAGAGAAATGCAAATTCCAAGGACATCCATCTACATTTTAGAGTGTCAAGAGAAACACTGAAAAATACGACTACTTTTTGCTCTGAGTACAGGTAAACATGGCTTATCGTCAGCTTTGTTCCTTCCACTTATTTCATGGGTGTTTTCTTTCACCAATCAAGTTTATTTGTGGCGTATATGGGATTATGTATATTCCTCTATTGTCTATCTATGTTCTTTGCATATAACCTACTCGATTTTTTTGCTGTGTCAAGAGAAACATGGAAAAATCAATCACTTTTTCGTAGCCGTTAAAATAATATGCTAGTTCCAGGCCAGCCATGAGGGTGGGGTGTGGGGTGTGCGGGACGGAGGCAAGTCAGTGTGTTCTGGGGTAAGGTACGGGGAACTGGACTGCGTTAAACCTATTTAAAAGCCTCTGGTTGAACGGATACGGACGATTTTTACCTGAAAAACAGTCTATTTAAAGTAAATAACGGTATTTCACGATGGTTATGACACTGTAGTGGAGTATTAAGACGATCTTTACCTGAAGTGAACAGCGAGAGTTCACGAGTGTTTGTTAAGGACAGTGGTTTTGATGGCAGAATAAGAAGACTGTGCTAGTTTATTCAGTGTCCAAGTCATCTAATTCCTGGACTGAAGCTGCAAGATGGAGTAACAGATAGTGGATTATGCTATTGCACCCACTACCCTTGCCGTGTGTCAAGGTTTATGTAAAGTGAGTCACCACCCC
>CM035197.1:2951354-2958411 GCA_020233015.1 Callinectes sapidus
TTGCCAGGGCCATGCATATGTAGACAGTCATGGTGGTGGCCGGAAAAAACCAGCTCTCCCTCCCTCCGCCACTGAACGCAAGTCGTCTGACGTGGCCAAAACGTGGCAAATGTTTCACCTGACGCAGTTCTATACTAATCTGACGACCCTCTATCCAATCACCTTATACAAAATATCTGATCATTTTGTTCCTTTATATTTTATCAACGATGTATAATGGAGTGGAACATGATTTAATTAGTGGGTGACGCCCCTAGGTGTGTGTGGCCTGCAGTGAAAGGGGACACGAGAGTTGATTGACTGAGTGATTAAGCCACCACATCAATGGGGTCATAATCAAGCACCATGGGAACACAAGCCCACAGCACCGACAGGAAAGTACAGTCATTGCCACAAATAGAGTAACACAACATATCCCCTTTCTGTGTTTAAGGTTTTCCTTCAACAAGAGGTACGTGTTGTCCTGGTGTCAAAAAAAAAAAAAAAAAAAAAAAAGATTAGTCAACATGGTGTTAGAATTTGGTTGTTATCATCACCTTTTCATTATTATCTATTTAGAATTATGTTGTGTGTTTGTGAGGATTTCTTACTTTTTGTATTGTTCTCGTACCCAGACGTTGATGACGCGATGATGGTGCAGTTATGAAGGTGAAAAGCGACAGTACGACGTGTGTGTGTGTGTGTGTGTGTGTGTGTGTGTGTGTGTGTGTGTGTGTGTGTGCATGCCATGAAGGAATAGTTCACAAAAAAAAAAAAAAAACACCCACCTGTTATAAGCCCCTGAAAAAATTCAGTGTAAAAAATGCAAAGATCAATTTCATTTTCTACTTAACTTCATACTCTCATCTAAAGTTAATGGAAGATTGGCAAGGAGGAAAAAGTACGGAGAAAGATAGAGTGTACGTGCATACCAGAGATTTACGAAAATACTGTATAGTTTTCTTTTGTACAGCAAGAAAGATACCGATGAAAGAGTAAAAAGTTTTATCATCCAATTTCCAAGTTTAAAGGAGCAATATCCACAAAAATAAAAGTGGACAATAGCAAGAGATGCACCATCCCACCAGCCTGTAGAAAGTGGAGACAGTGAGACGATAACTTTTAACTGCATCCTGCTATGCAGCGTTGTGCGAAGGGAACTCCAACAATCAGTCATGCTCTATGTGCACCAGATAATACTCTTGTGCTGAGCCTCCGTCTGTGTGTGTGTGTGTGTGTGTGTCTGTGTGTGTGTGCGTAATTCCTTATGGTCTCCTGCTCGTCGCCCATGTAATCTTTCACCTACGGAAAAAGCTTAGAGCTCATACTGACCAATCTTCGGGTAGTACTGATATCACACCACTCACCACACACCAGGAAAGAGAAGTATAACTCCCTTGTTTACATCCCGTATCTACTTGCTGCTAGGTGAACAGGAGCTACTCATTTAAGAGGCTAGCTCACTTGCCTCATCTCGCCCCTTTCGGTTGTGAGCCAAGTGTGCTAACCACTATACTACGCGGTGCGTCCGTGCGCAAGTGTGTGTGTGTGTGTGTGTGTGTGTGTGTGTGAGGGGGGGGGGGTGTATTTACCGAGTTGTAGTTTTACAGGGCCGGGGCATTACGCTCCTGTGGAGCCGTCTCTATATCTTCTGTACAATTATCAAACTTTTTTAAAGATCTGTGTGTGTGTGTGTGTGTGTGTGTGTGTGTGTGTGTGTGTGTGTGTGTGCTCGCGCGCGTGCGCGTGTGTGTGTGCGTGGGCGTGTGTCGTGTGTTTTTTACATTTCTTTGTCTGTGTTATTGCAAAACAAGTTGCCACGGAACATATAACAGACATAATTTAGTATTTTCCTGAATGCTTGAAGTTTGCTTTTGTGTTCCTTCGTGTTACGCAACACATGACACACAATGCTACAGATAAATCTGAGGACAACGAGGACGTAACAATGCATTACTTCTCACAAACACGCACACTGACAAAAAATAACTTAAAAAAAAGAGGAAAGTCAAAGAACCACACCCGTTGTCCAATACCCCGAAGCTGTATAGACGTGTTACTGGGTCATTATAACTTTGAGAAAAAAAAGTGTTAAGGACGAAATTGTCGCAGGCAGACAAAATGCACCTCATATATGGGTCTGAGACTCATTGGGCAGCAGTGTAAGTGACTGTTCTCCACTGTTATTCAGTATACTGTAAAAAGTCTTCAAAGAACACCCTGGAACTATAGTTTGTAACGTCTCTTTTAGGTGACCTTTGCCAAACGTTGCCAGCGTGGTGGTGCAGAGTTATTGATAAGGACACTGCACGATCCTAACGCGATCTTTAATCGGAGCCACAAAACGACGTTGACATCATCCCGAACACACAGCATATTCACTTTACATCAACCATATCAGTTGATTCCTTAAGTAAAGCCTAATTTTCCGCCCACCTTCAATACTAAATCCTTTCGTAGATGGAAGCAAGGAAGTCGCCACAGCAAAAGTAATTATACTTAACAAAATCCTGACCAATACCACTCCACTCCCGAGCAAATAATGAAAGTTTCCTAATCAACAAGCCACATCAAAACCAGAATCAGAATAGCTTTTAATTCTTTCATAAGATTTCGATAAAAGAAGTCGAATAGTCCAGAGTCAAACAATAAAGAAGCCACGAAGGCATTGGTTAATATTCTTATGGAAACAGTACGACATGAGACAGGGGAATAAGTTTTGCCCATCGGAATCACAAAAGGAAATTCTGAGATACAGTGAGTAGGTTCACGAAAGCAGCCACAGTGGGAACAATTATCATGTGCAACAAACACTGATGTGGCAACACGTGACAATAAAGACGACAGAGGAAAGTAATTAGAACTAAGACAAAATCATCTTTGATCCCAGTCTGATTTGCATTATGAACAATGTGTTTCATATGAAGGAAGTTTCATTCATGCATGGATGGGGGATGACAACGCAAATAGAGAATCAAAGGGCGGGTGTTGCCACAAAACTCACGGAAGTAATACCGCTAGATTTCAAAGAGGTTGCATGCCGCTGAAACAGAGGTATGAACAATTCATACTTTAGATTAAGGGCGACTGTAATCATAACTACATGGTAGAAAATTCGAAAGACTCAGAGAGTGAGAAAATTAGACATAGATGCAACATCGGCTTTGGATTAAAAATTAGTATAAGTAAGAGGAAACGAATTCAGATCTTCAAGTCGCTGGTGATCCCTGTCTTACTCTATGGTTGTGAGACATGGACACTGAACATCGACCTGAAGAGGCAAATTGATGCCTTTGGTACTAGATGCCTTCGCAGGATCATTGAATACCGCTGGTATGACTTTGTGTCAAATCAGCGATTGTTCCGTGAGACCGATTCGAGGCCTATTACTAGCATAGTCCGTCAGCACCAACTGCGGCTATATGGACATGTGGTGCGATACCCGGAAGCCGACCCTGCTTATCGGGTTGTTTCCAAAAGGGATAACCTGGCTTACAGGAGGCCAAGGGGACGCCCACAGAACTCTTGGCTGCGGCAAGTCGATGCCTCCTGCTGGGAGTCACTCAGGATGGGGAAAAGAGCCTGCATGGAGAGTCGCGAGGCGTGACCGCCAGGGGTGGTGCTGTAGGGTAGGCAAGGCAACGCGCCCCCCGGCGTATGGCCGCCATGATTGATTGATGAAGAAGGAACATAAACGGGACTACTGTCATGTGCCTCAGACACCTGTATTTCAGTGAGAAAAAGAAAATTAAGTTTAGTAAAGGAAAGACGGTGCTTCACAGATTGAGCTATAGCAAGGTGCCATAGAATACAATATTTTGCCGTAGGGAGATACTCGTATATCTATCCTGCAGGCGTGTTCTCCTTTCATGGAGGACACGAACGGGCTCCTCAGTAAGTTAATCCTGCTTAGCTTCCGTGAACCACCACGCCGCTTCAAACTACGCGATGTAGGATAATTCTGCCTTTTTTGTTTATATTCGTGAAATCCCATCCTAAATCTACGTCACGAAAAATGTCGCATGACTGCTCTCACATGATGGTGACTACACACAAGGTCAGCCAGGGCGCGTCTCAACACGCGGGACGGACCACACCCTGAACCGTCACTTCGGTATATAAAGCCGCGCCTAAGAGGGAGAGTCAGACCATCTCTAAAGTCTCCATCATCAAACATCATGAGCAAGACTGTAAGCATCACTCGCTCACCACTGTCATCACCGCCCATTACAATCGCACTTGTTTACACTCACTTCTTGATACATTCACTAAACACATCACTATTATTCGGTAATGTGATAAAAATACTTAAACAACATAACATATCAAAATTGTTTGTAATAAACACACAAAGATGACAAACATTTGCATGAATAACAATAAGGAGACAAACATTATTTCGACACATCAGTTGTTATCATTTCCCACTCTTCCCCTCTTAGCCTCCGAATACTGGCAAACGTCAGGTTCTGACGGCCACACACTGGACAGAATTCCTAAAACATTTAAGAAAAAGCCACTTATGTTGCAGGTGTTCCTCGTGCTGTCCGTGCTGGTGGTGCTGGCCGCCGCCAAGCCCGCCGCCAACCCTAAGCCAGAGCCTGAGCCTGAGGCAAAGGCAGACCCTGGATACCTTGGTTACGGAGGTCTCGGCGGTTTTGGTGGATACGGTTACGGTGGTCTTGGTGGATATGGAGGCTTTGGTGGCTTTGGTGGCTTCGGTCATGGAGGGTATGGTGGCTATGGCATCGGTGGCTTCGGTTATGGTCATGGTGGTTATGGTGGATATGGATTTTATGGTAAGTAAGGGCAAGACCGTAGCTGTTTTTTTCTTCTTTTTTTATAATTCACACACACACACACACACACACACACACACACACACACACACACACACACACAGTGCTGCTTTCAGTCCACAGTCTTCATATTCTGACGAAGGTGCATGTCACAAATCTTGTTTCCACCTTCGATTCACAGCCTTCATATAATTTGCTGTTGAATATCTTACCCTTCAACATTTTGCATTCCTCACCAATACACTACAATTTAGGAACTACAAAAATAGAATCTAAATAATCTATGTCGTGATTGAACTACATTACAACTAACTACAACCTTTTCTTTTTTGCAGGTTAGCTTTATCGTCTGCAGGAAAAGAAGAAAAATTGGTTTCGATTGGGTCAGAATCAATTGTCATCGCTAAAAGTTTTTAGAAATAAATTTCAATGGTCAAACATTCCCTTATTTCTAGACCTGCCATTTTTGTTGGTGAATTCCAACATGACTGACAAGATAATTGAAAGAACTATATACTTTTATTTTTCACACGAGAGAGAGAGAGAGAGAGAGAGAGATTACCACCACTGTCATAATTTTGTTCCCCCTTCTCCAATCAAAAGTTCAGAGCAAACGGACAGCACACGGAGATCAGCTTTACTATACCAAGATTACCATCAGCCAAAGAGTAATGGCTGCCCCAAACAGCAACATTGCTCAATACTCTTTGTCTAGATTTTGAGAAACCGTCCCTATTAGCTACGATTAGATCAAAATAAATTCATCCTTTAGAAGGGGGCAATTGTCATGAAATTCTTGCAGATATTAGTAATAATGAGGACAGCAACAATAACATCATCAGCAACAACAACAACAACAACAACAACAACAACAACAACAACACTCGTCCACGTAGCCTTCAGAAGAGACTTACACTACCCTGCTACGTGAAGCGTTTGACATCTGACTGCTCTTGTGACTGTAACTGGTAACATGATCCAAGGACGAGCACGGTCTGTTGGAGCACACCTTAGCTATCCTTCTTGCCTCTTATCACAGCTTTCACCAAGACAAGCGTCAGTGTCAGCAGGATACAAATCTCAGATAATCATAACAGTTCAGTTCATATTTGGGATTTCGGAGTCTCAATTGGACCACCTTTATTAACATGTTTAAGTGGAAAACACATGCTTATTTTTTTGTTTGTTTGTTTGTCTGATTTTTATACGAGTTTTTTCTACAAATGTGGGTTTTTTTTTTTTTTTTTTTTTTTTTTGTTTATACAAGTCGGGTGCCGGCCATGGAAAGCAAGAATATTAATGAAAAAAATAGTGAGATGTTGGTTCCTAAACAGTCAAAAGCGATCATAAAAAGTTAAAAGATAAAATTATAGGAAGACAGAAGTACAAGAGGATTTACTCATTGAAAATAACACACATAGGAATCTAGCTTTGACAATAGTACAAGTCATACACCAAGTTCCTGCTGGATGAAAATGAACGTCAATGGACTTGTAACCCATTAATTTGCAGGCTTAATGGAAACTATTGCGTATTTTTGTTATTAAAACTTATTCGAAAATATTACTACATGTTTTATAAATAATACCATATAATTTTCCCTTCACTTCGTTACGTTTAATTTTTGACATTTATTCAAATAACAAACGGCACTGAAAGAGATCTGGATCATGTAACACTGCTGCCTCACTGTATATATTCCTTTCAGAATATAGGGAGAGATCATGCAACAAACGACGGGAGAACACAATACAAAACAAAATTATGTCACAATACTCTGCTTCACAAACTGTCACTTTAATTTTGTACGTAAGCTGTGGACAAAGAAAACATGGTAACGCTGGCACTGTCTCATGACCTCCCTCGCTGATTGGTCCACGCATTCGGGTATAGTTTTAAAATGTGTGGCTTTTTCTTTTTCTTTTCATTAAAAAAGTGAATCTCATGATAAAACATCAGAATACTTTTACTGGAATAGTCTGATACCTTATGAATACGTATGACATCGGTGAAAATAGAGCCATGGTTTCCCCCACTACAAATTAAGACTTTGCCCAATCAGTGAGTGAGAGCATCTGTCGCAATCAGTGCCAGGGGACCGAAAACTATGACTGTTGGTGACAGATAGTATAGTACAAGTGAGTTCTATTTCATCGAAATAAAGCCTTCAGTGGCATTAAACTTTAATGGTTTGTTGCTGTGACAATATATATATATATATATATATATATATATATATATATATATATATATATATATATATATATATAGATATGATA
>CM035197.1:2999142-3010890 GCA_020233015.1 Callinectes sapidus
TCCATCATGAGGCCACTGAAGAAGATTGACAACACAGGGAAGGTCAGTGCCTCATTTCAATATTTTCAAAACAATCCACTTAACTTAGAACATCAAAGCATCGCTCAACGCCGAGTTTATAACATACTGTTATTCTTATTATGGTCCGTAGATCATCTGAATTTTTTTCTTTTTATTTTATGTTAATGTTCAATATTTTTTTACTTTGAAATCCAGCTCCTTGGTGCCACTTTCGACGCCTTCAAATTCCCAACGAGTGATGTGGTTCAGTTCCGCGCCATGGTGTCCCCCTGCCTGCCCACCTGTGAGCCCGTGCAATGTGACGTGATGGACTTCGGTGGTCAGGTGAAGGTAGCAGAAAGCTACGGCAGGAAGAAGAGAGAAGCGATGCCTTTCATCATCGATTTTGGAAACCCTGAACATAGTTACTGGGAAGCACCCTCATCCACTGTGCAGGAGGTAATGCATGCCATAAACAAATTGTATGTTAACTTTTTGAAGTTTAAGAGCAACAATAGACAACATGAGACAGTTCATTTTTGTTGTCTCCTAATAACATGCTTTAAGATCAAGCTTCGTCTTTCTGCGGGCAAGCATTGTCACGTTTTCCTATACAGCAGGTGAAACAGATCAGCCCAAGAGCATTCGATGTGGTGGCTCACAACTTCGTTCACTCTGGTGGTCGACGCGTCACAAGGGAGACGCCCGAGGTGGACATTCCCGAGGAGTTGTTGGTGGTACGGGCCATCAAAATCTCAGACAACTTTGGCACCCGCTCGTCCCAGGTTCAGAGCAGAGAGAACGCCGCCAACAACCTTGAAAAGAATCACAACACCAAGGTAAGTTGTCTGACCGTGCATCACTCCCACTCATCGAATGTTTGTGCATCTGTAAATGATCATGGTAATTAGTTGCTGACATGGAAAAGCCGGTAAAGTTTAATGTTTCTCTCACAGAGTCTCGGTGGATCAGAGGTGGTGATGCAAGAGGACGTTTCTGGTGTGTGCATCAACATGGTGGGTCTCGTACTGGCCTGCTCGGTGTTCCTGGTGGCTCAGCTTGTAATCATCGTGGCGTGGACGGCTGTGTGGCATCGTCGCCGCCGCAGCAAGCTAGAGGAGCCCCTGAGTCCCGCCACCACAACAGAGTCCCTCCGTCAACTCTACGACTCCGGTTATCCCCGCAGAATTTAGCTCCTTCCCGCTCGTGCTGCTCACCCCTTTACAGGAACCCTGCTTCCTGTGCTCACCGTTTCGTTTAGGAAACGAGTTGCCGAGATGGGTGGAAAAAATATTTCTGTAATGGACAGCAAATCGTCATTTTCGAAAGAACGAACTGCCTGCGTCAGTCAGGAATCTCTCTACCCCATGGAGTTTGTATAAGGTAACGGGATACTGTACTTAGGGAAAAGATAACATACAGCATTTTGGTCTTGAAATACACTAATATTTCATAATAAGACTAAGGCAATGAAAAAAAGAGTAGTGAGTTTTGATTTCGTACAGTAGAGATCGTTCCAGCGATCCTTCATACTCGTATAGTAATGGCGGCCGAGCGACGACCGTCTGTGTGCGGGTACTAATTGGCATTACCAGGAGCTGGGTCCAAGAAACCACGGCGCACTGCATACTCGGGCATTTATGACGCAATATACGTTTTGAATTAGCGATTTGTCAAGTATTATAGTGGGCATTATAAGAGTAGAGAGAAACGTTCTCCTGAAAGAAAAATAGAATTAAGGTTTCGTAGCACTAACAACTGTGACTGACATATTCGTCCAATAGTGACATTAAATGATAGCATAATTCCAGAAAATGCAATTCATCGGCGATATAATACGAGTGAATCTCATTGACAGTAGCAATATTCACTAATCAAGACTTTTCTACTATTGTGTCCATGTGCTGCCGCGAGTTGAGGCTTGCGGCGGGTGTGGCAATGGTGGTGGTGCTTCTGGGAACCTCTAGGGGGAGCCTGCGCGGGGCGAGGCGGACGGGCCTAGTCGGGGTGTGCGGTTGGATTAGCACCTGTATATACACAACACGAGAAAATTCGAAATTGAAGGAAATCTTCACTCTCTTCAATTTGTATAGATTCGTCAGCGCGTCAATATTAAAGTTTTGAGACAATTTTACGGTCATATTAAAAATCTTGTCTGACCACACATGACCCCAAGAGAGAAACTGATCCTTCCCTCCTCCTCCTCTCGCCCGGCTCGCCTGCGCTTCATAGGTGCTGGGACAAAGGGAAACTAAAAGCCTAGACTCGGACGACTCTTCGGGCGAGGCATGACGCCTCCTGCCTAGCACTCAACCGTCCGAGACAGCCATGATCTACTTAGGGACCTGAACACCCAGCTGCAGCACGTAGAGAGAGATAAACATTGAGTGAGGAGATTGAGAGTATGTAAATAGCAGTCGTTCCACTTCTGTAATAAGCAGAGAGGGGCGGCAACATAGGAATCAACTTTTATGCTCGAAACCACACTTCCTATATCACTGAGGACCAGAGAAACAAATCTACCGGAGACTGCAAGCAAACACACGGTAGCGGTCACGGAGCGCTGTTGTATATTGATGTAATTGCTCAACGCTATTCACTAACACACCATTGTGATGCTGTAGAGATTCCACTTAGAGCTTTTGTAGCTTAGATTTGCTTTTCGCCCGCCGCAAACCACATTGCACCTTCCGTGACCAAAATGATGAGTAAATCACACACACACACACACACACACACACACACACACACACACACACACACACACACAGGATGCACCCTAATAACCAAAGCAACACTGTAGATGCATCAGTGTCTTTTTAACCTTATCTTTTTCCAAATCCAACACTAACCAAAGGTTCTATTAGTAAAGGTTACGGAGGAGTGCGAGTGGCGGCGGCTATATTAACCAGCTTTATTTTCTGCTTTCTAGAGACTGACCAACTAATCAAAATACTCAAACCTGCATGTATAGATACGCTTTATGAATCTAAACATGCCATATTTTCCAATCCTCCTGCATTCCCTTAGCATGTAGGTGTAGATAATGCTTGCTTGACTAATAAACTATGCCTGTTTCATAATAGTGTACAACCACTTTTAATCACAATAGTAGCGCAGTATATATAGAGTGCACATTACACACACACACACACACACACACACACATTATATTATATCTAATATATATATATATGAAAATATATATATATATATATATATATATATATATATATCAACATTTGGGCGAAGAAAAACTGCTGCACTGTACTGACAACTAACGCAATGATACAATACACTAGTAAACACAAGCCACGCATTCACAAACAGCATACCAGCTCACGACAGCACGACAAATACTAACAAAGGGACCAACCATTACTGACTTACGAAAATCCACTACACCAACAACAATTAACTTCACATAGGCAGTGCACCTTTCACTTTCATACTCATCAATTCGCAGGACCAACTAACCAATCACTCGCCATCCACTGAATTACTGTAACCTTCATTACATCACCATCATCATCATTATCACCAACATCATCATAACTAACAGTAGTACGCTTTATAGATGATAGTACGCATACCCAGATCACTATTGCTTTACTAACCCCACTACGCGCTTGACTAGTTTGAGTAATACCATCTAAGCTAAGCACTTGCATGCTTTACTATCCCAATAGAATGCATTACTAACTATAAACTTTACGCATGGATTAAAATTACTGCTTTACTAATAACTAGCGCATTACCTGTCACCAGCACAGACTGCATGACACCTGTGAATATTGATAATTAACTTTTTTTTTAATTGTCGAGCTAAAATCAAGCAAAAAGCATTGATTTATCATTCTGGCTTCTTATATTTTCCTGCCAACAGAAATAAATGACAAAAAATGCTAGCAAAAAGATAACAAGAATGACGATGATAATGCTAATGATAAAATTAGCAGCCGGTATTTTTCTTCTTATACCAACAACTTATCTCTCTCTCTCTCTCTCTCTCTCTCTCTCTCTCTCTCTCTCTCTCTCTCTCTCTCTCTCTCTCTCTCTCTCTCTCTCTCTGTTGCTGGGTGTTCCTCGGAAAGATCTGAGCTGTTATACGTAGTGGTTGCTTTTTTTTTCTAAGTAAGAAAACGTAGTCGCTTTTTTTTACTGAACTTGATTAGGGAAAAGCGAGCGAGGAAAGGAGAAATACTTTTTTTTAGCTTTAGAGGCTAAGGATCACTTTATATATCAGACACTACATTCAACAGTGACTAGGATAGTTTTTTTATTATTTATATTCATACGTGTGAGTGCTACAAACTGTTAATTGTTGTTAATTGTTAATTTATTCGATAATTTATTGCTAATTTATTAATTTATTTATTTCCACATCCCACCCACGGTAAAAGCAAAGATGTAAGTGTAGTAACATTTTTTGTTCTTGTGTTAAAACTATACTTACTCATCACTTCTTTTAAGTTTAAAGTTTCTGAAATTAAAAGAAAAGAAAATTATTTTATCTCACCTGATTGTGTGGTTCAATATTATCCAAACAATACGTTGCCAAGAAGTTTTTGACACCCAGTGTTTATATAATTTGTGTGTGCCTAAGTGTACGTGTGTGTGTGTGTGTGTGTGTGTGTGTGTGTGTGTGTGTGTGTGTGTGTGTGTGTGAACGCTCGCGTGCATTAAGCATGTGTGTATTCTCATATATGTATTTACCTGCCTGGTGTTTTACGTTCATGATTGTTAGCGAATGTCTCTCAGCACAACGGAGCTACGTCTGTAGATGTGTTCCAGTGGGTGTGTGCACGTGTACGTGTGTGGGTGTGCGTATCAGTGTCTGTGCCGGTCTGTGAGGCTTCTGAGAATGTCTTGATCTGCATCATTATCCAGGTTGTTACTCTTGTACTTGAGGCATTATTACTACTCCGTTATGTCAGCCATCTTCCCTCCCTGGCCTTGCCCGCCTCCTCCTAGCTTGACCAAAGTCTGCATGTCGATGTACCGATTGATTTTCGTTGTTAAATGGGTCAAGGCAGCTGTGCAGAAGGCGGTGATCAAGGCCGAGGAGAATGTGATGGCTCCACTGATGGAGGCTTAGAATTAAGAATTGTTTTTGTTTGTTTTTGTTTGTACCAAAGTACACAAATATAACTTGAAAGCTTTTACCGTCTATTGTTTTATTTAAAACTTGTATGTAAATTGCGACTGTTAAGGTTCCTCCGCGAAAATTTATTAAAAAAGATTCTCCCATGGTAAATCTCCAAAATCTAACTAACATAAGTTACAATACTTATAGCTATCACTAGGGACTCGCTTTGAGGAAAATCTTGCAAGCAAAATTATCTTAGGGAAATTTACTTACTGTAGGGAACATACGGTATAATGGTACCATTTTCAGTTCCAGAAGATTTCAAGAAAACTGTAGGCGGAATAGGATAGGACCCTAACAATTAAGTTTTCAGTTTTCGAGCGCTGGTTTATTTCAGATGATCAGCATCGTCTCGATTACGTAGTCGTCTCAAAACACTATATTAAGATATTATATAGATTTACTACGCTTTAACTCCCGTATTTTCTGTTATCATTTTACCATGGAATTTCTTTATAACTACCTGAGTTCATACGACTATCATCATTACATAGGGTAAAATATAGTCACGTGGTGTACCAAGCCTTTTCATTTTCGGGACAAAACTTTAGCAGACATTTCACCTCGCCTATGCGCAGGTGAATGATTCACACAGAAAAATGTAAAACAACTTTGGTTCTGTTTTCTTGAAGGAAAAATAAAATTTGCGGCCGAAACCAACACAACCCGGGGTTGTTCCACAGTGTCCCTAAGTTGCGTCTTGCCATAGACTGAACATGGTATGCCTTCAGAATAAACAATAATTCGTCAGGATGACCAATGACCACTAACTTACCTCGTTAGGTCTCTACGACGCCGAAAGCGTCTACGCCATCAAATGGATTATTATTGTTTGGCAATAGACAATCACAATATCAGACTTTGATTTCTAAGTTATGAAGATGAAACTCATTTACGGAACTTAAATGTTCATGGTTCAGATACTTAAGTTGTTTTAACATTTGGTATGTTATAGTAGAATACCAAGAAAATATACGATATACCAGCTTTCCTGTGAAATAATACAAAATCTGGTGAATCTGGCAACTGCGAGTGGAGTTTGTATCCCTTCCTATTTAAAAGCGCTTCATAAATATAATGGGTAAGGGTTTTTTTCAATGACATCCGAAATAAAAATAAATAAATACCTATAAATTATTAGATGAACAGGAGCGCTGTCCTTAAAGCAATTCGTTTCACAAACCGAAGAAAAGAATACCAATCTTACACGTAAATATCTGTATACAACCTCACTCCATCCACCAACCATATATACACATATCCTCACACCTTTACATTATTAACAGGAAAACACTATTGAGAATCCTGCAAATCATCTGTGTGACCTTTGAAAAATCATCTTGGTGAGAGAATAAAAGTACTTCAGAGCACGAATTGTCTACGATGTGAAGATGAAGCAGGGAGGGAGACATTCTCTATCGTCATGTCTCTCACTAGACACCGCCACCACCATCACCACTTACATTGATTAGTGTGTCCCTAGCTCTTGAACCTTTCCATTTAAACACCAATTGTTAGAATTGATATCACTGAAGATGTCCAATAAATATAGAGCCTCATGAAATTTAAACTAGATACATAAAAAAATGACGACACGAAGTAGAATCAGCAACTTTACCAGTCCCAGCCACGCGGCGTCACCCAGGCTAGTTAAAGAGACACACCGTTCATCTAGAATACATGTTGATTTACAGTCATTGCGTACTCAAAATACCTGTTAGGTCAGTGAAAACAAGATGATGTAGGTTCTAGGTAAACCTTCTGTAAGTTCCAAGCAGACCTGCTTCACCTTCACCACATATTAGTGTCCATGAAGGCACAGATTTAGACACGCGTATACACCTCGTAATAGCCGACGAAACTGATGACTGACCGAGGAAAATGAGTCACATCACTTCAGGTTTCTGTTTCAAAGCTACTCGGTACCTGAATAAAATCAAAAGACAGGTAAATAAAAAGTAAAAGTTACGTGGAAAAAATCGAGTGAAGTATTTACACACGCCGACACTATCCGCCTATTTAACTCCATGAAGTGAGACCAGTTACAAGGCGGAGAAAAGAAAAGAAAGAAAGAAACATCAGGCACTTCACACACGCTGACACTGGACGAAGTTCATGAAGTAAGGCTAGTTACAAATGAAAATAGAGCGAAAAAAAACAACAAGACGAACAACAACAACCGCAATAATAATAATAATAATAATAATAATAATAATAATAATAATAATAATAATAATAATAATGATAATAATAATAATAACAATAATAATAATAATGATGATGATAATGATGTTAATCATAGTAATAATCATAATGATATAATAATAATAACAATAATAATAATAATAATAATAATAATAATAATAATAATAATAATAATAATAATAATAATAATAATGATAATAATAATAATAACAATAATAATAATAATAACAATAATAATAATAATGATAATGATATTATTACTACATATAATAATTATAATAATAATAATAATAATAATAATAATAATAATAATAATAATAATAATAATAATGATAATAATAATAACAATAATAATGACAACAACAATGATGATAATAATGATAATAATAAGAATAATAGTGAACAAAGGAAAGCTGAAATACTACTTCACACACGCCGGCCTATGTACATAATCAGTGGCATGAGACCACTTACAAGAGTGAGGAAAATATAGTAATAAAAAAAAGTATATAAAAACAAAACAAAACAACACAAAAACAAGAGGTTAGTAAGTAGCAGCAGCATGGTCATGGTCAAGTTCCAGCCGATGGAGGCGCGATGTACGGATTTCTATGACGGCTACTTTGTCACTGGGATGGAACAATATTCCCTTATGGTGGGGCGACGCGGCCCATCATAGAGGCATTCATGGGCCCGTCACATACACATGATAAAATACGCTACCTGAGTGCTCGGTACGAACAGTTAGAAAAGATGGCTCCACTCACAACATTGCGGTCAAAACAGATGAAGGGACCAAAACATTTTACTTATATTCGTATCCATCAAAGAAATGGACCATGATACATAATATTTACGAGCACACGTGAACCTGACGGGATCATACCAATATTTTCAGGCATGGCTCCTGTACCAGAACACTGACTCCTCGAGCCGCGGGAGGTGAGGTGTTTGTAGCAGTGACGTAATGCAATTGTAACGAGAACAGTAAAAAATTACCACCACAACCCACAGGAAACTAGCGGCACAGCGGGCGACCAGACCCCGGCATGGCAGGTAAAGTTTGTTGTGCGTTGAATCTTAATAACAGACAAGAATATAAATTGTAAGGAAAAATATGTTACAATAGAGATATGAATTCCAAAACGTGCCTCATATTAAGTCATTAGAGAAAAAAACGTCATTTTTCCATTAAGGGATGCACAAAATTATACATCAGCAGCTTCAGTTTTATACTCAAAAGGGCCAATAACAAGGATGAAAAAAACTAATTCAGAGTGAAAAATAAAATCTGCCAAATATCTCTCAAAGAAAAAGAAAAAGGAAAGAATTGTAAAGAAAACTCATTCACATTGCCAACTCATTGTTCATGGCTACCTGTTCCTTTGGATTGAATCAAACTTGGTGCCAATCTGAAATAGCAAATCTTAAAAACTTGAACATGCACACCTAGGCTCAGTAACACACACACACACACACACACACACACACACACACACACACACACACACAGTGACCCTACAAGGCTCCTGTGGGGTTGGAACAGTTACATGATGATCACGGTCTTCCCTCGCTCCTTCCTTGCTCACCAGCTCCTTGGCAAGTGGCAACAGAAGGAAGGTAAGGAGGGAGAGAAAGAAGACAGAGAAGGAAGGAAGGAGAAAGGCAAGGAGAGAGTAGGTAAGAAAACGTTATGTGACTATCTCTTCTGTCACCTGATAAATTTTCTCAGAAACCGCTTTAATTCGACCAAGGAGAGCAAAGTGCTTTTATTTTTAGTTAAATCCGTCTTGCTGGACAAGTCACGTGACGGTGGCTGAGGAGGGGTGAGGAAGAGGGAGAGGGAGACCAGAAGGTTAGCCTGGGAAAGTTCATGAGAGCTGAGTGGGGCAGAGGCGTGGTGCTGACTGATGTTGCTTCAAGAATTACAAATGAGAAGACGAGTTACTGAATGTGTTTGTGTGTGTGTATGTGTGTGTGTGTGTGTGTGTGTGTGTGTGTGTGTGTGTGTGTGTGTGTGTGTGTGTGTGTGTGTGTGTGTGTGTGTGTGTGTGTGTGTGTGTGTGTGCGTGTGTGTGCGTGTGTGTGTGTGTGTGTGTGTGTGTGTGTGAAGGAAGGATTGTATTAAATATTTTTCTTCTTCTTCTTCTTCTTCTTCTTCTTCTTCTTCTTCTTCTTCTTCTTCTTCTTCTTCTTCTTCTTCTTCTTCTTCTTCTTCTTCTTCTTCTCTTTTTCCTTTTCTTCATTCATTCTTTCTTTCTTTCTTTCCTTCTTCTTCTTCTTCTTCTTCTTCTTCTTCTTCTTCTTCTTCTTCTTCTTCTTCTTTTTGTTAATGAAGTTGTTGTTGTTGTTGCTGCTGCTGTAATAATGAAGAGTTTTTCTATCAGCTCAACAGTAACAGTAATGATAATGATGATGATGATGATATATGAACAGATAAAGAGTAAAGGAGCAGAAACAATGGGAAAGATCAAAGCAGACGCCGCCAGCAGAACAGAGAAGTTAGGGAGCAGATAGAAAGTAAAAGGGCAGAATCGGCGAGAAAAGTCATAGGAAAGGCAATAGGCAGAATAAAGAAACTAGGCGGGAGATGAAGAATAAAAGAGCACAATCAGCGAGAAACACACCGGCATAGCGGACAGTCTGCTCCTCAGACCAAATATTCCCCACAACATTTAAACACGCCACCTATTGCAGCAAATCTTGTTTCACTCAGTTGCAACTGGTGATCACCTCATTATAACGAATTTTTTGGATTATCTTTAGTGTTTGACTTGCAGTCAACGATGCAGTGGATTGCCTCGCAAAAAATACCTAGATAATTTTCTAACCTGACAATGCTACACGCACACTATACTGTGCTACAAATGAAGGATTCACTTAACCGCCCTTCACACCAGTCTGTCCCATTAACGCTTCGAGAACCCTGAATACTGTCATTTAGCATTACGACCACTTCTATCTTCTCCAAAGTATCGCCATAGTTCGCAACAAGCATAACTTACAAGTCATTTTATCATAATATCCACCCTTTGGCAAGTGATGAAGTAGTATTGGAGGTGTTTTAATGTCATATTTACTAGATCCAGATAATTATTGATTCATATAGATTGGGATTCCGCTTCCCAATCTCGGTTACACAAGGCTTCGAACATCAACCGACCAACACACACACACACGCACACGCACGCACACACACACACACACACACACACACACACACACACACACAGATTCAAGCTCTTATCTGTAGATATTCATTTATGAAGGTATGAATTACCCATCAATACACGTTTTAGCGGGTTTTGATGATGCAAGTTCATACAATATCATGTTCTGCATGTCAAGTGTCCACTATACTTAAAAATAAATTTATGCATTAGGTCTGTCGCTCTTTGGGCACAATAAATAGATAAACAAACAAACAATCAAACACACACACACACACACACCACCACCACCACCACCACCACCACCATCACCGCCACCCTTCACCCCGTTGACCTCACGAGAAGGTCCGCATTGTGAAGAGACGCACAGTAAGAGCGAAGGAGAAGGTCGTGTCTGGAGCAGTTTTTCCTTTCTGTTTCCCTTGTATGACGGAAGGGACGGCAGACCCCAGACATAGTGAAGCAACCACAGAGGTCACTTTTATATATGTAGAAATAATTGTTGTCTCACAAATAAGTATATAGTTATGTCTCATAAGTTAAAAAGAGGTACCTTTTTATTAAGTTTGTAACCAAAGCTTTACATTTTTGTGTTCTTATGGATTAAGGTGTTGAGAAATTTTTCTTCACCGATGATGCAGTACTATTAGTATCAACAGCTGTAGTGGTATTATTATTATCATTACTATTACTATTATTATTATTATTATTATTATTAGTAGTAGTAGTAGTAGTAGTAGTAGTAGTAGTAGTAGTAGTAGTAGTAGTAGTAGTAGTAGTAGTAGTAGTAGTAGTAGTAGTAGTAGTAGCGGTAGTAGTGGCTGTGATGGTAATAGTAAAAGATTTCCTGAACAATCCAGATAACAAAAATACACAGGAAGGAAAAGAAAAGATTAGATAAAACACCAAACTGTCTACGTAATCAAAATTAGGACTTCGTCTCAACTTTGTTACAAAACTAAACCTACCTACAATGCCATTGAAATGTTGTACCTTTTAGTGTCTCCTGCCGCCTTTTTTCTGATACTTTACTGATTCAAAATTCATGTATGTATGTATGTATGTACCCTCACTATTTTTATTTCATCTTTTGAACGAAAAAAAAACTTTGAAACATTTTTTACACACACACACACACACATACACACACACACACACACACACACACACACACACACACACACACACACACACACACACACACACACACACACACACACACCA
>CM035197.1:3011781-3047987 GCA_020233015.1 Callinectes sapidus
TTTCTCCTCCTCAAAATCCTCCTCTACTGACCAAAACACCGGAAAAGACGAAAGATAAAATAATTCAAAGAAAATTATCCATAACGACTCCCAATGTCTAGAATGAAAGAGGTACTGTCCATTGTAAACGCATGTAAACCTAGACCCAAGTGACAAAATAACCATGAGAGAGGCATGCATCACCACCACCACCACCACTGCCATTATATTATACACTCCCATATCGACAAAGGTAACGCAACAGAGTCCCCCTACACCACCATCACCATTACCATCACCACCACCACCACTACATTGATTACAGCCATTTGTCACCGCTGTCTCAGAGATAACGTTGTAATCATCATAATGTCCACTCCCTACCACCACCACCACCACCACCACCACCACCGCCACCACCACCGCTAGCTATTCACCACGCACCGCACCACCAGACACCATATCCAGTCACCATCACGGTCATGTGGTGCTCTTTATATGCTGTATAGAGTGGGGTGCTTCAGTGGTGCTGTTGGTGGTGCTGTTGGTAGTGTTGTTGGTGGTAGTAATAAAGATGTTGCGGTTATTGTGGAAGTAGTAGTAGTAGTAGTAGTAGTAGTAGTAGTAGTAGTAGTAGTAGTAGTAGTAGTAGTAGTATCACCAATAACAGCAGTAGCTATAACAATGTAACTACAACCACTACTACCACTGTCATAATGCTCGGAGGAATGCCATTCAAAACACGCTTCTTAATTAATGTGGTGGATTTACTGTGTTAATCTCCATCAGCTTCCCTTCTCGAGGTAAACCGTCAGTCTTTCCCAGTCCTCAGCAACTGTGCATCTCTTTCTGTGAACCGTTATTTCCATGGCTGCTGCTCTTCTTAACTTCTCAAATAATGCTTGCCGCTTCCTCTCCCGTGCCTCTGTTGCTCAATATGTTTCACCTTTCTCCGTCAGGTTACTACTGCAAATGAAAGACTGACACTGTATAGTTAGCCCATCTTTTCCACTGGTCAATTTTTTGGAATATTCTCTTAATCTCTATCTTTCACCTTTGCAGTCTTCTTGGACGCAACGGTTTAAAGAAAATTGTGAAAATAACTGTACAATCTACGGCCGTTTTTTGGAATCCGGGTTTTTTTTTTTTTTTTTTCTTACGAAAGCATATTTTTGTAATTTTGTAATCTTTTGTGAAGAAGCGAGCACCAGCTTTCTTTCTTTTTTCTCAATTCATTCATTCATTCGTTCGTTCATTCATATTGCAATTATCTTTTTTATGGAAAATTAATGTTAGCACAATTATTTTTTTTCTGAATTCCTAATGTATTTAATTTTTTATTCTTATTTTATGCCTCACAGTTGAATTTTCAACATCCTTCTTACATTTTTTTTCTGTCTTTCTCATGTATGTGCTTACTATTCTAAAGAGTATTATTAAGTTTTCTTTATCTATTTATTTGTTGAATTTTCCTTTATTTTCCTATTTATTTATTCACCCGTCCCATTTAATCTATAGATAAGTGATCAGCAGGGTTTTTTTCTAATTCTCCATTTCCACTGCCAATCATTCAAACTCTAATTTATCTTCAGGAGAACGAGCAAAGGAAAAAAAGCAAGTTGCGACAAATGCAAATGTCTTTATCCGGTCTTCAGAAACGTTATTTTTTCTTTTCTTCATATTTTTTCTTTTAATTCAATTGGGCTTTTTTTTAGCTTCACTTTTCTTTTACTCATTTTTTTTCTTCTCGTATTTTTTTTTTCGACGTACGTAATAAAATGTAAAGACTATTTTAACGGTCAATGCTCACTGGAGCTCCTGTTACTTGTTTGCTGACTTTTTTCTCTCTCTCTTCTTTTTAGCACAAACAACAGCGGGTAACTCAGCGTGCAAACAGTCTCTCGCTAAGACTTCTCCTTTCTCTTTATTCTTCTTCTCGTTCCTCCTCTTCCTCTCTTTTCTCCTCCTCCTCCCCCTCCTCTTCCTCCTCCTCCTCCTCCTCGTCCTCCATCACCTTCTCAATCTCCTCCTCTTCCTCCTTCTCTTCCTTCGGTCTCTTTTCTCTCCTTTTCCTTCACTTCTGCTCTTCCCTTTTTCTCCTATTCCTCTAATTCTTTCTATTTCTCTCTCTCTCTCTCTCTCTCTCTCTCTCTCTCTCTCTCTCTCTCTCTCTCTCTCTCTCTCTCTCTCTCTCTCTCTCTCTGCTTCAGCCTTTTTCTCACATTTTTCTTCCTTACTATTTCCTTTATTTTTCCATCTCCCTCATCCTCCTCCCTAATATCCTTTGAGCTTTTCTCTTTTTTCTCCTTCTACTGCCTCTCCTCCTCTTATCATACATTAACACGCGTCCAGCATACGCACACGCTAAGACTTCCCGTTTAGTTTCCGTCAGCACACTGCCACAGTACCGTGACGAGCGAATCTGGCCGGAAAATTCCCTCGGTGGTGATGCTACGAACGATCACCGGCTGTCAGTCAGAGGGGTCCGTCATTCCCAGCGGGCTCCTCCTCCCTGACTCAGCACAGCATGGAAAGTTTACGTAGCAGGTGTGGCCGCTTCAGTCTTGCCACTGGTAACACAAATCCCTCCAGTCACGTCTGATAGCTTCCTGCTGTACCCACGGGCCTCCAGCATCTCATTAATCCTAGGATACACAGTCGCTTGGTGGATTAGCTCGAGTTCTTAACGCTTCACTGACACCTTGACATTCTTCTTTATCCTTAACACTGAGACATTCCTTCTTGTTCTCCAGCCACTGCACACCTTATGCTAAATAAAAATTGCAAGCATCTATTATTCTAATCCCCTTCGCTCTTATAAACGTTTATAAAGATTTCATATGTATATATATATATATATATATATATATATATATATATATACATATATATATATATATATAGATATATATATATATAGATATATATATATATATATATATATAGCGTGTGTGTGTGTGTGTGTGTGTGTGTGTGTGTGTTTGTGTCAAGAATTGTTTTAAATCATGTACAAAAGGTTTGTTAAAGTTATACTATCATCAGGTCTTACTTTCATAGGCCATGAAGTTATTGGTCATGTTTTCATGGATGTTTATATATTGATGGTATAAAATCCTTACTAAATTACGCATCACTAAAACCATGAAAAGAATTCGGAGTAATTTTCACTATACAGTCTGTCAAAAACAGTCGAGCTATGATGTCGAAACATTAATTTGTAAATATGAACATTTATCTTCGGTGTATCTGAAATTGTGTGATTTTATATCCACGTACGCAGTACAGTTCCATTCGCCAGGTGTCCATATGAAATATAATGATACCACTCTTACTGATTCCTGTTTCAGTCTCAGAACTTATTGTCAAATTACTAATGCCATATGGCCACAGACCTGTTTCATACCGGTAATAATAATAATGTGACATAATTTTGCATTATAATGTCTATAAAATATAAATTTGCATTTGAAATCATACGTTCCTTGACGAGAGAGAGAGAGAGAGAGAGAGAGAGAGAGAGAGAGAGAGAGAGAGAGAGAGAGAGAGAGAGAGAGAGAGAGAGAGAGATAGGAACGCCCACATACTCTATGCACTGCAAGTTTGTGTTGCCGTTCACACTGAGGATCACTGAAGTGGCAAAGCCTGAAATTTCAGAAAATGCACACACCCAAAAATATAATAGAATAGAAAAACAAACTCTTACACCTTTTGGTGAGAGTCTTATTTTTTCAGTCAGTGATGCATATAATGTTTAAACTTGAAACAGCACTGTAAATAGCTTTGATGCAAAAACTTCTGTAATCAGCAAACTTAAAAATCACAGTGCAAGTAATCATAATGAAAATGCATATGTTAAAGGAGAATGATGCCAATTCATACATGTGAGTATTTAACTCAAACAAACCGTGAATCAAGAATACGAAAATTCTACACATTGATTTATTTTACTCCACTAAATTCATACACTGTTTAGTGATGTCTTTTCAACTTTCTTCTTTCCTACAGTAATTCGTTTGTATCACCTTCATTTTTGGTACTGTTCTTGCTATTTCTGTATGTGTTTAGTGGTTTAGACACACACACACACACATACCACCCCCTCTTCGTCGTTTCCTTCCTTTCTCCTTCCTCCTCCTCCTCCTCCCCCTCCTCCTCCTCCTCCTCCTCCACCTCCTCCTCCTCCTCCTCGTCACACCACAAGTCTCACCTCGGCGCGGCGTAACGGTGTGCCAGAGCCGCGACGAAGTAGTGACCAACCCGTTCCTTTCGTTGCTCCCTCCTCCCAAGCTACTCTCTTCTATTCACCTGCCATACGAGCCGTTCCTCTCCTCCTCCTCCTCCTCCTCCTCCTCCTGTTATCATTTGTCCCTCTATCCTCCTCTTCTACGACTAGAACACATGCATGCAAGTAATATATACACATTTGTGACATTGCAAGGTGAGAAAAATGTTTACTTCACTAAGTTATGAAAATGTACTAAATGAGGAGGAATCAGTGATGAATTAAAAGAAGTTTAACAATTGGAGCACACAGTATCAATGACTATACGTGAAAACTATGATAAGGAGAAAAATAGAAGTAAGAAATATAAATAGAAAATGCAAAAACGAAAGAAAATAATTAATTAAAGAAGAACGTCAAAGCACAAGCATGCGAGATGAAATATGGAGTAAAGAGGAAACATAAAGAAGATAGTAATAATAAAGGAAATGAATCCTAACAAAAAAGTAAATTGAATAGAATGAAGCACAGGTAGGAAAAGGAAGTCACACACAAGCATTGAGCTTCAACAAATGAATAAAACTTTGTTTTATCTCAAGCTGAATAATGCCCTGTGTAAAAAGCTTACAACATTATAGTTTCTTTTTTTTTTTTTTTCTTTTTTTTTTTTTGAGGACGTGAACATAATCCCTGAGGATCAGAATGCTTGTGTAAAGACGATACTCCTAGTTAGATGAAGCACATAAAAGAAATTTTCTGCAAAGCCAAGACGATTGTGAACATGATTTCAAACTCTGAAATTCACATGTTGTATGTATAATGACTATACTTCTGATTACGTGAAGCACAAGAAGGAAGCATTCAATTTGAGCAAAGCATAAGTTTGTCAACGAGATTGTAACTTTTCTCGCTTCTCAACACGGCATTAGGTAGCATTTCCAGCAGTGCACAGAAACTCGCTAACATAGTGAAAAGAAAGAAGGTTTCTTTTCTACCAAGTTCTATAATCAAAGTTGTCTTTAGCGGCAGTAATTAAATATCGAATTTCTCCTTTCTTCTCCTTTAAATAATCTTGGTCAGTCTCTAGCATATGAAAAAACACAAGCAAAACAAAAGAACGCACTTATAATGACACACATAACGAGGACTTTCTTACATAAGTGCTACCTCTAACCATACAACGACATTCCTTACTCACAACAAAGTATTTCTAAAGATATCATGGCATTGTTCATCCTATACACATGATTTAAAGTATAATAATATTTACCCTCCCGCCACCACACACACACACACACACACACACTCACACACACACACACATTTTTTAGTAGTGACATCAACAATCATTACACATACCACACATGTTTTTAATGATAACAAGTGACACAACAACATTTGTCTCACGCACGTAATACTTTTAGTAGCAGTCAGCAAACACTTCTCCCATAACCTTTACCCTTAGTCACTAGATACCGCGAAAGAACAAGTTAGGAAAAGAGAGAGAGATGGAAAAAAAAAGCGAAAGACAAAAGCTCCCTTTCCTCACGACCACCTTCCCAACAATCTAAGTAAAATAGCATTAATTAAACGAGAAAGAAATACAGTCCAAGCCTCATAAAGTCATTTTTTCCCTCACGTCTCACGGGAGTAGCGACCTTCAGACATGTCTGTCTTTGGTGGGTTTTTACCTCGTCCGTTTCGTCTAATTTTCTCAGGCCGGAAGGTTTTAGTGTTCCTTACCCCGTGGCGGGCTAAGTGCCTTAACCTGTACTACGCTGGATACACGCACCTGTCACTACTTCCCTCCCTTCCTCCTCTTCCGCGGCTACAAAAGAGAGTGAGAAAGGGAGTTGTGGTGGTGGCTGTAGTAGTGATAGTTATAAAAGTACTTTGAAAAGGATATGAAAGAGAAAACAATGAAAGTGCGTAATTACTATCATTGTTATTGTTATTATTATTATTATTATTATTATTATTATTATTATTATTATTATTATTACTATTATTATTATTATTATTATTATTATTATTATTATTATTATTATTATTATTATTATTATTATTATTATTATTATCATTATCATTGTTGTTGTTGTTTGTCATCTTATTTTTTTCCAGTGTCTTTTTTTCCTTACTCTGTACGTATATCTCATGTTTCACTACGCATTGAGGCCTCTCAGCGTTGTCATTCTTTGCGCCTCATCTCCTTTTTGGCCTCCTCTCCCTTAGACTCCCTGTCACCTCCTCATTCCCGCACGCCACCGCCACGATTAATTGTTTGCTCGAGGTGCGCGGTCAAGCGAGCTAAAAGTAACGTTCTGCTGAAGGCCAGAAGTAGATCAAGTAATGCCAACCAACATCTCCACCCAGCTGGGAGTGAGTGGTGGTGGTGCATGGCCTCACGCTCCATCAAGATCTCGGTCGGCCTCGGCACAGTTCTAATTGAAGTGACGGATGGGTCTTGCATTGCCACTTGTGTTCTTCGTGCATACCTTCAGGCAGCCTTCATTCCATTGGGTCGTGTCTGCGTCTATGTGGGTGTACGGTTGGAAGTCCAAGTATGTCAAGTCCACCTCAATTTTTCTTCACCCATTTGATTTGTATAATGCATTCTCTCTCTCTCTCTCTCTCTCTCTCTCTCTCTCTCTCTCTCTCTCTCTCTCTCTCTCTCTCTCTCTCTCTCTCTCTCTCTCTCTCTCTCTCTCTGATGTGGCCATTAAGGTTTCATGCTAAATTTCATTCGCACTATATCTTGGTATGCAATAGTTTTCAAAATCTGAACAAGACTTTTTTCCAGGACATGGGGAAACAACCAATGCAAGGCGAATCATGTGTGTGTGTGTGTTTGTGTGTGTGTGTGTGTGTGTATGAGACTGCATTTTAAAGCATACACAAATATATTCAGTCCATATCAAAAGCAATACGTACGAGTATTTGTACTTAAAAAAGGATATTCGAAAGAAAACCGATCTTTACTTGTCATCTGGTTAAGCTCTCTCTATTTTTTCTTTCTTTTCCTTGGCCAAATACGTCAACATCACAATCGATTGAAAAATAGAAAAAAAATGTGACTCGGTAAACGCCCGACCGTTAATTCGTCAATTTCATTACAGCCCCGCCTTGTTTCCCACCATTTCCTATAATCATCGTCACCATCATTGGCACCAGCCCACCTAAAATACCACTACCACCACCATCACCACCACCACTCTCAACAGTACCACAACCACCACTACCACCACTACCACCACCAGAAACAACAACAATACCAGCAAGACTAACATCTCAAAAACCACGAACAACAACAACATGAATAAATGAATAGAAAATGAATAAATTAATTCATAAATAACAACAGCAACAACATCAATAACAATAGTACCACACCAAGCACCACCATCAATAACAAACATATACAACAATGCCACCTCAACCACCACCATTACTACTACCACCAATAACAACAACAACAACAGCAACAGCAGCAGCAACAACAACAACAACAACAACAACAACAACAACAACAACAACAACAACGTCGCAGGTGGAGCACGCACAGCCAGGAAGCAAGTGAGCAGGTGGCCTGGTCGCGGTGGGGCGGGGCGGGGCGGGGCGGGGCGGGGCGGGGCTGAGAGGAACGGGCCTCTGAGCCTGAGGAACGTGCACCGCGTCACTCCAGTAGGTTCCCGTGAGATGCGTCGTCCTCTTGGTTGATCCTCGGTCCCTCCACAGACACCAGCAACGAGGGAAGGTTCACAGCTTTCCCAGTCACTAGGGCGTGGCGGGGTTTGGTAACAGTGGCGGGAGAAACGACAGTAACTATGAACGCGAAGAGCGATGGGAAGGAGGAGAAGGAGGAGGAGGAAGAAAAGAAACACGGCGTAAGAAGAAATGGTATAAGAATCTTCGTGAGGGTGACTAGGTAGATGGCAATATAAATACAACGGAGGAGCACGAATAAACATGAACTAACGAATAGACGTTCAGAATGGCGTGACGACCACTCGAGTGACCACAAGACGGAGACAACAGAGCACATGGGGATTAATAAAGTGGTGGTGGTGGTGGTAGCGGCGGTTCCTTAGCTTGTTTCCCGCTACACGTTCAGTGATTTCTGTGGTGGCCTGAGTACTGGAGGTGAGTTGTGATTAGGCAGGTAGCGGTGGCGTGCTGAAGGCCAACCAGGTGGTGGACGAGAAAGATTGTATTGCTCAGGAACGTGATATTGGTTGAATTTACTTGAGAATCACGATATTAGGGAAGAGAGAGAGAGAGAGAGAGAGAGACTGGGGAGGAGAAAAGCAAGACTTCCTAAAAGTACCCTAAGCTAACTGAACAATGGAGTTCACCAAATCACAAGGATAAAAGACACACATTTTGATAAATCTATATACTTTTGTTCTCAGTACAGTTAAAACCTAAATTTGTACTTTGATTTTGACTTCTCTTTACTTCACTTTTTTATTTTTTATTTACTATACTTTCCTCTACTTTTCTACATGTTTTTTTTTTCCCCCTTTTCCCCCTTTTTTTCTTGACCTGACTAGTAATACCGCCCCGACAACCTCATCACGAATCCTTACGACATTACTCTTTCAGTCTCTCACGAAACCTTACAGGCCGTCCACCGGCGGTCTAAGGTCAGACCACATTACGGATGCGGCGTGGGGCGGGCTGGGGTGAGGGAGTGGAAGGAGGGACAGGTGTAGGGCGAAGCGGTATAGAGTGAAGGCTCGTGCGGGGTAGACTGGAGGTCTGGCACCGCTACCAAGGTAATATAAAGATTTCCTGTTCTCCAAGAGTCATTGCCTTACGTTACCACGGGAGGCTTCCTGAACACCCGAGTCACAAAGACGGACATAAAGCCTATTCTCCATTTCCTCTTGATACAGCAGGAAAGAGTGACTTCTTTCCTCAGTCTCTTTGACCTTTCAAGCTGTGGTGTATGTGAATCCGCTATCTCGTGACAGTAATATCCAACTAACTAATATTTACTTTTCCCCTCTTCCCGTCTTTCTTCCTTCCTTTTTTTTAAACTCATATATGTTTATTTGTTTGTCTGTTTTCCAAGTAAACTTCGTATTCTATTAGTAGAGCAAGTCTCAAAAATAAGCATGAACGATAGCGATATTTGTGACAACTTCCTTGTTCGCAGATTCACAGAAAGACTCAAGCATACTGTAAGATACAATAAAATGTTCCAAATGTATAAGATAAATTACCAGACCTGTATTATGATCTTGTGTTGCAGACAGAAATTCAAAAATCATTAATCTTTTTTTCTTTGTGGAGAAGCTGCGAAAGTTACTAATAGAAAGTCACAAAATGTATAACGGAATAAGAATCATAACCTGAAAGGCAAGACGATGTGGAAAAGACAGAAAGTGCCAGAAGCTGAGAAAAGAGGTTGAAAACACTTGAACATAGCATCTGTTCATTACATGATTAAGAATACAGTAACACAGGCAGATGTTGGTCATAATATGTTAAAACAAGGAATCCATTGGCTGAACAAGCATCTTTGACTTGATCATGATTCTTGCAAAATATATATGCGATCACGGACAGGGCAGACAAAATACAATAAATAGCTTTACCCTTCTTGTTTCAATTTCCGTCTCATGAGATTATTAATGACCAACATAAAAATTTGTGAGGCACATTCATGATCGTCTTTCGTTCACATTCTTTGATTCTTTGTTCTTTGATAAACAAGGATTGAGAGCTTTCAGCCGCTTCATCCAATTCAATATGGTTATAAATAACTGGGTTTCATGCCAAGTAAGAGACTTTTTTCAAGAATAGAAAATTTTAAAAGTCACTCTGCGCCATATATCCCTATAGTTAGGTTTTCCCAGGCATGCCAAGTTACCAGAACGAGACTACAATAATTACTAAACATTTCCAAAATTAATTATATAAATATACATCATTCGATAATAAATAGAAACCAAAACCATGAAATTTAACATAGTTTGTTAGATTAATATCTTGAGGCTACACTAAAAGATTCTCTTGGTTAGAGACTTTACGACTATTATCCCTAACCAATGCACTTGTGGTAACCGGATGCAGATACAAGAAGAAGGAAGACACAAGAAAATAAGAAACGAAAGAAACAGAAATAAGGGAAAAGGGCAATAGGAAGTAGTATAATACCAGTACCAAGCAGATAGTGAGATTGACAAGGATTGATAATGAGGTTCCGGTCATATGGAGACATGACCCAGAAGTAAACATAGATAATGAGGTTGACAAAGATTGATAAGAATATCACAGGGTCATATGGAAACATGACCAAGAAGTAAATACAGATAGTGACGGTAATTGAGAAGTTAAGAGAAAAGACCTTCAGACTTTGGAAACCAGAAGATGTAAGCATAGGAGGACATGTATAAACCTAATTTGAAAATGCATTGTCTTAACTCCGCCCCCATACCGTAGTGGGAGTGTCTAGTCTAATTTTGACCATTGCCATGATACCCAGGCTGTGGATGCCACGCCTACGGGTGTGTCTTATGTAAGAAATGTGTAACAACTAAAGTATAAAATGAGCTGTAACTAGAGAAAGACAAATTTTTAGAGAGACAAGATTTTGGACAGTTAGAGAGAGAAGCCGAGAGGTCGCAGCTTTCCTGCCCAAAGGAGGGTCAGGGGCGACATGGAGACACATAAATTTGTATCAGTAAGTGGAGCTTTGAATATTGGTAATGCAGTCTAAATTATTTGTTGTGCAATGAAGCGTAAGGAGGAAATAGTGGTCAGGATGTTCTATTATTAGGATGTTTAGAGTTAAGGTGCTGTGTTTGATTTTGTATGTGTTGGTGTTGTGACATTAATATTGAATTGCTTTGAGTTGAATATTGAAGAGATTATTATTGTTGTTTAGGATTTTACCATAACATTAATATTAAATTATTTTGAGTTGAATATTGAAGAGAGATTGATGGAAAAAGATGATAATATTGTGTGTTACGTATATTGGCGTGGGGTGTACTTTGACATTGATATTGAATTATCTGGAGTTGAATGTTAACGAGAGATTTCACGAGAAACCTTGATAATATTGTGTATTGCGGATATTAATATGGAATGTACTTGACATTTATGTTGAATTATATGGAGTTAGAAACTGAGGAGAGGTTTGGTGAGAAACCTTGATAATATTGTGTGTGAAGTATATTGAGTTGAATTTTTAATGAGAGATTTATGCGACTTTGGGGACATTATGTGTTAAGTATATTGGAAGTCATCAGCTGGTTGCTGAAGGAAGGTTTAGTTTAATAACATGTGTCCTTAATTATTAAGCCAATTAAATGAGAAAATTTCAGCCGTGTATATCATCATACCTCGTAGTTATTGATACTGAATAATAAATACTCTTACACAACTATGCAATTGCACCGTGCTTGATAAGAAATTGCAGGACACGACACACTTTCCACCCAGCATCTTATTTGACTATGTTCTGATATTCGTAAAGCTTGAATACACTGGCGCATTGGTTGGTGAGACCTTTCGGATCTTTGCTTGATGGTTTACTTATGCATGGCTCATAAGAAAAGGTCATCCAGGTAAGAAATCGCCATTGTCCAGCTCCTCACGGCGAGAATAACAGAGGTGATTCGCTCTATTCCTCAACTTTTTTTCATTTTTTATGGGAAATTGGCTTAAACTTTTTTTGATGTGTGGAAAGAGTATAAAAGGCAGATGGGTAGTACAAATAAATTTTGCTGGAGCGTGGGCTATAGTCAGTATCCTATCCAGCAGGATGAAGAGATTATTTACGTGTCTAATAAGCACTCTTAATTTTGGTCATGCTCGTGAAAAGATAGCAGTAAAAAGAGAATATTCGATTTGGGGACGGAAAGAAGGAAAAAGAGGAAAAAAGATAAGGCGGCGGAAGAGGAATAAAAGATTACAAGTAAAATTGACAGTAGAACCACGGCGGGGAACAGGGAGTACAGTAGGCGGACCAGATGGCTCAGGAATACTACACTTATAGTAAGTAAGAGTCTGCTCCTTACCTTCCGGAAAGTAACGGTGTGTTTGTGTGTGTGTGTGAATTTTTTTTACGTGTGCGTGCCTGTGCACAAACGAGTGGTTCGGTGTGTGTGTGTGTGTGTGCGTGATATTTATATCGCATCAGTGGCATTGTTATAATCTATCATTGCTATTCTACACCGTGATTTTTTATCTAATTTTCAAATATTGAATGAAGGGGGTTGCTACTTATAAAACTTGCAATTTAACTCATGATACCACCAAAGTATCTTAACGGAATACTTAGAGTCTCATTAACTCTGCCACCTGCAATAATACCAACTTTTATTATAACATAACAAATAGAAAAAAAAAAATTAACATAGAAGGCGTATGTTAATCAATAGTGTTTTTCTGTTTTTTTTTTTTTTTTTTTTTCCAATATGAAATATGATTGAAGTTGAGCCGTTGTCCACAAATTGATCCTATAGGTTCTAAAGAATATTTTGTATGAAACAAATGTCATTCCTTTAAATAAGTAACATGACATCATTGTTAGGTAAATAGAAAAAAAAGAATAAAATTTTTGTCGATACTAACGTATCGAAAGAAATAAAATATCGGCAGTTGGCCTTTCTTCCTAGTCTTTCTTTCATATAATGTCCGTCCAGATACTATTCCCCAAAATACAACCTTCATTATTTTTCTATGAGCCAAACCAAACGCAGTTGTCAAAAATTACTGTGAAATCACTTTATAGAAAAGTGGTTTCTTTAGCTAACTAACAACCGAAAAATGATAACTGTGGAAACTAAGCTTAGGCCTGTGGGTATCGCATGACGCCTGCAAGCTGTAAAAATCCATGTACTTCAAGACCAAAGGTAGTTTTAAGATTATAAAGCTTTATGATGCCCACTGCATTCCTAGGAACTCGAGAGCATTTCAGAGGTGTATAGAAAATGCGTTTTTTATACTTTTTAAACAAAATATTATATTAGAAAACGGTATCGGAAAAAATAAATCTTACTTTTTACTCAGGTAAGAGAATTTGAAAAAAATCTAATAAAAGATTTTCCTTTGACGTGACAAACAGTCCAATGAGAATTTGGAGAAGAGTATTAATATAAATGTTATGTATGAGTTGAAAATTGAGTTGTTTTAAGTTTTCATCTTAGAGAGAAAAATGTTTATGATCTACGCAAAATTCCTAAGAACTAGAGCAGTGGTGTTAGGAGTGATGAATACACTAGAGATACCAATTATGAAATTGCACTGTGCCACCACATAAGTTGCGACCCACTTAGATCTTGATCTTGATGCTAAACACGACACGAAATTTGACCCAAAGCGACATGCCGCCCTGTCCCGCCCCGCAAACCCTCCCCGCTGGCAGGCCGACACCAAGCTCTAATGAAAACACCACCATGCAAAATCAAGTCGATGTTCAGAGTGGACACTGTACAGTACCGGAACAAAAATGTGTTTTCTCCCACAACCATCAGTTCTGATTCTTGGATTTTTTCTTTTTGCATCTGTATCCATGTCTGACAACAAATAATATAATATAGAAAGAATGAAGATTTGTTCTAAAGATTGTGTCCTGTGATATGTTTACAACTACACGGTACATAATCTTTCATAATGAAGAGGGAGAGTGAGATGAAAATAAAAATATAAGAATTGTGGTTCTAAACTGCAGATTGAATGCATATAATTATTATTCCAAGTTACAGAAAAGTATTTCCAACATAGTAGCAACTTTAACCACTTGTGCACTTGTCTCAGTTGCACATTCAGTGCATAAATATTCACAGCAGTAATCACTAAACATACCATGGTTATCAACAATAAAGTACTTTCACAGTATTGTGCTTTAGAATACAAAACAATTCATGAAACACATAAGATTAAAGTATAACACCATAACATTGACTTTAAACATTGAACTTATTCCTGGCTTCACAATTTTCATTCCATCTATAGGTGTCATCTGAAGGAACTTTTGTATAAATATCATGTAGGTATTATACATATCTATGTAAGTTTTGTGAATTCTCGTTGAGTATCACATTAATCTATATTCCTTTTATGTTCAACTTTTGATAACCAAAGGATCTATAGTGAATACTTATGTAAATAGTTGGTCAGAAAAGGGATATAGTAAGCAAAAAAAGTATCCATGAAATTAATTTTAACAAAAGATTATCATACAATGAAAAACATTTTTATATTGCAGTGCTGTGCAAATGATAAGTTGAATAGAAGTGAATGGAGTATAGTTTTTAATTTTATACTTAAATGTCAAACAAATATAATTTCATAATTCAAAACAATTTATTCTACAAATCTAAAAAATCTACTAATCTAACAAAACATGTGAAATAAGACATGATGGACGACCAGAATATTCTTGAAACATACAATTTGAAATTTGTTATCCAATGTAACTTTCTTGAATAGTAATTTGACAACCTAACTATAGAGATTCTCTTATGACCAAACATTATTTACTATGTATAAAGTAGTGAATATATAGTTCTTTCTTTTCAGTGCATATACTTACTTTATCCAATAATGATATGATAAACAAATAACATCTCAGTAGTATGCTCGCCGAGGATTATTCTGAAAAGAAAATTCAAAATTAGTATGCAATACTTACAAAATTCTTGAATGCCTGAAACAAATGCAGATTTATGTACTAACTAGAAAAGATAGTCATCCTATGTATATACAAGATACTGAAATTATCTAACCAGTGGGTTTGGCCGAAATCTGTATGCCAGCATCATGCGTTTCCTGTAGGCATCATACTCATCATCTTCCTCTTGCAGTGTTTCAGGCCTCTCCACACCCAGTCCCTGGTTCTCAGACCTGCCATTCCTGATTGAATAAGAGGTAGCTGTTACTTGTAGTTGTAGCTGTAAAAATGACGCCAACACCAACTCGCCATGGCATTCAGTAAATACTTGACATGAATGTCAAGGAGCCAATAAATTGTGTACATTCCTATCTGAATATATATAAGTATATATCTATGTAGGTATGTAGGTATGTACGTACGTATGTATGTATATGTATACTCCAGTTCCTAGATTTACGAAAGCTCTATTTATGAATTTTCAAACATACAAATAAAATAATCAGGTGCTTATTGCCAATTTGCAAATGAAAAGTTCAAAGTTTTGAACAAAATTCTCTTTTTTGGTTTAGTCAGAACACTTATACTTAATCATTTTCAGTTCATTTCAAGAAAAGTATACCAATTGAGCTACATATTTCCATCTGTTATTATCAATATTATGAATTTAATTTCCTTTGTTATGCTCTTGAATACTAATTGTTTTGTAAAAGAAGGCAATGATTCTCTGATACCTGACTTGCTATATGACCTGTACAGGACATGGAGAGGACAAACATATTGATGTTTATTCTGTTACAAATTTTGTAATACAAGATATTCAATTTTTACTATAATCTAAATTGATTTAAAAAACTACTTCAATAATTTCATCTAAATCAAAACAATCCTGATGCCAGACAACATCACCTTTGTTATGTGCTTGGAAAACAAAACAGTACTACTAGACACAGAAACAGCAGTCATTCTGGTTACTTACTGGTTCACAGGAGTGGTTATACCCTTCCCTTCTGCACCAAGACCCATTCCTTCAGTCCACCCCATGCTCTTCAGCATTCTGTAGCCAACATTGTCTTCAGTGAGCTTATGATCTTGATAATCTGAGAGGTCTGGGTCTCGACCTTCCTTGATTGCTCGATACTTGGAGAAAAATATATCATGTGATAACCATGTTATTGCCTCAAAAAGGAAAAAGAAATATTGGAAAACAATTCTAAATAAAAAACCTACATCAATAAATCAACAGGTTTTAAGTGAATCTCTAAATGTAGTTTTTGCTCTACGATCATAATCCCACATTTCAAATTCTCTTACAAGAGGATAAAAGAACAACTTCAGTACTCATTTCAATATCATTGTGGTTTCAATTCCATTTGAGATACTTGAAAATTCAGATACAAGTTTAGTAAAAATATTTTGTAACTGAGTATGTTTTAACTCATTTAGAGAGAGAGAGAGAGAGAGAGAGAGAGAGAGAGAGAGAGAGAGAGAGAGAGAGAGAGAGAGAGAGAGAGAGAGAGAGAGAGAGAGAGAGAGAGAGAGAGAGAGAGAGAGAGAGAGAGAGAGAGAGAGAGAGAGAGAGAGAGAGTCTGCTCCTTCCTCTTTGTTGTGCCACATGGATAATAACATGAAATATGGCCACGCACACACACACACGTGCCCAGTTTCTGGCAAGATTTGATGCAGTACCACTGCTCCAGTCATTCCATCATTTTCCTTGCAATGAAAAACCAACAAGAGCACTAGACACTACCTCACTCAAATGCTACAATAGGATTTTCAAGAACCAATTGCAATTGTATGACGGGAGATACCTGTAAATGCAAAACCTGTATCATGTGTTGAGAAAATGGAGAAGGAAAGCAAATGTGTAATTGTTCTAGAATAAAAAGTAAAATATGAACTTACCTTTTCCATAAATCTTGCTAATTCATCTGGGGGGAGAAAATCACCAATATGATGCTTCCCTTCTGCCATGGTGTTGAGTTCTGCTGCTCTGGCTTGTGTTTCTTCCATCTCTCTAGCTCGTCTAAAGATAGTACAATAATGAATATTAATAATAAGGGTAGGATTTATTTACTACACATTTCTTACTTGCATGTGAACATTAAAATGAACTACGTCTTTTTTCTTTTTTTTTTAATGTAAGAAGGGTAACCCAGCTAAGGGCAACAAAACAATGAAAACAAAAAAAAAGCCCATTATTATTTTCCGTCCCCTGAAAGGATAAAAGAGTTAACTGAAAGTCAGGGACAAATATCTTGAAGCCTCCCTCTTCAATAGAACCAAGTCATAGGAAGATGGAAATACAGAGGCAGGCAGTAAGTTCCAAAGTTTACCAGAGAAAGGAATGAATGACTGAAAGTACTGGTTAACTCTTGCATTAGAGAGTTGGACAGAATAGGGATGAGAAGAAAGTCTTGTGCAGCGAGGCCGCAGGAGGATGGGAGGCATGCAGTTAGCAAAATCAATAGAACAGTCAGCATGGAAATGGATGGAAGATACCAAGAGATGCAACATTGTGGTGAAGAAAGACAGGCCAAAGAAAGTTAGTCAGAGGAGAGTTGATGAGACAAAAAGCTTTAGATTCCACCTATCTAACAGAGCTGTGTGAGCGAAAGCTGGACAATGCAAAGAGTAGTTCATACATGGACGGACAATGCCCTTGTACAGAGTTAGCAGTTGGGGGGATGAGAAAAACTGGCAGAGATGCCTCAGAATACCTAATCTCACAGGAGCTGTTTTAGCAAGAAAAGAGATATGGAATTTCCAGTTTAAATTAAGAGTAAAGGAGAAACCGAGGATATTCATTGTAGAAGAGAGGGAAAGCTGGGGTGTCATTGTAGAAGAGGGGAGAGTTGTGTAGAAGATTGTGTCAAGTAGTACGCATAGAAGCATACAGGTAAAATGCAATAAACAAATTTTGCATTCCCTGAAAAATATAAGCTTTATTTTATACACCATGGATGTAGCACTGATGCTTATAGCAAACTTGTCCAATAACTGGAAATTACTGCTTTTGAAATCCAAGGGTAGTAAAGGAGATGGACAAGCTTCTTAATGTAGAGCTTCTGTTTACTAGCAGCTTATTAATAAAATGAAGTGGTCTGACCTAGGTGTGTTTAGTTTTGTTTAGCTGTGTTATTTTCTTCATGTGATTAGTTGTGTATGCTTTCTTTCTTGAAGTGCATAGCTGCATTTCCATAATAAATCCTTAATTTTATTTACTCTTGGATTTATACATTTAGCTGAATGCATCATTCAACCAATTATAAATATGATGTTACCTCTTATGTTCCCAAGTGCCACCATCAACATCTTCATCAGAATCATACTCATATTTAACTTTGCCTTGCTTCTCCAAACGCTCAGATTCTCTTTTCTTAGCTTGAAGCAATTGGAACACCACATTCATCTGAAAAATAGCCAATATTTAGTGATAAAAATAAAATACAGAGTTATAGTAAGGAAAATAATACCATATACAGTCATACCTCTACATACGAGTTTAATTCGTCCCACAACTGAGCTCGTATCGCGAAATAGCTTGTATGGTGGAGCAGGATTTCCAATTTATATACATGTAAAACTGAATAATACATTCCAAAACAAGAAAAACATGCAAATTAAAGTTTAGTTATACAGATGTACACTGAAAGAAAGTTAGCATTAACCTGTAAAGACCAACCCGGCACCCAAGTACCATTGGTGTGGAAGACCAATACAGCACCCGGCTGCCACGCTATTTAGCAACACGCCAAAATTGCACTATAATTAGCAACACAACCTAATTCCATACAGTGGTAGGTAGGCATACCCATCCTCTTGACCCCTGATGAAGAAAATTGGTAGGCCTCCCACGCATAAAAACAACATACATATTATGCGTAACTGTGCGTAAATCCTCATTCCATGCGTATACAGACTGTGTTGAACTAACTCAAGTATTGTAGTGACGTAAATATAAATAATAACAAGCATTATCACATACACAGTAACACAACCAGCATAAACATGTCTGGAGGAAGCCACAAACCCTCCCCCCTCCCTCCCATTTCTCCCTCTCCTCTGGGCCAGCCAGAAAGCTGCCAACTATGCAGCTTTGTGGCCGAACCAATGTCAATATTGCCAAAATATCTTACCAGTAGATGTGCTCGGCATGTATTATGTGATAAAAAATGTTTCCATCCAGTTCTGTAAGACTCAATTTTTTCAATTTTAGCCAGCACAGGGGATGTGGTATATATTTAGTACGTCGGTCTTTATGGGTTAATAAGGAAAAGAGTGAAAACTGTAATGCTGCAACTTTTTCGTTTAGGATTTAATGTCATAAATAGTTGATGAACCCACGCCATATTTCACCATTAGTTGCTGTCTGCTTTCACCTCTCTCTAATCGTCGACAAATATCTACCTTCTGCTTAAGTGTAAGCACAACACACTTCCTCTTTTCTACAACTTTAGGCATGATGAAGGCGTCAGGTGATAAACAGTGCACACGCAGGACTGAGTCACTGAGTAAACACAATGCAGTGGGCCACGGGTGGCGCAAAGCAGTGTGCTCTGGTGGCAAGGGGAAAAAGTATGCCTCGTGCGAGAATTTTAATCAATTTTAGGAGTACACATATTGATTTTTTATTGATTTTAAGGCTCGGGGAAAAATGTGCCGGATACTTGAAGCTGCCGGATACCCGAATGCCGGATAAGAGGGATTTTACTGTATATGGGGGATGGGATGGAGAAATAGGGTTTGAAAGAGATTGAAGAAGAATTCAAAGCGTGATAGTATTACATTTTCAAGAGTGGGTTAAGGCAGAATTGAAAAATTGTAAATAGAAAATGGAATTGTCTAAACTAGCCCAACGGGGGAGAAACATATGCAAGGAACATCCTCATCTTTTATGGATCAACAAGATATTTATTTTCTTGATAGTCACATAACAAACATTTTGTAATCTCTCACCTTCATTTGTTCTTCACACTGCTTCCATTGTGCATCTGTTAGATCAAGAGAGCCAAAAACTTTCTGTGCATATGCAACAATAGCAGGATTATTCCTTGTCAAGCGAGTGACCATAACCCCATGGATGGCTTGGAAGTGCTCTCCCTCCCCTACCATATCCATAAGGTTCTCTGGCACCGAGAATGATGTACTGGATGCTGTGTGGAAAAATCACAGAATTGAAAATTGATCATAACACATACAATAAAATCTATCACTTTGTATGCAACTCAACACTCTATATGTACTAGACTAAAGGTACAACTAAGTGCAGCCCTCAACAGTTTTTAAAGAATTCTAAATGACACCATATATACTTCCTGCTAATCTTTGAGTACCTTGCCTTACCTGCCACATCTATATTTTTCTTATATGGCCTAAATCTAAAACGGGAGGTTTTAAAACATTGATCTATTATCATCTACTGCTTGCTTCCTCCACACAACATAAGTTCAACATTCTGTAAACAAATGCTCAGAATATGAGCATCTCAAATTTCACATTTTCTTTTAGTTTTTTTCTAAGTGTGGATCATTTGCATATATCTATAGAGAAATCTTGCCTATTTATTTCTAACCAAAATTACATCACCAGATTTCTTGATTATCGAATTTGAGGATTCTTAAGGCAGAGTTAATCAAATTAACGTTTCCACTGCCAAACACACAGTTTACTGCCCCCAAAAGTTAAATTTGGCAGTGAAAGTGCCAGTTGCCAACCCTGGAACCTTGGCCTGTCGCTTGGCTATTCAAGTGGCTAGCTTTCCTTCATTCAGCTAAGCTTGTATTTAAAGTCCAAAGTTTGTTCGTCCTCCAAAGAAAAGTCTTGAAAATTTTATTCGTCAAAATTGTTCAATATGGAAGATGTTGAAGGTCTGAGGTTCCACTGTTCATAATGTTTTTTTGTTTGAAAATTGCCATTTGCAGTCTTAACAAAGTAATAAAACTGACAATGTATTTCATAAAACACTTGTTCTTCATAAATATCAAAAATGTTAATTTCACTTGCTTGAAGTTGTCATTCAGCAGCTCTGCTTATGTTATGAAGGTTATTTCCATATCTTCATCTGGTCTCTAAATTAGCATTAAACACAAACAAAAGAACTATCTTTAGATAGATAATAAGGTAGATAATGAGAGAGAGAGAGAGAGAGAGAGAGAGAGAGAGAGAGGAGAGAGAGAGCGAGAAGAGAGAGAGAGAGAGAGAGAGAGAGAGAGCGAGAGAGAGCGAGAGAGAGAGAGAGAGAGAGAGAGAGAGAGCGAAGAAGCGAGAGAGAGAGAGAGAGAGAGAGAGAGAGAGAGAGAGAGAGAGAGAGAGAGACCGAGTAAATACCTTGAACTGATGGTGCTACTGGAGCAGCCGCAGGGGCAGGTTGGCCTCCCCAGCGGCTCTTTCGTTTCTTGCTCTGGGACATGTCAGAAAATTTGCTGTTGCTCGAATCCTCTTCACTGGAACAAGCTGAGAGAGAAACTAGCAAACCTCATCAATAAAGCTGCCTCGATACTAACCTAGCATGTGGAAGTGGGAGAGAAACAATGACACTGCTTAGAATAAAAAGGCATTTAATGGAAAAATACTGAAAAGCAGCACGCTAGCAAAAGTAAATGTACGTTCTTATTTAAAACATATAGCTGCACTGATTACCCACTAACCCATTTTTTTAAGAACAAAACACATAATTCTAAATACTTCTTTTTACCTCAAATAAAACAAACAATTTAAGTTATTTAACTAAATCTTAGAAAAAAACACATGTATCGCTGCTAATGAAAAATAATGTGCATGTTAACTACATAAGCTATCGATAAATGCATCATCAATCTCTTATAATGCCTGTACCATGGAAATTCTTCAAAGTGGACCAATTTGTGTTGGCTTATGAGAAAGATTATAATACATGATAATTCATAATTTTGAAGAAAATATACATATATAGAAAAGTCTGTTAATCCGACAAGAAGGGATCCAGGAGTGTATTGGATTATTGTTTTTATTGGATTATCAAGATGTATCCATGAAAATGCTACCCCACCAGGACCTCCATATAACTGAAGATAGTTTCCATTTTTACTCATCAAATGATTTTCTCACATTGCTTTTGTTTTCTGGCAAGACATAGTGAATTGATTGATGTTCTACATACTTTGTTTTACTAATAGAAAATTTTGAAGTTATAACTCTTGCCAACTTCAGCCTGTCTCTAATCCCTAACAATCTTTGGGGATTTGTGGGAAACCAAATATGTATTGCAATAGTCAGGAATCAACAAAATCATATAAAATATCTTTGAAAACACATGAATTATACTTTTTGAGACAGTAACAGTGGCGTCTGACACAAGCATTGTTGTTATTGGGAGTTCCAGAGTTTACCAGAGAAAGGAATGAATAATTGAGAGTAGCAGATACCAAAATCTCTCTAAATCTACAAATCCATTGAAGAAATCCATGTCAAGAGACTATCATGTCTGTATAGTACATTAAAATTCAAAGCTGCTAGCATGTATGGTCATCCCAAATATATTTCCCTCTCTATACATGTAGACAAAACACATTTCAAATCTCAGTATCACAGTGAATAATTAGGTCACTGAAGAAATAAAATCCAATGGCTACAAGTCTGGAGAAAAAACTACCCAAACACCAATGCATGTGAGTTTTGTGGCAATACTTAGCTAAATATAATAAAGAACATGTTCCATCAATGAACATTTCCAAGACAATATTCCCCTCACCTGTTGGAGTTTCTGAGAGTTCCTTTGCCTTTGCTTGAGCTCTTCTCAGGGCATCTTGAAACCAGTCAGGATTTTCTATTTCATTTTTTACATCTTCACTGAAGGAGACGGAGTCAACCTGCAGGAAAAATTATATTAGTAGAAAAAATGTATATCTGCACAAAATGTGAAATCATAACTTGACTTCATTCACAGAACTGAAATCAAATGATTTGTAAAGAAAAGTTACCAATAAAATCTTCTCTTATCTTTAGGTTACAGTATTATACTGCATATACATACAAGGAGATCAGACTGGGTAAGAAGAGTGAGGAGGGATGGCTTTTGTGCAGCAAGTGTTGTGAGAATTAAGTGGGTGACAGTGAAGCTAGACTAGACTAAGACCTGTGGGGGTTCAAAAGTGAAGATATATCTGCTAGTAATAGGAATAAAGAAGAGATAATTACACCAACTACTCTCTTTGTTCATCTTTAATCAAAATACTTCCTTCTTTCCATTACCTACTTGGATTATGTCAAGCAGACAATACCAACAATGACAATGTCTGTTGCCAATCTTAAATATCTCAGAGGTTTGTACTCTTCTATTAGGAAATATCACAATTTCATACAGCAGTATCTTTATTAGGTAACTAATTTTTTTCTTATTGCTTACATCAAGGTTATTTTTGTTAGCTTTTATAGTTCTCAACCTGTGATCATATTATTTCACATATCTCAAATTTCAGGTTTTCAAAATATACATCGGCTTTTTAATAATCATCACAATAACAATAAATCTCTTCTGCATAACTGCTAAAAACTATGTGTAAAGAATTTTGTCAACGGTCTTGAGCTTAGTGACTCATAATAATACTATGTAATTTCTTTTCCTTCCTCTCTTTCCATTAAGTATTAATGCGAAACTCCTTCCATACAAAACTCTACCATTATTATATCCCTCCATTTTTCCAGTCTTGAGTTAGGTTACTCCCATGCTTGTGTCAGTTTCCTCAGTATCACCCTAGGACCTAAATCTAATCATAATTGTCCTCCATTTTTTGTGCATTTCTTGATTATGTGGACTTACATTTATAGTTTAAGTTTCCTCTTTCTTCCAATAATGCCCAATCTGAATGGGTAAATTTCACTTCTTCCTTTACTGACCTGTTAGACATTTTTTCTTTCTTAACATCAAATATCACCATACACTTTCATGTTTCCATAGTGTGAGTCCACTAACATGTAAAATCCTTTATGTTCCCTTCATCCTTGTTGCTGATAGGAGTGGGAAAAATCACCAAAGACATTAATTGCTCCTTTAAACAAGGCTAGGCTAGCAATCATATTGTGGTTTGAGCTGCAAAATTGTTATTATTTTCATAATATTCCCTAATCCTATATTAAAACTATGCCATTACATTCCATGCTAGAAAGTATGTCTACAGATATGAATCCAAAAACAATGTCTGGAACACAAAAAAATCTAACCATAAGAATTTTTGTAAAAATACTTCATTTACATTTCCTAACAAGAACAACATGATAGACAATCTTCCCTGTCACAAGACAAAAAAGATACTACTGAACCAAAAAATGTATTATTTGCAACTCTAGTGGCCATAACCAAAACAAACTACATACATCTCCAAGCATGCTTCAAGACAAAATAATGTAAACCTTGTGAACATGCATCTGATACTGTTTCTTCAAAACTTTTACTTTAATCACAATATTAGGATTAAGTCTGAAGAATTCAAAAATAAAAAGAGAAGGAAAATGGAAACAGAATAAGAAATATTTCATTTATGATAGTTAACAATTAAACTACATAAGATTATTTTGCGTAATAAATGAATGCTAGAAAATACTGTAGGTCTTATAATAAATATAAAAGATACAAAAAATTCCCATAAAATAACTCTGTAATAATATGGCAGCTCTATCTTATGGTCAATATGGCAAAAGGACAGCAAGCATAAGGGAAGGAAAGTCACAGATATCATAGACAGCAAAGAGATGGCAGCCATGCAATTTCAGAGAGAAGGGTGTTTTGGGCATGCTGAGAAGATGACATTAAGTGAATGGGAGAAAATAAATATAGATCTGAAAGCATTTGGTGGATATTTTAAAGGAAACCTGCAAAAGTTTGGAATGAAGCAGTTCAGAAGAACATTAGAAATTCAGGCATGTGCACAGAGTTGCTGGGGATTGTGCAGCCAGGAAAACCACTACAACAAGACTGATACAAGCAAGCACAAAAGAGAATTTTAAAATATTTCATGATGATGATGAATATGGAACAATTCCAATTATTACATAAGGCAAAACATTATAGTGAGCCCAAAACTCTTGATTCAGTCATGATAACTTATCTTATAGAACTAACACACTTAGTTCCTGAAATCCCCTGAAAGAACAAATCACAAAATTTGCTAAATAAAGGAGAACAAGGCTTATCATTCATTGCTACATAACCTATAACCATGGATTGCCAATAATGATGAAGGAATATATCATAAGTGTTCAATCTCAAACTAGAAAAAGATGTAGTTTTAACAAAACTGTCCTAAATACACGTTTCTACATATTTCATTTTACTATTAACACTTTCAATATGTCTTTCAACAGAAAATTAATCCTAAGTGCATCTCTTATGTGAAGTGAGGTCTGCTTGAAGTACTTACCCTTCCATCAACTTGTAAATGTGGTTTGACTTCATCTGGATATGGAGATGACGCATTATCTTGCCTGGGATATGTATGGACTCCATCAGTCTGTTTTGGAACACCCTGGCAATATGCCTTTAGCTTGTTAGTGCCTTGTCCTGATGATTTGGATTTATGTGATGTTGAATAGTTTTCTTCTTTTACTTCTGTAATACTTCAGTAAAATTAATAACAGGTAAATCATGTAATAGTTATCAACATACTTCTAAATAAAGTAATGACAAATGAGAATGACTTGTTTGTGTGGCTGGGACCCACTCATCTGTATCAAGACTCTGTGTATGCCAGTCAATGGATAAAGTTGACAGAAATGAGTAGGTGTGCTGCATGGTATATAACTATCCAACAAAGGCTGTGAAAGTTGCTTCACTATATCACTTAACTAAAGAAATACCACATCACTTAGAGAGAGTTTGACTTTGCAAGAGATTTAAAAGAAATAATTGAGATGTGTGATGCTAATAAGTTTTAATTAGGTCAAGGCAGAATAGAGAAATTGGTGATTGAAAATAAGTCATTTTTCCTGAATAACCTAAATTAGCCCAGCTAAGAGAAATGTCTATAAGGAATGTCTCTGTTCTTTAGTAGTTAAGTAAAACTTGTACAACTCACAAGTGGCCTTTTTACACTTAGAAATGGAAATAGATAGTGCATTATAAAAGAACAACATACAGAACACTACAGATACTAGTACGTAAAGATGTCCAGTTCAATTGTATGATTTTAAGTTATCAAGAAATTGCCATATAAAATTTGTGTAAGACACCTACTACATTTGCTTTTTCTATTTGTGTAAGACACCTACTACATTGGCTTTTTCTAAGAAAATATGGAGTTATGAAAATTTCCTTGCCTAATATTTCATTATCCCTGCCATAATAAAATTCCAATATTAAAATTTATCATATATAACTAATGCCTTAAAAAAACTATAAAGCACTATTCAACAATATTTTAAATAAATAGTACCTACACTACTATTTCAAAATTAATTTTTCATCCAGAGCATACAGAGCATCAGGTCCCAGCCAACTGAAAACCAGCTACTCATGTACACAAAAGGGTTTAAGAATGAAAATGTAAAAATAAAAATAATATATGAAATTGGCTACAAGGTTTCTGAGAAATAATTTATTGTAAAAATTATATCTAATGGTATTGAGTTCAACAAATAATTCTTTAGCTCTGTAGCAGTGTTAAATACTGCATCATCTATAACAATACAAGATATAATAAGTACATCTTTCAACTCAGAAGACGAAAATCTTTCACTGATCTCTTTCATCAATCTAATTAAATTTATGCAAATACAAAGATTTTTCACACATAGTTAATATCATTCCCTTGTAAAATGTTTTGCATAATTTTGAATATGACACATGAAAATATCAATATGTACTTATAAAACGTTTTGTATCATTTTGAGTAGAAACGTTCGTGAAAATTCCTCTAATAAAGGGCTATTTTTTATTATATTCTATTCTATTACCTATTCTTTATTTACTTTATTTAATCTTATTGTTGAATATCTTTAATCAGGCATCAGTCAATTATCTAGTTTATTTTACATTTATGAAAAAGATGGAAAAATGAATATATAAACATTTCAATACATTACACAATTAGATTATGATTTATTCAAAACATTTACTGGAAAAATATGACAGGGTTTGCTTAAAAAGTGTTTTCTGAGAATGATGTAGAGATGCACATCTTTGAGGATAGAGAGTGGCATCAAAGTAAAAATAATTGAGAAACTGCTGATCCACATCTGATCAAGAATACACATTCCTCACAGTAAGAACGCAAATAGCAACAGCAGCAGTAAAATCAAAGGAGTGCATATCTGCCCTATGTACATACATGTGTGTATTTACCTAGTTGCGCCTTGAGTGTGTGTGTGTAGGGGGGGGGGATTCACTGTCACAGTTGCCTGCTGGTCACCCAGCCAGCCTTTACCCTATGGAACAAGCTCAGAGCTGTGTGTGTGTGTGTGTGTGTGTGTACAAATTCATGTTAAAACACTACGAAATGAAGATGATCTTGAAGAATTATTTAAAAATCCAAAGGAATTCATTCTTTTCTTTACATAGGAGGGAACCAACCAATGTAAACAAAAATTGTAATAAAAGAAGGACCATTGAGATGCCAGTTCCCCAACAGGGTCAAAAGAATTAGCCAAGTTTACGAAATAAATGTTCTCAAACCTCCCTCATAAATGAGTGCAAGTCATAGGATGGCAGAGATATAGAAGCAGGCGGGAAATCTTAAAGTTTACTAGAGGAAGGGATGAATGATTGAGAATACTAGTTAACTCTTGCATTACAGAATTGGGTGAGCGAAAAAAGGAAGTCTTGTGAAAGAAAGTCATGGGAGGAGAGGAGGCATACAATAAGCAAGATATGCAACATTGCAGTGCTGAGAAAGAGACTGAAAATGGTCAATTAGTAGTTAGGAGTTGAGACAAAAAGCTTTTGATTTCACTTTGTCTAAAACAGCTGTATGAGTGGAATTATCCTATATATATGAAGCATACTCCATGCAAAGACAGAAAAGAGAAGTGTGCAGAGTTTAGCAGTGTGTGGTGAGGGAGGGAGGGAAACTAGCAAAGACAACTCAGAACATCAAAATACATAGAAGCTGTTCCAGCTGGAGATGAGATGTGAAGTTTCCAGTTCAAATAAAAAAGTAAAGGACAGATTGAGGATGTTGAATGTAGAAGAAGGAAAGAGTTAAGTGTAACTGAAGAAGAGGGGATAGTTGTCTGGAAGGTTGCATCAAGATGAGGGAATTGAGTTTTTGAGGCATTGAACATTATTAGGTTTCCTCTATCCCAGTCAAAAATTTTACACAAATTATAAGTCAGATGTTCACAAGCTTCCCTACATAAGCTGTTTACTTCCTGAAGGATTAGTTGTATATGAAAAGATGGCAAAGTGCAGGGTGGTATCATCAACATAGGAATGGATAGGACAAGAAATTTGATTTAGTAGATCAATGATGAATAATAAGAGTGAATAATCGGACAGAGAGGAACAATGACTGTCTACCACAACAACAATAGAAGAGTCAGAAAGGAAATTTGAGATGAAGTTGCAGAAAGAAGGATAGAAATTGTATGAGAAGAGTTTAGAAATCAAAGTTTTGTGTCACTTTTTATATATTCAAGGCAGCAATAAAAGTTTCACCAAAATCTCTAAAAGGGGATGATCAAGACTCAGTAACAAAAAACCAGATAACAAGTACAACAGCCTTGATATAAACCATAAAGGCAAGCAATGCAATAAAAAGTCAATCAATACTCAAGTGGTTTTCAGGAAGATGTGACGATGTTTTAATTAACTATATTTTACTCCAACACCTAGCATTTTTTCAGAACATTTTCATCACCATTCAACTGCATGTGATATAGTCATCTCTACTTATCTAATACAGATACAACACAAATTTTTCATCCATAGTGTATCTTCAGTTTACTGCTAAAAATAATGATGATTTTTTTATACTTTGGAAACTTCTCTATGAGTTGAGTGATCAATTTCGCTGATCACACACACAAAAAAAGTGTTTTATATGAAAGTCCTTAATAAACAGAAAAGGCTATTCAAAGAAAGGATACTCATATTCCAAATAAAAGAGTTGGAATAGTCATGATTGCATACAGATCAAACAATCTTATATACCACCTCAAACATTTGATACATCTTTATTATTTTCTTAAAATATGAAATAGAATTCCAAGTAAGTCATAACCTTTAATTTGCATACAAGAAATAATTAATACTGCATAAACTTTATGCCTCAACAATGAAGAATATTTGAAAAAATACTATAAGTGAGAATATTGAATAAAATATGCCAGGTACTGTAGTGCAAGACATGTCAAAAATATAAAATGAAAAAAGCAGGTTTGTAGTGAATGAGAATGAGGACAGACCATATTAACCTAGTAACATGAAGAGAGAGAGAGAGAGAGAGAGAGAGAGAGAGAGAGAGAGAGAGAGAGAGAGAGAGAGAGAGAGAGAGAGAGAGAGAGAGAGAGAGAGAAAACAATATATGTTAAGTGACAGCCGGGAAACCAAAGAAGTTGTGAAGTGTGCCGAGACTAATTAAAAACTAGAGAACCTGAAGAGTTGCACATAACTATGAAGTTTTGAAATGCTGTCGGTGGGTATTAAGACATGGAACAAAATACAGGACATTAAGGGTCATTCATAATCCTATCAGCACTAATGATAATTATGATGATATATGTGATCAAAGGTAAAAACTCTGATGTGGTAGTTTCTAAGTAAAAAGTAAACAACGTATTTTACAACTAGAGATGGAAGTGACATTTTCTGACTACATATCTACCATAGATTTCAGTAGAATTAATTCATACATACATACAAATTTATCTACTCTCACCTCTTGGTATCATAAACACTACATTCAAATTTGGTTACTTTGGAGAATGAAACCTAGAAACTAATTCTGCAAGGTTATACATAATTATCCCCCATTAACTTTATGAATTGCTGAATGTGACAATGATAACATGTAAAAAAACAAAAAACACTATCATACCTGTTTTATTCTTCAATCTCTTGAACTGCTCCAAGAAACTTCCATCATTGTTGAACTTGTTCATTGCTAGAGATGACTCAGTTTCACTGAAAGAGAACATACAATAAAGAAAATATTTTGCATCCGTTAGAATTTATATAAGTTATCTATACTTCCTCACTATCAATTAGGGTATAGAAGTGGAAAGTGAGTGTTTATGAAAAAGAATTATTCCTCTGCATAAACACTGACTCTCCACTCCTTCTATATTCCTAACAAATATTATTTTGGTTTCTCTAGTGTCTTACCATTTTTCAAATGATCATAATATAGGTATCTCTTATTTTACATGTCATTTCTAAATTTACGCAATGTGAAAACTCCAAACAAATATTCAACTTGCATATTTTTTCTCCCACTTATAAGCAATATTTCATCGAGTTACCGCCAGATGTCTCACGCAAGTTCCTGTGCACCACCCAAACAACAACAGTCACACATACGTACATGCCTACAATACATTATATTACAAACACATGCACTTATATATAATCAAATAGTAATGTACACAAATCATTGGTTCCTTGAAAGGGTGAGCTCCTCTTTCCATGGATGTCAAATGTTTACTGAGTACCATGGTCACAAGTCGGCAATGATGTCAGCGTCTTGTTTACAAAGGTGCGCGATTGTAAACATGATGCTAATGCAGTCACCAAGTTGTGGCCACAGCATTCAGCAAACATTTAACATTAATGGAGAGAGGAGCTCATCCTGTTAAGGAGCCAATAATTTGTGCACATTCTTATTTGAATATGTATAAGTGTATATGTATGCATGTACATATTTGTGAGTGTGTGTGTGTGTGTGTGTGTGTTTATATACATATATATATATATATATATATATATATATATATATATATATATATATATATATATATATATAATTTGTGCACATTCTTATTAGAATATATATAAGTGTATATGTATGCATGTACATATAATTTATGTGTGTGTGTGTTTATATCTATCTTTCCCTGGTAGATTCTGGTATGTTTTAGCTCAGAGCGCTGCTGGCCACAGACGGGCAATTACCCTCGAGACATGACGGGGCAGTGTTGCCGGGTGGCTAGTTGCATCCCGCCCGCGTCCCGCAAATTCGGTAATCTTCACAAATCGCTAGCCCCATTATGATTGATTTGCACCAGTTACATTATGGGGGTCAAATTACTCAGTATGGAAAGCTCTAACAGATAGGAAGGGTATGAAAAGCCAACTTGAGACTGGTGTTAAAGTAAAAATTTACCAAGACTCCATGTTTTCATTATCAAAACTGCAAAACTTTATTCCCCTCTATCATCCTGATGTTCTTCACCTCAACAGTAGGGACGGTGTAATTTTTAGGCATTTCCGGTTGTAATTTTTAGGCATTTCCTAAGGTTGGGTTAGGATATTGTTGGGTTAGTGTTAAGTTTAAATATATTGCATGACGCTCTGCCACCTCAATTCCATCTGATGTTAGTATTGCCCATGGGAGTGATGTAGTCAAAACTAATATCTCACCTTACGCTGCTTGGTTCATGGGTTGTGGGATATCTTGGAAGTACCACTCCACTACTGCTAACACCACCACTAGCCCCAACGCCACCACCACCACCACCGCCGCCACTGCCACTGCCAGCTGCCTTCTTGACTGATGTTTGGTGGTGAGGATGTTGCTCCTTCATTTTTCGCTCGATTTCTCGCTTCTTTTTCATCAAAATTTCTTCTTGTTTTGACATTTCCCGCATCCTGACTTGAACTGGATACTTGTTAGACATTTTCTAGCAACGTTAACACAGCACAAATAACAACACCATGCAAGACACACGCTCCCTGTCGCCTCCAACTGCTAGTAGCAGTACACAAAACACTGTAGAGTATGACAGGTTGCCTGGCGCCTCTCATCAGTTCTTGATCATCACTCATCAGTCTAGACAACACTATTTAGTTGGAATATTTTTCAAAAATTCACAAAGATATGAATAGCTAGCTGTTACATTGCAACATGAGCTTCATTTATTGGTATAATTATGAAGTATTTAACCTTGAAGGTCATATTGTTGTATACGATAGAACTGCAGTCCTTCACCAGAGCGTGCGCCTTCAGTCAGCCATATTGAGACACCAAAACTAGTACACAATATCAAAACCTTGTTTGATTGATAAATTCGTACTTTTTTTTGTTGTTGTTCCATTATAAAGGAAATACAACAAAGGAGCACGGTGGATCTCGCCCTCAGCAGAGATTTAAGAGTAGTGTATCAAATGTAAAAACATATCTAGTATACAAAATAAGTATTTAGCTAGATAATTCAATAGGGGAGAAGGTAGTGGTGAGTGGATTATATCCAAGTGAGAAGTGAGTATCCCTCTGTCTCCCATAGCTCAGTTCCCTTCTGTTTCTGCTGTCTTTGCCTTTCCTTCTGTCTTTTTGGGGCAGCCAGTGATCTTCCCTCTGGGATTTGTGCTTGTCCCATCACTTTTCAATACCTGCATGGATTGGGTATTAGATAGAGCTGTAGGCCAAAGTCATTGTGAAGTATCTGTCGGCAATACTGAGGTTACAGATCTTGTTTTTGCCGATGATGCAGTAATCTTTGCTGAGGCACAGGAGGTTCTGGTAATGAGTCAGTGGCTCTAGTCTAGACTCTAGACTCTAGAGTCTAGAGGCACTGCACGAGGAGGTGAAGCCCTTGGGACTTCAGATTTCCAGGCCCAAAACCATGGTTCAGGTGTTTGGATTGGATGAAAATGTACAGTCTGTTCATGCTTGTGGTAAGGACTTTGAGGTCTCACAAAACTTGACATACTTTGGTAGTGTAGTGCATAACGATGTGGAGTGGGTCGAGCCAGAAAGTCGTATGGCGGATTGGCATGGTCCACAACATTATGGACTCGTACAGCATGAATGTTTGGCGTTGTCGATGTGTGTGCAGACGGACGAAAATTCGGATCTTCAAGTCGCTACTGATCCATGTCTTACTCTATGGTTGTGAAATCTGGACACTGAACACCGACCTGAAGAGGCGAATTGATGTCCTTGGTACTGGATGCCTTCGCAGGGCCCTGGGGTACTGCTGGTATGACTTTGCATCATATCAGTGATTGTTCCGTGAGACTGATTCGAGACCTATTACCAGCATGCTTCGTCGACGCCAACTGCGGCTATATGGGTGTGTGGCATGTTACCTGGAAGCCGATCTAGCTTATTGGGTTGTCTCCAAAAGGGATAACCCAGCATGGAGGAGGCCAAAGATGCACCCACAGAATTCACGGCTATGGCAAGTCGATGTTACTTGGAATGGAAAGGGAGCCTGCATGGAGACTCACGAGGCGTGACAACCCAAGAGTACCCCCATAGGGTAGGTGAGGCGACGCGCCCTCAGGACCATACCCCCCGTGATCGATTAATTGATTGAGAAGTTATATGGACCACTTTTTTTTTTTTTTAACTAATTTTAACGGCAAAAATTGCATCAATAGCAGTCATGAATATTAACAAATTTCATTCTTATAACACATGCACATTTAAAGAGACATAAGTAAAACCATGTAAATGCCACAAATATCTATAAAAAAAAATGTACAAAAATGTATGTCTTTGCAACTGAGCTGGAAATATGAAACAGCTGAGAAATTAGCTAAAACAATACATCTTCTCCTCATTTTTTATTAGCATTAGCATTGTTCATAGGTGTAACGAGCATACTACTGGATTGATGAGTGCATAGCTGAGTGGTACTTGGTGGATAAGTGTGTGCATAATGAATATGTGTGTGGGAGGGGGCGGGGGGAAGGAAGATAACTGGTGGGATGAGCTTGAATGAGCCTGACCTCCTACTCTTTCTCTCTACTGTTTATTGTGTTGTTTGCAGTGAAGATGGGAGGAGGAGGAGGAGTAAGAAATGGAAAAGGAGGGCGTCGTCAGCAAAAACTGAAAAAAAGACAATGTTTGCTTTAGTTTCTCATTTCAATGCTAAGTTTTCTATCTATATAAGGCGTCTGAACAGGATATTTAGTATAGTCCCGCCTTTATTTTTGAAAAGTGCAACAATTAACAATATTGTAAGTAATATATGTTGTATTTTCAAGCATTTACAAGATGTGTGTGTGTGTGTGTGTGTGTGTGTGTGTGTGTGTGTGTGTGTGTGTGTGTGCGCGCGCGCGCGTGTGTGTAATTCACTGTCGCGGTCGCCTGCTGGTCACCAAGTCAGCCGTTGCTCTATGGAGCGAGCTCAGAGCTCATAGTCCGATCTTCGGGTAGGACTGAAACCACATCACATAATTGGGTTTGTATGGTCTGAATATCTATGTAAATCTATGTAAATCTTATTTCATATAATAATGTAGTAACTGATCGTATGTTACTTAGTTTTCAGTGAGCACTGTGTTCTTAAACTAAGAACGAGCACTGCCCAATGCTGTTCATTTTAAACGTTCTCCAAGGGAGGGCATTGAGATTGAGAGGGTCACTACCACTCACACATTCTTCGTCTCTATTTGGCACCATCACTGTCAGGCACTCTCACCTCCATGATTGCTATCTTACACTGTTACTGTCAGGCACACCGATCCTCCTTCGTTTCTTGCATTTACTGTCAGGTACATAACAACACTAATGCAATCTCAATGTTAGGCACATTGTTTCTACCTCGACTCTGACCGTCACTGTCAGGCATTTCACCTCCTTCGTCACCCGCCAATTCTGTGACCAGAGAGATCATTTATTTTTTTCGGCACGATAGACATTTTCTGATGAATTTTCCCATCTATTGTTAGTACCATGGTTTTTAACGGTGTTTCCATAAAGTATCTGTCTGTTTAAGTGTCAGGCTGCTTGTCTGTCTGTTTGTTTGTCTGACTGTTTATTTGTCCGTTTATTTGTTTATCTCTTTTTCAGTTCATTGGTTTGTCTCTCTTTTATTCTGCCTGTCACACACACACACACACACACACACTCCTCCTCCCCCCCCCCTCTCTCTCTCTCTCTCTCTCTCTCTCTCTCTCTCTCTCGCTCTCGGACCTCTTAACTTTTAATTAAGTTTTAACAGTGTTTTTTTTTTTTTGTTTTTTTTTTTTTTTGCACACTCAGGTCTTCTCTTGCTTTCATGACATTTTTTCTTCTATTCACCAGATGCCATAAAGAATTCGTGATGACTTATTTTGTCCTCGCTAAAGTTTCGTGTTCTTCGTATTTCCTTTGTCTTAGTTTCCCTCCAACCAGACACACACACACACACACACACACACACACACACACACACACACACACACACACACACACACACACACACACACACACACACACACACTGAATGGAATAGCAAAAATAAATATATACAATGGTAACAAAGAGAAGCTGGACATCTACTGTAGGGATGGGGAATAGGAAAGAAGAAGGACTTGGAAAATACGAAAAGAATATACAAGGTTTTCCTCGAGATATCAATACCAGGAACAATAGATGAAGTGAAGCGTATAGGGAAACAACTCTACGTATGTTTGTATGTACATAAATAACTACTACTACTACTATATGTAAATACTCTCTCTCTCTCTCTCTCTCTCTCTCTCTCTCTCTCTCTCTCTCTCTCTCTCTCTCTCTCTCTCTCTCTCTCTCTCTCTCTCTCTCTCTCTCTCTCTCTCTCTCTCTCGTCTTTGGGCCTCACCTCCACTTTTATTGTTCTCATTCTTTTCACTTCTCATGTCTTCGCTCTCAACTTCGCTCTCGTCTTGTGCTGCGCTCTTGTCCTCTGATCCTCAAGGTGTTGGTGAAGGAGGAGACTACACACACTTCCCTCTGTTGCTTCTGTTTACTATTTGCGTGATTTGACCGTATTATTATTATTACTCCCTTCTCTTCTTCACTTTCTGTCTTTCCTTCTCTTTTTCTTCCACATCTTTCTTCCGTTTATTGTTCTTACTTCTGATTTTATTTTATTTTTCTTTTTGTTGTTTTATTCGTCTTATCTCTCGCTTAACTTCGATATTCGTCCTACTTCTGTATTGCTCTTTTTTTATTCTTTTTTTTATATCTCTGTCTCCTCTTTTGCATATCCTTGGTTTGCCTATCTTTCTTCACCCTCCTGCTTTCATATTCATAAGTTTCAAGTCCATCAACGTTTCCTTTACCATAATCTTATCCCTTCCTTTCCTTTCCTTTCCTTTGTTCGTATCATTTGCTTCTCTTCTCATTTTCTTACATTTCATCTGCTATATTCTTTCTGTTACTTTTCTTTTTCCGGTTTTATCTCATCTTCTATCTCTTTCACCTAATAACCTATATTTTTACTGGACATCTCACTTCACTCAATGTCCTATTTTCCTCCTCCTCCTCCTCCTCCTCC
>CM035197.1:3073683-3095250 GCA_020233015.1 Callinectes sapidus
ACGCGACTTTCACGTCATTGGTATCTAATAGATCAGTATTTAAATTTGATGGGAGTTTCATTGGTAAAATCATTGATACATTTCATTTGATGGGTGGTTCATATGCATTTACTGAAATATTGAGGAGAATATTGCATTAGTTTTTAAATTCATAGATTTCCTGGAAAGGAGCTTTGGCATTATTTCAGTATTATTTGTAGTGATGTAACTAGTATAAACAGTATTTTCGATATTATCTTGATTTTCAAGAGAAGACATTCAGAGTATGCAAGATTTTACGTGAAGTAGTTGTGATGTGAAATGAGTTATATTGTAGGAGGTAAGGAGGGAGGGAGGGAAGGGAGGCTGGAGTGGAGGGAGAGGCGATGGAATGGTACACGTAACAGCTCCTGGTTTCCTGATGTCTACAAGACTCATGTCTCATTTGCCTCGCCTTCAGAGCCAAGAGAAAACACATTTGCCAATGAAGTACAATGCTTTAAATTAGTGGTCTTTGCACAAAGATGTATAATTGACCTATCTATATTGTAGATTATGCCTTCTAGGATCTGAAAGTAAGGAAATAAAGTGTTAATGCACACATCAATGAATTTCATTACTAATACACAGGTCTACGTAATAAACTACATTGTCTAACAATAAATTTTTTCTCCTAATATTAGAGAAACCACTTTTAGACGCATAGACAAAACAGGATAGGCAATTAAATAAGCCATGCATTCAACAATTAACTTCCTAATTACTCAAGTTGTGCAATTGCATGTCTTATTATTCCTCCCCAACTAATCTCCAGAATGACACAGAACAAAAGCAGGCGATGCATATACAATGATTCCTTCGTTAGCTGCAGGAAGGGTACGAGGGAATGTCCATTTCAAAGCTCCCAGTATATACGACGGATTCTAATCATCGCAGCCTTACTTATCTTGCATTTCCTCCCTTTTTTCTCTCTGTGTGTGGGGATGCCAACAGACTAATCTGGAGGAAGTCTGAGGGAAGTGGGTATAGAGGACAGCGAGGGACGACGGGAAGAAAGGACAGCTCGATGAAGGGGGAGGGAGAGAATGAATGCACAAAATATGGACATGCGGATTAGGAGAGAGGAGGATGTATAAGAATATGAGAGAGGGAGAGAGAGAGAGAGAGAGAGAGAGAGAGAGAGAGAGAGAGAGAGAGAGAATAAGACACCTTCCCCAGACGATGCGCGAAATAAAATTCAGAGAGCAAAATGGATATCAAGATGAGTGACAGGAGTGAATGTGGAATGCGATAATGAAAGAGGGAGAGGCCGGGAAAGAATGCGAAGGGCGAGATAGGGGAGAGAGAGAGAGAGAGAGAGAGAGAGAGAGAGAGAGAGAGAGAGAGAGAGAGAGAGAGAGAGAGAGAGAGAGAGAGAGAGAATAATTGAAATGGCTGAAAAAAATTGTATTCCTACTAACATTTTAATCAAGGATAGATATTCATAGAAAACGGAGATTCAGGAATGACAGACAAAATAATAAAAAAAATAAAGTGGTGGAAGAAGTCCATGAAAGAATGAGAGAGAGAGAGAGAGAGAGAGAGAGAGAGAGAGAGAGAGAGAGAGAGAGAGAGAGAGAGAGACGATGAGAAAATTGGAGGAGTAAATCTAATTGGACAGGGACGCCGCCGCCGGCACCAGGCATCCCTGAGAGAGGGGGTGGGGCTTGCGCTTAGGGGAAACTTAAAAGAAGAGACACGAGTTTGCTCCTCCATTAAACACCTGCTCTGTGAAACTCTTCTTTTCCTCCTTTTAAACGCTAATAGACAGGGAGACAAACAGACAGCCAGATAGACAAAAAGACAGACAGTCACACACACACACACACACACACACACACACACACACACACACACACACACACACACACACACACACAAACTTATTGCCTTGTGATTAAAACTTCTGCCTCCCCTGACGGTATTCTCAAATCTTATCTGTCGAGACCCTACTATATTACGTCAAGTGAAGACCATCAGTTGGTTAAGCTACCTGACTCACTTGAACTGTACTTACTATTTCCCTTCAGTCTTGAATCCCTTGATCTGCTGTCTATTTTCATGTTGCCAGGCTTTATAAGGAGATTCCCACTGCTGATTAGAGGGTTTGAGATTAAGGGAAAACGAAAACACGATGGTAGTGAGTGGTTGCGGCAGGTTAATTAATTTAGAGCCAGGAGTTTGTTTACCAGTACTAACCTTTCATTATCTGCTGGATAGTATTGCTAATTGATATCGTAAAATGAAAGGAGAAAAACAAAGTTGGATGTAGCTGAACACAGTAGTTTAAATCATTCTAATTTAAATCCATATGTGACAGTAATTTGTATCTGTTTTGCTTTTGCTGGCAAATCTAACTGAAAATCGACGCTTCATGAGTGGCATTTGTGTGACTTGCAGGAGAATGCAAGGTAAAAAAAAGGTATTGTAAGAAATAATGAATTGAGATAGCGTGCAAAAAGAAGAAGAAGAAGAAGAAGAAGAAGAAGAAGAAGAAGAAGAAGAAGAAGAAGAAGAAGAAGAAGAAGAAGAAGGAGAAGAAGAAGAAGAAGAAGAAAGTCCGACTCCAAACTTAACGAATACCAAAACACGCCATTATTTTTCTGCGCGATCTTTTTCTTCGTGTGGAACATGCGACGTAATTTTTTCCAGTGATTTTTTCTGGTACAAATTGTCTTAAGTAATACTTTTTCATGCCACTATTTTTTTTACACTTTCTTTTATTCTACAATATTTGTTTTCTGTTATTTTTCACGTGTTGTTATCATTATTATTTTCATTATTTTCTTAATTTTTCTTGTCTGTGTATTTATCATTTTACCTGGTCATTTTTTCTCTTATGTATTTTGGCACCATCATCATCTCGTTGTTACAAAATGAATAAGTAAGATAATTAGTAGATGAATGAATTGATTGAAACACACAAATGGAAGATGAATAAAAGAATCACAGTAAAATGACAGTGAAGTATAATGCACACTGTACAACTAAATACGTATATAACTAGATACATGACAAAAAAACGAAAAATAAGTGACTAATATACATATATCATATATATATATATATATATATATATATATATATATATATATATATATATATATATATATATATATATATATATATATATATATATATTATGATGAAATTCACAAATTAAGAATAAGGAAAACCAACTTGTTTTCTATTTGAAGCTATACCGGATTGACAGATGCGTAGAAAGTTTTATACCTAAAGTAATCTGCGTAAGATTTGTATTTCAGTAGCAGAGGACGAGGCTAGAAAAAGACAAGGCATCCGTACAACATTAAGCTATGTACTGTATACCTCGAGTCTACGTATAGTCTTGATTATTTGACATTCAACTTCTGATTCCAGTGTAGCTGTGTTCTGGATGAGAGAGTGTATATCACAGGGGGTGGTGTTATAGTAGAGTCCCTTCTCAATACTTTCCCCTTGGTTACTGCAAATCTCTACGTTCACGAGTCATTTATTCAGGATGTGTGTGTGTGTGTGTGTGTGTGTGTGTGTGTGTGTGTGTGTGTGTGTGTATGTGTGTGTGTGTGTGTGTGTGTGTGTGTGTGTGTGTGTGTGTGTGTGTGTGTGTGTGTGTGTGTGTGTGTGTGTGTGTGAAATTTTCAGTTTTTCTATCTTAGTTTGCTTTGAATGCTTGTTTTATACTGTTGTTGTTGTTGTTGTTGTTGTTGTTGTTGTTGTTGCTGTTGTCGTCGTCGTCGTCGTCGTCGTTGTAGCCTTAAATTCTCCCAGTGGCTGAAATTATTTAGAGCACGCTGGAAGGAGCCGTGATGGCCTCCCCCAGCATTCCTCCCACTTCCTATCATTGCATGGCGGGTCCAAGAAAAGAGTTCTCTCACCGTCGCCCACCTCTCTCAACCCTTTCTTTCCTCCCTACTCCACCGCCTTCAAAATAGAGCAAGGAAGTGTTAGAAAACTCACCTTTATTTCTTTGTTTATGTGAAGAAGTAAATACTTTTACCATCTCTTCGTTTAGATTACTGTAGATGATGTCTCTTATTACAAACATCTTGTTAAGGGCCAACTACTTGTAGTTGCTCTTCCATTTTATTCCTTTGTGTCGACTGTTAATCACAGTGAGGACCTGACTACTCTGAAGGCATTATTTGTAAGCCGTCATCTTGCCTTAATTAACTGTATTTCATTTAATGTTTTGTTATTATGCAGAGTTACCGATACAAAGGGATGTTTTCTTTTAAGTTATTACATTCATGTTTTATTACAAAACGTGTGAAATTACGAAATAGTGACATATGAAATATTTTTCGACTTGAACTTTATTAACTTGTCACTCAGACTGAGCCTGGCGAGCGTCTCCTGCGCAGATCCCAGTGGGGCCTGGCCAAGCTGAAGGGGCTTGAGCCGCCACTGAGTTCAATAAAAGCCTGTCAACTTTCTCCATCAGAAAAGTTACACATTACTGATCCTTTTTTGCAAAAGTTTCGATGATCATTCACTTTGCCTCCTCATACAATTCTCGGGGCGTATGAGTCTAGTAAGGCCAGGGAGGTGAGTGCTGAGGCAACACGCACCTCAACATACGTCTTTATTTTTTAACAGACACGTCGTCGTTCCTTCCTGTCCACTCCTACATGTCTGCTTTTAAGTCCACCCAAACACGCTCGCGAGGGTTTGCCAATGAAGTAATCAAAGTAGAGGTACTGTGCATGAGCTTCAGTATCAGGGGAACCTTAAGAACACGAGGGTGCGCTCCATTACAGTTGAAGCTCCGTAAGTCTCAAAGCCTTTAATTCACCAGCCAGTGTTCATACTGTGTGTGTGTGTGTGTGTGTGTGTGTGTGTGTGTGTGTACGTAGAATACGATTAATGGGCCTCAGTTTCAATTAAGGATACCATCACAAAACAAACAAAAAATAACAACCAAAAAAGGAACTCTATTTACTCTTCGTTGCCGCGCTGCCCTGAGTAAGACCACCGGTGCAAGATTAGTTCGGTGGGATTATCTGGAAGTGTCTCGGGAGTTGAGCTTCATTTGGGTCCATTTCCGCGTTGGGATGGGGTGCCATTGAGTGCTGGCTGTTGTCTGTGAGCGAGGAGTTTGGGCTTCTCCCTTCCATTACCTGATATTTTTTGAGAAGGCGTTCAATCCATTTTTAGCTCTTCCAGGATTGTCTCTGTGTTTGTGTAGTGTGCCTCCCCCCTCCTGTAATATATGCATAACACAATACAATAACATAACAAAAAAATATATTATCCTTCCATACCTTCAATGGAAGATTACATTTTTTTTCTCTCTCTCCCCTCTATTGTATTCATTTTTTCTTTGAATGCATTATTGAAATGTTTTGAAACACAATATTCTCGCGTGGTCCTGTTATTCTTGAAAATAAAGTGGAATCTCATACTAGGAAAAATGTCATTCGTTAGCTCTTTGCTCTCACACTGAAGCTCGTAATCATACTCTTACGGTGGTAGTGCAAAACAGTGACCGAGCATTAATTCTGCATCCTCGCCCCTGAGTGTCTGTCTAGTGACTTTAGTTTTAAGTCGTATTTTTACCGTCCTACTTCATATTTGCTCTCTGCACCAAGCCTCCACCGCGCCCACCTCACCCCGACACGTCTTGCCTTGCCCTTCCCCAACTCACCCCTCGTTCCTTCCCCACCTAGCCCACAATAACGAGCTGCACAAACTTCATTCAACAGCAGCCTGCGGTGGATCGCCGCTAAAAACTCTCTGGATAAACAGGATCGCAGTTCTCTCTTTTCTCTTTACCTTGTCAGGGGGAGGGAAAGTTGTGTGCATGTTTTAGTAGAAGCAAATAACAGTCCGTCCCGTGCGAAGGATTCAATATACAGGAATAAACTGAGATAGTATTATCCACTGGACTATAAGACGTCCTTCCTCTACAGCACAAGCTTGATTTCCTATGTCTAAGGTCCATTGTTCCTCGTCCCAATCTAATATCCCGACCCACACATCCACCGCTTTCCACTAACTGATTAAGCGGTTCCCTCGATCCTCATTTCGCGGGAGGGAGTCGAGTGCGTGTCTTTTCCCTCCGGCACCGCACGGAGAAGAAATGTAAGAGTTGGCGGAAAGTTGAAATTAACTCCTTTTTTCTCCTTGTTTGTTCCTTGCTTGAAATTTAATAAACCTAGTAATATCGTAGTGCTCTCAATATATCAGTGAACGTTACATTTATGTTGATCGGTTAAAAAAAACCCCAAAATGTTATAAAAATGTTGAGAAGAAAATTGATAATTAATAATGTGTTTTTTTAAGTTGAAAAGAGAAAAATCGGTTATTATACAAAAAATGTTGAGTAGAAAAGAGATATTATGTTTTTTTTTTTTTAATTGAGGAAAAAGGGAAATGAGTTATACTAGAAAATACTGAGTGGAGAAGTTATAAAGTGCTTTTGAAATTCTTGCTACTGATGAGACATTATGAAGCATGAAAATAGCATCGTAGGTTCAGAACGTGAAGTGAGTGGCTGTGACGAATAACATTATTTAAGGGAAAACAAAGCGTAGGGCTGTGTATAGCAGCCTACAAAATAAAGGATCCAGGCTTGAAAGGAAAAGGAAATGGGTGCTCAGTGTGTGACTAATGTACGTAAATGACTCTGTGAGAGAAAACAGGAGAACGACGACGACATGTTACAAGTTGAGTGCACGTAACCATGTTTTTTGTTTTTTTTGGGGGGAGGGGTCTCTTACCTTCTCTCTCTCTCTCTCTCTCTCTCTCTCTCTCTCTCTCTCTCTCTCTCTCTTGGTAACTTGACTTTGTAACTCGTAATGACATTGCGATTCTTTTTATCTTGTTTAAGTAAAACTAGACGATTTTATTCAACAGATAAATTAGTATTGTTACAGACCTTCATAGATTTAATTGATCATTTCCTCTGTTGCCAGTGGTATCTTTTGAAAGTACATACTGTAGACTCATTAAGTAAAAGCCTTGACAATCAAAAGGGATAAATTCCAGATAAAGAGTTTAGTGAAAACAAAACATCACAAGAAAATCATATCGCAAATACTCAAGGGTGCATTACGTATTGTAATGAATAGTGCTTAATCAAACCCATGCAAAAACTGTTCATAATGGTGATTCCTTTCTGTCGTTTTATATTTACCTACAAAATAAGAAAAAAAAAATCATTTAAACATGTAATTTTATCATCATCATCATCATCATCATTTAATCTTGATCTTGATCTTGACACTACAGGTGGATCAGGATCGCTCCTGAGCCAGGCCTTTGGATAGGCTCCTGTAGAGGACAAAAAGACAAATGATAGGCAAAAAACAAAACAGTGGGTTGTACACTAATCATTCGTACATTTAGCACGCTGCATTTTTTCCAAAACTCCTTGACAGCTTCAATCATCCCTTCATTTGTCTCTCTACGCAGTCTCAGCAGCAACACCATCCATTCCTTTCCTGTCTTCTGCACTCTTTCATCCCAACTATGCCGTAAATCAGTCAGAATCACTTATCTCATCTCTCTCCTGTCTCTTTCATACTTCTCACACTCAAGTGCCACATGCTCCACCGACTTATCCTCTCCCATATCCCACATCTGGCACATTTTGCTGCAATGATATTATAAGAATCTAAGAATCCTTGCTTTGCTGCGGGACTCAGATCATTTGTAGTTTCTCTCATTCACATCCATACACTGTGCCCTAGCTCGGAAGAGAAGATCACTCAGGCTACCATCATACCATCTCTCATACATCGGGGCTTTTTTCTCCTTGTACTATTCTAGAGTACTCTTTTGTTCCATACCACCATTCTTACATTCAGTCCCACACACTTCACCTCTCTGTCTATCTCACTCTTTCATTTCCTCATATCCTACTCAGCTCCCACTCTACCTTCTCTTGTCACGATCCATTCACGTTCACCTTGAATTCTCCCAGCCATCCTCATCCCCCAAACCACTTGAAGTCCATTCTTCTCTGTCATTCTCATGCATCTCTACCTCCATTTCCTTCCACTTTCATTCCACAGATACACCTTTCTCGCTATCCTTTCATCTTCCATTCTTTCCAACCTAATCTTGTAACGGAGTGTTGCTTTGACTATTCTTTCCCTAAAGGTGTTCCGACCCATGTCACCTCTCAAAGCTTTTACTGCTGTGTACGAGTACCTCGGTGGATTCAGTGCCATCCTCGCTACTCTGCTCTGCCCCACTTCTAGCCTGTCAATCTCATTTTCATTCCAAGTAATTGCATTCATAACAACTTCATTTTTGTTCTTGTTCTTGCTCTTGTTCTTTTTGTTCTTCTTGTTCTTCTTAATTACAGTACTTGATACCATCACTACCACCACCACTGCTACCACCTCCACTACCACCACCACCACCATCACCATCACTACTACTACTACTACTACTACTACTACTACTACTACTACTACTACTACTACTACTACTACTACTACTACAACTGATGATGATGATGATGATGATAATGATGTAAATATCTTTTGCTAAAATGCAATCGTTATTAACTCTAAACCATCACCACCACCACCACCACCACCATCACCACCACCCTCCGCCCACTTCAGTCTCGAAATAAATGACTTCGAAGACCCGTCAATGCCTTCTTGCAGTTTAGAACCAAGACTAACAAGGCAGTCGAGGTAAACGTGCACTCTCTTCATGAAAAATAAGAGTCCACCCACTCACTCCTTTCCCCCCATTGTCTTTCTCTGGCCGTTGTTGTTAAGCAGGCCACTCAAACTGCTGCTACAAGTGCCACGCCCAACAGTGTTCAAGAGGAAATGAAAACAAGAAAAAATACGGCACCTGCCCTCCAGGGACCCCTTTCTTTTGTTGTTTACGAACTGAGCATCGAAGAAAAATAAGGAAAAAGAAAGGGATGAAAAAAGAACGTTGTCTGTATACATGGGTTTGTCTCTTCCTTTTGTTCTTGTCCTACTTTTTCCTCTTCCTCCTCCTCCTCCTCCTCCTCCTCCTCCTCTTTCCTCCTCATTTGTTGTTGTTGTTGTTGTTGTTGTCTTACTACTACTACTACTACTACTACTACTACTACTACTACTACTACTACTACTACTACTACTACTACTACTACTGCTACTACTACTACTACTACTACTACTACTACTACAACTACTGATGTCATAACTACTGTAATGTGATTCTTCCTTTCCTCTAATCTCTCTCTCTCTCTCTCTCTCTCTCTCTCTCTCTCTCTCTCTCTCTCTCTCTCTCTCTCTCTCTCTCTCTCTCTCTCTCTCTCTCTCTCCACTGACAACAACATCACCTCTACCATCGCTACCACCACTACATCACCTTCCTCCTCCTCTTCCTCCTCCTCCTCCTTCTTCTCCACCCAGTCACTTCGTCTCTTGGTCTGTCCAGCCATAACTTAATAGAAGATTTATCAATGTTCAAATCACTCTGTTCTGCTCTCTGCTTCCACTCATCTTCTCTTGCCAGCTTCACATAAATATCTTGGTCACTCTCTCGGTTCCCTCGAATTCGTTTCTCACTAACTCCAGCATATTATTCCCCCTTCTGGTCTTTTTCTGATACTATTAAGAAGGTTGAATGTCATTCCATGTCTTTCCCCTTTAAGATCCTTGGTGAAGCGTCAGAATGAAGTGGTTTTGCTGGGAGGAGTTATATGTATATATTTGTAGCATCATGATCCACGTATGATGGTGTGGGGGAGATTCAAGCTGCCAAGATACGGTGAAACAAGCATGATCCGATTTCTTCACAGAGGAGAGATGAAATCAATAAAAGTACCAGTAAGAGAGAAGAGAGATACAAGATCAGTAACAATGCTAAAACCATGAGCAAGCATAATAAGTCATCCTTCAAGTTCTCAGAAGCAGATCTACGCAGCCAAACCAAGGCGAAACAACCACAATCTACATATACATACAAGTCTTAACCGTTGCAGAGCCATGGCAAAAATAAGTGTCATATAAAGTACCAGTTTTTGCTGCTTCATACCGGGGAGTGAGTCGGTATAATGTCCCCATGCAGAACTTGATGATTTCGCTATCTCGTCTCCCATCCTCCGTTCTTGCTTCTTATTTCACTCTTCTCTCTTTTTTCCCGATTTCTTTTTTTTTCTATTCCTGCGTTTCTCTCATTTACATGCATTCACTTTCTTTTCCTTCTTCATATTGTTCCTGTTCTTCCTCCATCTCTGCCTTGTCTTCCTGTTCTTTCTTATTCTTACCCTTCCTCATTCTCATCTTCCTGCTTTCTCTATTTTTTCATCCCTTTTCTTCCTCTTCCACCAACCTTAAAGTATTTCCTCCTCCTCCTCCTCCTCCTCCTCATTCTTATTTGTTTCTTCTGTTCGTACCTCATTTCTATGAAAACATAAAAAAAATGTCTGCTTTCCCAGTGCAATCAAATGGGAACAACAGCAACAGCAATAACAAAAAGGAAAAAAAAGACTAGATGAACAAGAAGAAGAAGAAGAAGAAGAAGAAGAAGAAGAAGAAGAAGAAGAACAACAACAACAACAACAACAACAACAACAACAACAACAACAACAACAACAACAACAACAACAACAACAGCGACGATGACGACGAAGACGACAAAAATAATACCAGAGGAAAGAAGATAAATTCCAACGAGATTAAAAACATTTTGTAATAACACACACACATACACACACACACACAGACAGAGCCGCCACTGGAGCAATCTTTTATCCACGCACTTCACATCCGGCATGTCAGAACACGAGTATATATTAAAGCATGAAGCCGAGCGTTTGTCGTGGCATCTTTTCAAAAACAAACTTCCCGTGTCATTTTACCGTGTCATTTTTTTTCATACCTTTGTTCGTATTTTATCCAGCGGCCTTCACCACTAGCGAATCGGAAGAGGAAGGGGATTGGTGGTTCAGTGGGTGAGTGGGTGGAATGAGGAACGGAGGGGAGACCAGTGTGTAATAATATATGAAGTGCAAGGATCTCTTCACACATACTCGTACTCTTTTATTTTTAGCACGATTTTCTGTTATTATCTTTCCGTCACGTGTTCATGCTTGATCGCCGCCGGATGTGTGTGTATATTTTTTTGTATGATTTGATTTATTGTTGATGTTACAGTTCAGTATTTATTTTAGATGCTGTTTTATTTTTCAAGTTTAACTGTGTTTGTGTTTTGTCTCTCTCTGTCTCTCTCTGTCTCTCTCTCTCTCTCTCTCTCTCTCTCTCTCTCTCTCTCTCTCTCTCTCTCTCTCTCTCTCTCTCTCTCTCTCTCTCTCTCTCTCTCCCGCTCTCTCTCTCTCTCTCTCTCTCTCTCTCTCTCTCTCTCTCTCTCTCTCTCTCTCTCTCTCTCTCACACACACACACACACACACACTCACAAACAGACGATTTTTCTTTTAACTTTTTTTGATCTCACACAAAAAAGGAGGAAAAAAAGAAAAAAAATGAAATTGACAGGAAGTTTTGTCAAAGTACCGGTAAAAACTTAATTATTTCCATCACCGATGCAGAGTTGGAGTCGAGCGAGGCATGGTGTGACAGCGGAGAGTTTGCAGAATTATACCTTCAGGTCATTCTGTTAATTGTTATTATTGTTGTTGGTGCTACCGTTGCTACTGCTACTGCCGATTTGTGCGCTGTATTGCTGTTTTTTTTTTTTTTTAAGAAATATATTAGGTTAAGTGCTTTCTGCATGGCTTAAAAAATAAAAAAAGATAATATGCATGAAGACAATATTTCACTTTCTTGTTATGAATAATTATGTGTTCTTTTAAAGCTTCATGTTGGCATATTTTTTGTATAGCATTATTGAGCCTGAACTTGTTAGAGCGTCTTTTCCTGATTAATAAGTCTGAGGATCTTATCTGCTTAACCTTTGATGTATCCTGAAGACAACTTATGCGAGTAAGCCGCTCTTGTGAGGAACATTACTCTTTCCTTGCATTTTCTCTGCTCCAACTGTAGGAATAAGAAGTTGGTGTGCTTGTTCCCAAGTTTAAGGAAAATATGATGCACAGAATCATACTAGCATCCACATTTTGTTGTCGAGCATCCTGACGCCACCTCACTCACCTCTTTCTTCACACTTCACCTCACACCTTCCTCAATTCGCCTTCTGCAGCCCACACACCTGAGGCCTTGGAGTGAGTACACATAGTCACTGGTTGTTCCCACTGTTCTTCCTTTAAATGTTGCAACAGTTGTATTACTATCGTGTTGCAGTTTTGCTTTATTGCATTGGTCCTATGAAGGAGTGGTGTGATCTAGATTTCATTGTTAATATAAGCTGTCATGATCAATGCAGTGATAAATTTGATACTATTGGTAATAAAGTATTTATTATGTCAGATAATTATGCAAAAACGGTAGCTCTCGCAAATCACAAGACACAGATGTGTTACATTATTATTATTATTATTATTATTATTATTATTATTATTATTATTATTATTATTATTATTATTATTATTATTATTATTATTATTTTACTATTATTATTATCATTATCATTATTATTATTATCATTACCATTCTTCTTCTTCTTCTTCTTCTTCTTCTTCTTCTTCTTCTTCTTCTTCTTCTTATTATTATTATTATTATTATTATTATTATTATTATTATTATTATTATTATTATTATTATTATTATTATTATTATTATTATTATTATTATTATTATTATTGGAACCATGATCATCATAATAGTAATCATCATCATCATCGTCATTATCATCATCATCATCATGTTCTTGTTGTTTTATTTGTGTATACACTGACAAGTTGTAATATCTTTATTGAAAAAGGTCGTTATTTATTTTAATGATTACTGAAAGAAAAGAGGTATTGTATTGCCGACTAGATTTTATCTTATTTTTATTTTTCTGTAAAAGCTTTTCAATTACTATTTATTAAAAAAAACATTTTAATTTTTTTAATAATGGCGCGCCTTCTGTTAACACAGTGCATTAAATATAAAGAGAAATCACGCTTCTTTGTTAATGAGGAATTGTTGAAATGTTGTCACAAAAATAATAAATTGTCGAAGCGTGGACAGTAATTGTGAGTGGCTTCACCGGTGTGATGGTAATGAAACAGTGTACATATGTGGTAGCTGCTGAAGTGGAGGTTTTGTGAAATTCCAGCTCACCGCAGGTATTCGCTAGTGGCCAGTGTTCAAAAAGGTATGGGAGTTTCCTTGGAAAACATAAAACTAACGAAAATAATGCTTATAAGTATGTACTATACCACCTAACAACATAACATATAGCTTAATGAAAGAACTTTGGGAAAAGATGATAAGATATGTCAGAGTGGACGTACCACACAATCCTGTAAAAAATGGGTAAAAAACACAGAGCACAAATAAAAAGAAAAAAAATCGCTATTATTTGAAGGAAAACATATGATGGCGATACACGTGGCGCTTTTTATTGTGAAAAAGGAAATCTCTCTTTACCTTTAATTTTCGTAGAAATGTTTGCCTTATATTCTGATCGATTTTCATCGCAACTTATTTCACAATATATTAATATAGCGTGATAGCGAATAACAGTATCGTCCTCACCGCCGCCACCCAGCCATGGATTTTACGTGGATGGTGTCCTGCTGTGCCACTCCGTCTTCTTCATTTAGCTGGAGAGGCGGAGGGTGGCGTGGAGGGGAGCCACGTCTCGCCAATATAACACGCGGGAAGGAAACATACGAGGTGATGTATTGCACATATCTTGGGGGAAGACTGCTTACCTCAGGTTGCACTTGTAGAAAGAATAAACATTTGAGTGCGTATTGTTTGTGTTTATGGTTAGTAAAGAAGTCACACGATTCGTTATCAACAATCATGTACAAGAGTTATATGCATTGCAGTGAGGGTGGGATGGAAGCCATGCACTAATAGTAATTGTCAGGCACAGTGATGGCTGCCGTCTGTTTCCACTTTACAGATTGATGAACAGACACTTAATACCATTGTTTAAACGGGAGAATAAACTTTTCTTTTATTCGCCGTTCGAAAAGGCAATCCGCTCTAAAATTTAAAAACAAGTATTACACCTTTGAAGTGACAAGGTTCTGTAAAGAAAATGCTCTTTGGTATTAAGGACCTAGTGTTCATAGGGCGCTCAACATACGCCAAAAAAGTGTGTTTTTCCAGAATAGTATTATTTGTTTATCTATTTACATTTTGGGGATCAATCATTCTGCCACAGCACTTCACCAGTGTTATCAGCTTAGAGAAGTGGTGAGGCTGGCTGCTGCATAAATCCTTTTACTCCTGGCCTGCTGCGCCACCTCTGATTGGAAGCTGTACTCAATGTTCCGTGTTTACTTCTTCCTCTGTTCGCGGCTTGTATTGATCTTTATCCTATACTTTTTCCTTTTCTTTCTTTTCTTACTTTACATTACTTGACGTGTTTGTTGGCTATTGAACAGGCCAACGAGTCTGTTGCTGTTCTTTGTTTTGCGTTATCTTAGCAGTAGATAATTGGTCTGTTCCTAATAAAAGCTTTCTTTTTATTTTTTATCTTATTTTTTTACTGACATATATTTTCCTGATAAAAACTTTTTTTTTATTTTTCTATTTTGTTTATTTATTTTTTTTACTGACATATCTTTTCATACAAGAATATCATTCAATAGATAATTTATTTTCATATTTTTGTTACAATTTTTAGTGAGGTACATTGAGTGTATATTTATACAAGTAAGATTTGCTCATTAACATTACTTTCTTAACTGCTTAACTCTGAAAATGGTTTCTTCCTTCACATATTTCTTTACACAAGGTAAGGGTCTCTCTAGCAACAAACTTCAGGCACCTGCCAAAACTGCGCCAGTTGTGTCATTTGTCATGTCACGTTTGTAGCATATTCTGCAATATTATAGATTTTTTGTCTTTCCCTGTGTGTGTGTGTGTGTGTGTGTGTGTGTGTGTGTGTGTGTGTGTGTGTGTGTGTGTGTGTGTGTGCGTGTGTGTATGTGTGTATGTGTGTGTGTGTGTACATAACGCGTCATCGTTAGGAGCAGGGGTTTATATAATAGTAACTCTGAGGGTGCAAGCTCCTCACGCCTTCCTCGTTTGACGTGTGTCAGGGTGGGGTGCTGTGGTAGTTATAGTCAAGATGCTTGCCATGTTCACAATCCCTTTCTTTCTTCACTAATAAATAAGAAGCATTGTCTTTCGGTGGAAAGAATCAAGTTATGAACCGTATGTATCAAAGGATGTTTCGTGCTTTCTCTCTCACCGCGATTATTTTGCAAGGCTATGAAAATAATAAACCGGTTTCTAAACAATAGTTCTCTTTTTAATGATGTAAAGATCTTGTTCTGCCACAAGAATGATATAAATATCCTTAAAAAGCCTTCTAACTTTGACAAGATTTTTTTCTTTTTAATGTAATGGAGGTGCACCACTTTACTCCCTTGTCTAAAAGTACATGTCTTTAGATGACAGTTATGTTACAGTTTCAGTGAATGATGCATTTATAAAACATTAAAGCATATGGAAACAAGCTTTATTGAAAAGGAGGAAAAGAAAAGAAGTTATAAGAATATTGGCACTTCCTTCATCTTAAAGAGTGAAATATTTTTTGCACGAAGATAAAGCCAATCTCTCTCTCTCTCTCTCTCTCTCTCTCTCTCTCTCTCTCTCTCTCTCTCTCTCTCTCTCTCTCTCTCTCTCTCTCTCTCTCTCTATCTCTCTCATGTCAGTCCTATCTAATGCATTTTTAGCACTATTTTTCTCTTCCATGCCTTTTTCATCTTTTTCCCTCCTTGGTTTTCTTTTCAGTTTTTGTTGCTTTGCAAAGTTCATTGTAAATCATCACAAGCAGCGTCGTAAGGGTAGTTCAAATGCTTCCTTTCTTTTCTCCATCTACTCGTATACGTAAGCATAAACTACCATAATTTTTACGTGTAAATAAAGCAAGATAAGTGGACGAAGAATGGCCATCCCATGAGCAGCAGCGATGATAATAATACAAGTCCGCGGAGGGTTTAGCATGATAAGGGAGCCACCCGGCGGGAGAATGGAAAGGAGGCGGCTTATGGAACAGTTTGGACCAACACACAGTGCGACTATTTTGGGTCTTTATTGAAGATGGACGTGTCTGGGCAGGTGGCAGGTTTTCCCCGCTCGCCCACTGCCTCGCTTCCCTGAATGGTGTATCCCGGCTGACAGGTGCAGCACATCCCGTAATAAACATTGGCCGGGGCGGTAAAGTAGGGCACATAGTTCGTCTGCAGTCGGCGTGTTTGCGGAGGATAGTGCTAGTGGGTAGTGTCGGCATTATAGTTATGGTGGTGGTGGTGGTGGTGGTGTCGACAGTGGTGGTAGGTGACGTAATGAGAGGTAGCAATGATAGTAGGAATACTGGTTTTAGACATCTCCCATTGGGCAATTAGGTTTGGCAAGGATTCGAACCCGGGCCACCAGCACCGGAGCTCCAAGACGAGCCTCCTTAACCAACTATGCCACCCAGCCCCCAAGATGAAATGAGGGATGAAAGCAATGGTAGGGGATGTAGAAGTCATAGAATGGAATGTGAAGGGTTGGTAGTAATGATAGTGGATGCAGTGATTGTGCTGTGGTAGGCGTTGTAGTAATGGCAATTACACTGTCTTTCCATTAAATCCCACTGAATTAACGCTATCTATCCCCTTACAACAAGCACTAACTGTCGTGAGGTGGACAAGTGAAGAAAACGGACTCATTTGAGCTAGCTTCCATTACTTGACATGTTTGTGAGGCTGTCTGTGTGTGTCTCCCAGGGCTTATCCTCGATGGTGACACTCTTATCCGCGGTGAAGGGAGAAGTGGTGGTAACGCAGTGGTGTTATCCCAGGACGACGAGAGAGATGGAGTACATTTTGCTGAGAAGTCGATGGCAAAAGTAGACTGTCACTGGTAAGAAAGCACCATTGTGATATTGAGAAATTCATGAGGATTTTGCTCGATTCACTTTCACACAGTCATGCAGGTAAAAATTCACTCAGACACTATTTTTTATACAGGTGTACACAGTCATGCAAGTACGTACATTGTCTTATATATGCCGTCACAGGTGTCGCTGGGTTGTCACTCGTGTAGGTTCAATATAGTGCTCGGTGGCGTGCTAGTGCTTGTGCAGGCTTTAGTGAGACAAGTGCTGTGGCGGGTGTCTCGTGTTGGGAATGTCCATTTTGTATCCCAGGAGTTAAGTGACTGAACTACTGGGATGCCTTGATGACATTTAGTGCTGAGTGCATGCACATTCAGGTCCCTAGTTGATGAAACAATTTTGCAAAGTTAAACTGTCATCCATTTTTCATCGAACCTCACATCGGCTAGAACTGGGTCAGACGTGTACCATATGCCTTTTTCCTTATTCCCTTCAATCCTTCTTTCTCATCCATCCTCTCCATCCCCCCCCCTTCTTTTTTTAACACCTCCCTCACCCTCCCTAACACACACACGTGCACACGCTATTAAAACAAGTTGTAGCTAATATTCTACAAGATCGTATTTAGTGGGAGGTGTGGATTGGAACTGAGAACGAGCACTGTCTTCTGTCGTTCATCCTAAAGCTGCTCCTTTGTGATAAAGGGGCTCACTACTCTGTCACTGTCAAACACACAACCTCCCTCGTCACTATTCAAACACACACACACACACACAGACACACACACACACACACACACACACACACACACTTAACTCCCTTCCGCAGTGTTAACTAGCAAACATGCGTCATCTGTCCCTATCTAAGAGCCGTTACCTCCTCCTCCTTCCTCCTCCTCTTCATCGTCATCCTCCTCCTCCTCCTCCTCCTCCTCCTCCTCCACTATCTCCTTAACGAATACCGCATTACTCTGGTCCCATAAATAAGAACAAGACACATAAACCTTCCGCTAAGCTCGTGGTTCAACAAAACAACTCATATTACAGAGAGGTAGCGTTACTCGAAGACCACAAAGTCCTTCTGCCCTAGGTAAAGTTTCTGACATAACATCATCTAAACATATAAAGAAAAGTCTATGAGTGAAAGCAATGTGGGAATATGCGGTTGTAGTATAATAGTAGTGGAGGTGGTGACGGTGGTGGTGGTGGTGGTGGTGGTTGGTGGTGGTTTTCCTTACTTAGCATAATCTAAAGATGAAGAAACATAAGGTAGAGAGTGATATACATTTGCTTTTATTCTCTCTCTTTTTGTTTTGTTTTTGAGTTTCGAAAAACAAATACAAGCACAGTTTATTAGGTGCATGTTTATTTTTTGTCAGTGGTCATATTTAAAACTTCAGACTAACTTGATCATTATTTTCTTTTATGGAATTCAATCATGGAAAAGTTCGTCCTTTAAAAGTAATAAGTGTAACCAAAACTGAAAAAAAACAAAAATGTACTATAAACGAAAAAAAAATCGTACAAGAAAGTGAAAAAAATAATGAATTGAAGGTGAGTAAAGGAGAGAGAGAGAGAGAGAGAGAGAGAGAGAGAGAGAGAGAGAGAGAGAGAGAGAGAGAGAGAGAGAGAGAGAGAGAGAGAGAGAGAGAGAGAGAGAGAGAGTGTGTGTGTGTGTGTGTGTGTGTGTGTGTGTGTGTGTGTGCTAAATGAGAGTAGCAGAAAGTAGCATAAGAATGAAGGAACATTAATTTCCTTCGGATTTACAATGACAGTGACAATGACAAAATGTAAAACAGGTGGAAGACGTTAAGGTGAGGAACCTCGTGGGAGAGAGAAATGGAGGGGGAAGAGAAAGAGAAAGGGAGTGAGGGAGAGGAGGAGAGATGGAAAGGAGAGGGAAGGAGGGCGTGTCAGCGGTGACGAGCAGGAAGGAACAGATGGAAGAACAAAAGTGTGTATGCATCATTGGCTAAAGAAGGAAAGTGACGAGAGGACGGGAGGAGGAAGCAACGATGATATTACGACAGAAGGTAAAGAAAGACGTGAGGAATCGAGACTTAATGAAGGGGAGTGAATGGAAAGCAAATGGACGGTGTTTGCAGGAAGCGCTGTGCATGAAGAGTTAATGAAGAGAATGGAAGGACGAAAAAAAAGAGAGAGACGACAAGTATTAATATGGAATGACTCTGTGGAGAAGTGGTAATGAGTAGCGGGCATGTAACTGTTTTGTCGCTGGATAAGGCAGCCAGCTAGAGATGTAACAATTTAATAGCCAGAAACATTACAGTAATAGATTGCATCAATAATGAAGAGGAAAGAACGGTAACCAGGACATTGAACTGGAATAAATTCATACATACATAAGTGAATAAATACATTAATAGAAAATATATAAATAAACGAACAAAATAATAAAATATATTACTGATATCTAATAAATGTTTTATAGAATAAAAAGGAGAAAATTATGTTTCGGAAAAATGCAAAACCTATTATACATGATGATCTAAAATAAACGAGAAAAAACCTAAAAGATGATAGATCTTTTGAAGAAAATAGCATATTATTCATTAAATGATTCAGAAAAATGTACAATTAGTAGGCATGTTAGGTATTTACATTATATCGAAACAACTCATTTAAGAGAATAGAACTAAAAGATATACTTTAGGCAAAAAGAAGATAATATAATTAAGAAAACTATAAATTGTAGTTTACATGACTTAAAAGACAGTAATATACGTTGAATGGAAAGAAAATGTTGAAGCTTAATAGATAATTAAGGAAAACTACTCAATTATGAGACCATAATAGCAGCCAGAACTATCATTATCGTATCAAACCACAGGAAAAAATTGGAAAGAAACGGATAAAAAAATATACAATAATCAGCATAGCTTGAAAGAAGTAACAAAGCAAAAGATTAATCAAAGAAAACAACGCGTACAGTCGTACTCACTAATGCAGTTACCAACAAGACTCCATTCCACTCCATGTTTCTCCCTCTCACTGGTGTGCTCGTACATTTAATTTCTTCATTCATTAATTCCACTCTTTTTCTTTTCTCCCCTCATGACGCTTTCGATAAATGTTCGCAGAAGTAAGAAAATTCCGAGGAAGAACTATGTTCCTCCCTCTTATTGGTGTGGTCGTCCATTTAATTTCTACTTTCATTAATTTCATTTTCTTTAACACATGACGCTTTCAATAAGTGTTTGCAGAAGGAGAGAATAATGTGTTATGTTTGTCAGTCAAGAGCCTCTACGTACTATAGAAATGTTATCCAGCAACAGCCACAGTATTCTTTAGTATACTGACCCTCTCCAGATAGCACTTGACAAGTAATACATGCAGTCCCTATGCTGACAATTTCTTTATATGATATACATAGGTAATAAAACTCCCAATAACCTTTGAAAATAGGAAACTGATACATTTTCAGCAATGTTTCATATACGTAATATTTATTCTTTATATATTTCAGCATATACATGACCAAATGAACGCATATCGCTACATGGACACACATCTCTCGCCAGAATTGATAACATACGGTACAGTAGATCACAAGACTTGCCGAGACACATTGACACTGCTATTGCCCAAGATTGTATGAGTAACAATAACTCAAAATCCCTTCCGTTTACCAGTTTAAAAAGAACCACATTTCACAAAATTGAAAATAAAAATTCGGTTAGTTATTTTCATGTATTTTTTAACTTTTTTTTTTCGTTTCAAGAGACTAACAGTTGATAAGATTTCTTTTCTTTTGCTGAATATATGTTTTTCTGCTTCTTGCTCTGACTTCTTTAAACAAGAGAAAAATAGAAGAAAATATTTGGTAAAGAAAATACAATGATAAAAAGGAAAGAAGTGGAATAAAAGAGTAAAAAAACACACACAAAAAAATAAGAAAAACAATTTGGAAAAAGAAATACGAAAAAAAAGAAAGAAGACAGCTAGACAAGCAGGTGTCTTTTCTTCTGTCTGTCACACACACACACACACACACACACACACACACACACACACACACACACACACACACACACACACACACACACACACACTCTCTCTCTCTCTCTCTCTCTCTCTCTCACACTCACACTCACACTTACACACACTCTCTCTCTCTCTCTCTCTCTCTCTCTCTCTCTCTCTCTCTCTCTCTCTCTCTCTCTCTCTCTCTCTCTCTCTCTCTCTCTCTCTCTCTTCAGCACTTCGGTAAGTAGTCAACCAATAACGCTTCACAAATCCGTTTCCAGGAAGGAAGGAAGGAAGGAAGGAAGGAAGGAAGGAAGGAAGGAAGGAAGGAAGGAAGGAAAGAAGGAAGGAAGGAAAGAAGGAAGGAAGGAAGGAAGGAAGGAGGTGAGCCTGTATAGATAAGTTTCTTTAGTATCACTCTTGTAGGAATCTCTGAACTCAAAAGAGGGGTCGGGTTTGTTTGCGAATTTTACCGGAATCACATGGATTTTCGAGTCTCTGTCTCAACTCATGGAAAGGTGGCCATTCTGTGTGTGTGTGTGTGTGTGTGTGTGTGTGTGTGTGTGTGTGTGTGTGTGTGTGTGTGTGTGTGTGTGTGTGATCTATGAGGAAAAAAGCATTCATTACTAGCACGAAGGAATTTGAATATAAAAGATCAACAAAAGATAAGCTCATATATCTATCTATCTAT
>CM035197.1:3118167-3129042 GCA_020233015.1 Callinectes sapidus
TATCAGTAGTAGCGGTGGAAGTAGTCATAATAGTAGTAGTACTAGTAGTAGTAGTAGTAGTAGTAGTAGTAGTAGTAGTAGTAGTAGTAGTAGTAGTAATAGCAGCAGCAGCAGCAGCAGCAGCAGCAGTAGCAGCAGCAGCAGCAGCAGCAGCAGCACCAGCAGTAGTGTCTTAGAGTTTTCTCATGTAGACTGTCACTTATGGTTCTGACAGTTTCTTACAGCTGCCAACTATTTTCTGATATTTTTGTGTGATTTAAGTTTCAAGTAAGGGAATTTGGTGTAAGGCAAAACAAAGTTCAATGAGGAAAAAAAGAGAGCAGGTAAATGTTGTTAAGAAGCAACAGTACATACTTGAACATTGGAGGAATTGAGTTATGTAGGCTGTGAATGTCGTTAAGAGTGGGCCAATTGTATATACTTGACTAGTAATGGAATGGAGCTTCTGAAGCACTGAAGATCACAAGATTGCCGCTATGTAATCTCAAAATGACAGAATAATCTGTACTCCCTCTCCGTATACTATCTCTTTGTGGATATTTAATTTTTGATGAAGAGGTTGTTTGTCAAATTACGCTGAACGCAGATTAGGTTACTGTGAAAGGCGAATTGGAGAGGCAGTTTAACTAAGACTGCTCTTGACATAATGAAGAGAGAGCTATAGAAGAAAGGCAAGCAATACACCATTGTTGGTACATTCAGATCAGTGACCCTCCATCAATACACCAATGGAAAGCAGAAAGACATCTTAAGAGCTATTAGTAGAGAGTTGACGTTTTTCTTATCCACCTTATAAAAATTTCACAGCAAAAGTCACACTAATCGAATGTTCCTGTAATCAGGCTAAAGTCGTGAAGGAATGGAAGTGTTTATTTTGAATACTTATTGTGTACATGACTGGGTGTAAACACTTGCATCCCGCTGCCACAACAACAGCCGCACACGCGCGTGACGGCCGGAAGTCACGGGACTCTACCTCATGCCTGGCTCACATTCATTGCAACTACGAAATGGTCAACGTGGTGTCAGAAAAAGCAACGTTATAATAAGTACGGCGGGTTATACCGTTTTTTCAGTGTGAGTCAAGACTATTATACTTGTAAAAATGCAAAAAATAAAATAACAATGATAATAATTCAAGGAAAAAACATGAAATAGTCTCCTTGATCTTGAAGAAAGTAGTAACATAGGAAGGCCATAACGTTATTACTTATGTATGAATACATGAACTAATCTTGGACTGAAGATAAAAACAAACAAATGTAGATTATGATATTTATATGAAAGGAAATCCATGAAGTCGATTCCTCAATATCAAGAGAAAAAGTAACAAGTTAGCAGCGCTTAAATATGAATAAATGAGCGAATGCATAAATATGAAACAATGAGAAACAGTAGAATGGATGTGTCATTCATCACAGTGAAACAAATAAGAATGATCAATGAAAGAAAAGTCTGGCAAAGAAGACAAAAACTTCGTCGTGAAACAATAATTAGTAATTACTAATTAGTAATCGAATGCTATCTTACAGCGATATCAAAATCCAGGACGGAATACGTGAAACAGGAGAAAAAGACAGTTAGAAAGCTACGAAGAGCTGCTGAACAACGTAGTAATAGTATAAAATAGTATAAAACATATCCTAACACATCTCTGGTATTCCATCTGTGTATAATATTCTATATATATAACTTACAACCTTACGTATCAACATACATTCAAACAAAATTAAAAATAAGTAACGATATGAAGGGAAAGAAAAGACATGGCCGCAACAAAGGCTGAAAGTTAAACTCAGGGAAGAGGCAATCCAAACCTATGTATTATAAAAAAAAGAAATAATAATAATTAATAAATAAAATAAACCCCCCAAATAAATGAAAAAAACAGTGATAAATAACGAAATGAATAAGACAAATAAGAAAAAATAGAAGAAAAAATGAATAATAGCATGACTCTCCGACCTGCTACAATGATCTTTAATAACAACAAAACTAAACTAAAGAGAAATTAGAAAAAAAATACTGTCACGTGGAAATACACGAAATGAACATATATGCTTCAATGCACTAATATCAGGGAAACAATTAGACGTTCGAGATAAAATGTACACTTTGTCGAAATAAAAAGTAAATAAAGAAAAGACAAATTGTCAAGTATTTTCCAACCACTTCACAGGAAAAGGTGTGTGTGTGTGTGTGTGTGTGTGTGTGTGTGCGTGCGTGTGTGCGTGGGAGTGCGTGGGAGTGAAGAAAGTCGGACAAGGACACCAAGAGAAAAACAAATTAAAAAAAAAAAAGAAGAAGAGACACTAATTTGCTCTCCCAATTAAAGTTAAACAGGTCAACAATTAGCATATCATTACTGCTCCCATACTGAGCCCGGTTGGTGAGGTGATAGTAGGGAGTGGGGGGCTGGGGGGGGAGGGAAAGGGACAAGGGGAGGCAGGGAGGGAGAGGGAGAGGGATAGGGATAGAGAGAGGGAGGGGGTGATGGGGGGGTGGTAGGGAGGGGTAGTGAAGCTCATAGTGGATGCTGCGCTGGCCGTGGTCTGTTCAGCCTGGAGCAGTGGTTCTCGGCCTTTTGAATACCTCGCCTCCTCTTTGGAATGTGTCTTTCCTTCCACGCCTCTCTCTCTCTCTCGTGCCTCTCTATATACGATTTCCACCAAAGTTGAAAAGAAAAGGTGATATTTTTCTTATTTTTTCCATAAACCTCTCATGCTATGCTAAAGAGAATGACAACTATAATCAGAGAAATTACTGCTTTACAAAGGGCTCTTGAAATGTGTCTTTCCTTCCACGCCTCTCTCTCTCTTGCCTCTCTATACACGATTTCCACCAAAGTTAAAAGAAAAGGTGATATTTTTCTTATTTTTTCCATAAACTTTACTTAAGAGAATGACAACTATAATCAGAGAAATTGCTGCTTTTTTTTTTTTACAAAGGGCTCTTGAAATCTGACCTTCCTTCCCTTTCCTCTATGAATACAACTCCCACCAAAGTTTAAAAGAAAAGAAGATATTTTTCAATTTTCTTCATAGACTTCTCATTACTTGACCGTGAAATACTTAAGAGAATAACAACTATAATCAGAAAAATTGCTGCTATTTTTTACAAAGGGCTCGACCCCCCTCCCCCTTGTATACATATAACTGACCGCCCTCCAGGTTAACAACTACCGCTCCAGAATGACCCACACTGTCAACCAGAAGCGTAAATAAATAAAAGAAAAATCGTATATTTTGTGTTGGACAGGACTTAACACTATTATAAAACCCACATATTTGACTCAACACCAATGTGACACCATTTAAAGAGCATAGACGATACTTTGATGTGTGTGTGTGTGTGTGTGTGTGTGTGTGTGTGTGTGTGTGTGTGTGTGTGTATAGATATAGATAGATAGATAGAGAAATAGATAAATAGATAGATAGATATAGAGATAGAGATAGAGATAGATAGATAGATAGATAGATAGATAGACAGATATGGATAGATAGATATATAGATATAATATGAACTAAAAAGAAGATAGAAATTAAAAACATCAAAAAGAAATGAAAACGAAGAAAAAATATTCAAATCAAGATTAAACCACCGTAAAAAGAAAACAAATAGATGAACAAAAATAAATAAAGAAATATTCCTACAAGCCAATGTTAAGTAAAAATGTCAATGACTGACTGCCTCGTATTCTGAAACATTTACCTCACTCACACAATTTTTCAGAGCCATGGAGAATGTTAATTAATTGAATTCTCACTAAGAAATTACAAGAAACCATCAGATTTACACAAGGCACCTTAATAAAGCATACCTACTTATCTCCATCTATCATTCTTACCCATTGCATTGTCTCTCTGTCTCTCTTTGTCTATTTCTCTATTTTACCCCAATATTGATACAGAAACTTTGAATTATCTCTACAGGGAAGAAAACATCTGTAAATGCCAATATAACATTCACTGCAGCTTATTTTGTGGCTGTCCACTGTGAGAGAGAGAGAGAGATGAGAGAGAGAGAGAGAGAGAGAGAGAGAGAGAGAGAGAGAGAGAGATGAAGAAATAAACGAAGGAGGAAGAATAGTGACAGCGTGATGAAAAAAAACAAAACACGGAAAATTACATGGAGGAAAATTTGATAAGGGATTTAGGAAGAAGGAAAGAAGAAATATTGACTTTATCGAAGGGGAGAGGGACTTTGAAGTGAAGGGGGAAAAATAATGATAACATACAAACGATGAAACTTGAAAATCACGAATGAAAAAAGAATAAGCAGTGGTTTGAGGAAAAACAAATATATAAACGATAACACAAATAGAGGGAAGGAGAGAGAGAAAGTAAACGTACGAGAAATACGAATAATTATAATATTTGAACAAAGGAAGTGAAGTATAATGAGGAGAGCGAGCGAGGGGTAGGAAAAATGCTGAGAAAGTGTGAATGGAGCAAAAATATGAGAGATGGGGAAAACAACGTTGAATTATGAAATCCTGGAAACGAAGAAGTGATGACGCATGAAATGAAGATGAGGAGCAAGTGAAGGCACAGTGTGGGGGGAGGCGAGGGGAAGGGGGCGGCCGAAGAAAAATGAGGGAATGAAATAGAAATCGAGAAACTGAGAAATTGAGCTCATCCACCACGCAGAGAGAGAGAGAGAGAGAGAGAGAGAGAGAGAGAGAGAGAGAGAGAGAGAGAGAATGAAAAAAAAAGTACCATAAAAATATACAAAATAAAAAGAATATATATATGATAGCAATGCAACGCAACACAAACGACGCAACTCTAGAAATCCACGACCGCAGTAATACACTTTTAGATACGCAGTGGAATTATTATGACAATTTATGTTTACTTTTTTTTCTCTCTTGCCGTCTACTTTTACGCCGTTTACTTCAGTGCTTTAAGGGTCCGCACCAGGCATTCTCCGCGCCAGCCATCCTCCACACCAGCCACACACACACCACCCGCGATAATTGAAGTCATTAAGCCGGGAAACAATGCAACTCTGGCTCCAGGAATTGGCCGATCTTAGAGCCGAAATTGCAAGTCTCACCTGAGGGTCCTCCAGCGGCAGGTTAATGAGCTTAGAGTGACAAGGTGAGCAGTGGGAGTGCGAGAACGGAAATCTTTAAATGCACGTACTTGTTTTTTCTTTCCACCCTCGGAATTGCTTTTCCCATTAGGGGTCGGGTTATTCTGGATCACTCATAAAGTGGGAGGAAAGGCGTGACATGTTTACGAAGGGGCCACTAATAATCCGGCACTCCAATAACTAATCAGGGTTGAGAAAAAGGCCTTAACACCTCCTCCTCCTCCTCCTCCTCCTCCTTCTCCTCCTCTTCCTCCTACTCCTCCCCCTCTCCCCCTCTCTCCTCCTCTCACCTTGCCATTTGGGATCATTAGTGTGTAAGTGTCTCATTACCGAGCAACACAACAAATCACTGCAGCTTGAAAAGTCACGTTTTGTCGTTTTCACGCCAAATGTTGATGTTCCCCTTTCCATTTTTCTCCGTGAAGGTTCGATTTTTTTTTTCTTGCTCTCAACTTTTTTTTTTTGTCTAATTCAATTGTTCGTCTTGTCCTAATCGCCGCCATTCTTTGCTTAATTTTCGTAGTTATTATTATTATTATTATTATTGTTATTATTATTATTATTATTATTATTATTATTATTATTATTATCATTATCATTATTATTATTATTATTATTATTATTATTATTATTATTATTATTATTATTATTATCATTGTTGTTGTTGTTGTTGTTGTTGTTGTTGAAATGAAAGAAGCTGCAAGAGAACGTTAGGCCTACACGTGGCAGTTGTTGTGCGAGCGAGGCCATCAAATTCCACTCATCATGCCCATCTATATAAAGTTGCCTAATCTTCTTTTTAAAGCTGCCCATTGACTCAACACTACCAATAAAATTATTCATTCCGTTCCATTCACCAACCTTTCTATTGGAGGATCATTTGCTTCCTATTCCTTTCGTAAACCTAAATTTCTAAACCTTGGACGCATTATTTCTCGTTCAATCCTGACTACTGATCTTCTTTAACAGTTCTATCAGGTCCCTTCTTTACCTGCGTCTCTCTAAGGAATGCAAATTTAGTACCTTCAATCTCACTTTTTAGGGAATATTCTTATCTCTTGTATCCCTTAAGACATTCTCCTTTACACTGATTCTAGTACTTTTATATCGTTCCTATGATATGAGACCAGAATTGTACAGCATAATCTAAATTTGAGACTGATTCGTATCTTTTTAATACTGCTAAGAATGAATCCTAGTACCCTATGTGCTTTATTTCTAGTCTTTATGGATCGTTTTCTTAGACTAAGATTGGAACTAACTATAAATTGTAAATATTTTTTCATACTCCGAACCTATCAGTGCCTCGTTGTTTATCTTCCTTCTTTCCTTCCCTTCTCTTCCATGCTTTCATCCTTTTCGTTTCCCGCTGTTCTCATTGACCTCCTCCTCCTTTTCCTTCACCTCTTCCTCCTCCTCCTCCTCCTCCTCCTCCTCCTCCTCCTCCTCTTCCTCTTCCTCCTCCTCGTGTTCCCTTTCCCTCATGCAGTACCGTCCTTTTGTCTTATCTTTGGCGTTCCCTCCCCACCCTCACTTTTTTTTCCTCCATCTCGCTTCTGTCATTTGTCTTCTTTTACCGTTTTCCCTCCCCGACCCCTTTTTATCACTTTCTCTCCCTCATGAGAACGTTTTTTTCTTTCTTTTTTTATCATCTTCTTTGGCACGTCCTTTCTCTCTCTCTCTCTCTCTCTCTCTCTCTCTCTCTCTCTCTCTCTCTCTCTCTCTCTCTCTCTCTCTCTCTCTCTCTCTCTCTCTCTCTCTCTCTCTCTCTCTCTCTCTCTCTCTCTCTCTCTCTCATCACCTTCCTCTATCGCTCCTCCCTATTTTGTCGCCCGAGGTTTCTTGCCGAGATTTGCAGCGACTCACGCCATTCATATTCTCTGACAAGGAAACGTACCCAGATATTGTTTTATCTATCTTGTACCTGCCTGGATATGTGTGTATATGTATGTATGTATTTAAGTGTTTCTTGGATGCATCTGCTAGTACATTTCTCTATCTACGTACATATCTATTTATCTATTTTTTTGTCTATCTATCTATCTATCTATCTGTCTATCTATCTATCTATCTATCTATCTATCTATCTATCTATCTATCTATCTATCTTTCTTTCTTTCTTTCTTTCTTTCTTTCTTTCTATCTATCTGTATCTATCCATCTGTATATCTATCTATATCTATATATTTATATCTATCTATCTATCTATCTATCTATCTATCAATCTATCTATCTATCTATCCATCTATCTATATAAACTCCAGATAGAGATAGTAGCTCCTAAATTTTAAATCATAAAGATGAGAACATGGTTATCTTTTAATTTTTTGAATTAACTATGTGATGTGACTGCATTGCATTCATGCGGTAAGTTCCTAATCTATTTTTGAGGAATTTGACTGATTATCATGAAGTAATTTTGCTTTCCATGGAAATGTCACTCGATTAGCACCAAAATACTGCGTTATAACTTAATCTTGTGTTTCTCGTGTGATTGCTATGGGAATCCTTTCAGCATTGTATGCTAGTGCTGTGCACTCCTGTTAGGGATTGTGTAGCGTGTATTGTGACGGTTGACTAACGATGTAACTGACATGTTCTGACAAAGCTCTCAGAAGAAAAGGACGCTTACTCGATATAGAAGTAACCAGTAATAAAAGAAAAAAAAGAAAAAGGAAAGACATAATTCTACCTACACGTCACCTCGACATCGTGATCTCGGAAATTCCTTGGGAAACCTTTCGTGTTATACGTACCCTAATATTCATGTTGTTTATGTGCTGCTGGTGGTCGTGTTTTGCCCGCGGCAGCGCCTCAAGGTTCACAGAGCAGGGAGTGGTGGATAAACACACACTTCCGCATCTCATCTTCTGAGTTTCCACTACTTTTGATATGCTGCGTGCTCAGGAAGCGTGACCACTAATGTATACACTTGCATGCTTCCGGTAATACAGGGCCACCCCGACCCTGACCACCTTGTATGCAGGATTGTGAGGTGTTTAATGCACGGAAATAAGTGGCAAGGGAGAGTTTGATTATGTGAACTTTCTCTTTTCTTTATTCAAGTTTTTCCTTCATTATTTCGAGACAAGTGTTTGAAGCAGTCTTTCCTTGCCTTCTGAACACGCAGAAACTATCTGATACGCCCAAGAGCGTGTGTGTGAAGAAATGATCTCTTTAGGCAACATTAAAATTCTCTCAGAAAAAAATAGAACCATTAGTGTTGATAATATCTAAGGAAAGAGAACGTTAAGGCGAATTTATGCTTAGCACCAACTCGGACCAAATTCTGCTGTGGGACTCGACAGGCAACACTAAAGTTCTACCACCACTACCACCACCACCAAAACCACTGCCAACACCACCACCACTACCACCACCACCGCTGCTACCACTTCTAACACCACCACCGCCACACCTGCACCATTATGCAAATGTGTGAGTTGCGGAGAGAAGTTGTTTGTGCGGCACGTAACTGGTGACACTTTTAAGGCAGAAAACGAATCATGTCCTACCAAAACATGATTAAGGAAGCTTTAACTTTCTAAACACCTCCAAATTTCTGAAGAAGTTTACTCATGATAAAGTAGGTGGTCCTGTTGCTTGAGTATTAGACATACACCGCTATCAACCTCCGAGGAAACACCTGCACCTGCTCCAGCTTTGCCTTATATTCTGAAACGCTCAACTTCCTCACCATGACTATTTTCCATTTTCAGTTGATTAGCTGGATGATCAAGAATGCCCCTACAGTAAATAATGTACAAGCGTTCTTGATTTTCCATTAAGATCATTAAAATTTCTCATGTCACATCAACTACATAAAATCTTTTCATAATACTCGTTGTGAAGATGCGGAGAAGTGTTTCAGAGTACTTACTGCTATCGTTTGTTTGGTCTAGAGCAGTTGCCCTGAATGACTTGCTTTTTTGACTTGTACACATTTTCCCTATGTGGCAAATGACAGTATCAGATTTGTGTCAGACTGCCATCCTTAGTAAGCTACGTCGTATTTCCATAATTCAATAACAAATGGCTGAGTGGAGAAGAGAGAGAGAGAGAGAGAGAGAGAGAGAGAGAGAGAGAGAGAGAGAGAGAGAGAGAGAGAGAGAGAGAGAGAGAGAGAGAGAGAGAGAGACTTAACCCCCTTGATATGTAACGTTCTTTGCATAAAACCTACTCGATTTCTTAGCTGTGTCAAGAGAAACATTGAAATATACAACTACTACTACTGTTTGGCCTCGTTCTTATGGCGTATTACTTGTTATTTCTCGCTAATTAGGCCTGTTTTGACTATTATGGGGCTTTATATTTATCAATCTATTGTCTATCTTTATTCTTTGTATATAACCTACGTGTTTTCTTAGCTGTGTGAAGAGAAACATGGAAATATACGAGTACTTTTTGCTCCGAGTGCGGGTAGACATGACTTACGGTCGTCCTTGTTCCTTCCTGATATTAACTTGTTTTTTCTTTCGCTAATTCGCTTTAGTTTGACATTTATGGGGTTATATACCTGTTTATGTATCGTCTGTCTATGTTCTTTGCATATTATCTACTCGATTTCTTAGCTGTGTCAAGGGAAACACTGAAAAATACGACTACTTTTTGCTCTGAGTGCGGGTAAACATGACTTACCGTCAGCTTTGTTCCTTCCACTTATTTCATGGGTGTTTTCTTTCGCCAATCAAGTTTATTTGTGGCGTTTATGGGGTTATGTATATTCCTCTATTGTCTATCTATGTTCTTTGCATATAATCTACTCGATTTTTTTGCTGTGTCAAGAGAAACATGGAAAAATCAATCACTTTTTGGCAGCTGTTAAAATAATATGCTAGTTCCAGGCCAGCCATGAGGGTGGGGTGTGGGGTGTGCCGGACGGAGTCAGTGTGTTCTGGGGTAAGGTACGGGGAACTACACTGCGTTTAACCTATTCAAAAGCCTCTGGTTGAACGGATACGGACGATTTTTATATGAAAAACAGTCTATTTAAAGTAAATAACGGTATTTCACGATGGTTTTGACACTGTAGTGGAGTATTAAGACGATCTTTACCTGAAGTGACCAGCGTGAGTTCACGAGTGTTTGTTAATGACAGTGGTTTTGATGGCAGAATAAGAAGACTGTGCTAGTTTATTCAGTGTCCAAGTCATCTAATTCCTGGACTGAAGCTGCAAGATGGAGTAACAGATAGTGGATTATGCTATTGTACCCACTACCCTTGCCGTGTGTCAAGGTTTATGTAAGGTGAGTCACCAACCCCCACCCGCGGCGCCATCTTGGATTCTTATTTTATCGGTCATTTTAGGGCATATCTCTCAATCATTACAGACACATCTTGCCACAGTATGCAGCCATTGTACTAAGCTTTCATATGAGCCATTCAGACATAGCTTTCGTGGTCAAATTTAATTTTAATGAAGGTGGGAGTGAGATAGGAGGGGGGGCCGTACCCCACCACGGGGCCTCCACCAGCCGGCTCATATATCAGGATATTGTTTTCGTTTCTGGACTGTTTATTTGGAATCAATAGTCAAATTTAACGCTTTCTATGAATACTGCAGCGTGTTTCAGCACGTTACACTTCATGAAAACTCTTCATCAGCAAATAATCATCCGGTCACTCATATTCTTCAGTAATACAATTTATGTCGTGGATCATTTAGACTTGCTATACTTGAGTCACTCTAAAGTGGCTGTTTGTGAGCAGTCCGCTTTTTGTCACATCTGTCAGACCCTATCTCCAACCCCCAACAACGCTCCCCCCTCACCCCCCCC
>CM035197.1:3226303-3241303 GCA_020233015.1 Callinectes sapidus
TTTTTTCTCTCTCTCTTTCTATGCCATCTTCCTTATTCACTTTTTCCTTCTCTTTTTTTTATTCTCGATCTTATTATATTTTTTCCTTTCTCTGTTACCTTCCTTTTATAACGTTTTCCTCCTTTTTCTTCCTTTTTTGTATGTTATTCTGTTTTCCTTAAATTCGATGTTCCTTTCTCCACGTTTTCTTTTTCTTCCTCCCTATTTTTGTGTTTTCTTTTCTCGATCTTCTTATTTTTTCTCTCTTCCTTTCATTTTACATTTTTCTTGTTTTTCTCCCTTTTTGTATTCCATTCTTTTTTTTCACCCTTATCATAATCTTTCTCTCCTGTGTTTACTTCATCCTTGTTTTCTTTTTTTTTCTATCTTTGTTTCCTCTCTCCTTGTATGTCATTCTTTTCGCCATCCTTATCATTATCTTCCTCTCCTGTGTCTATTTTATCCACCTTTTTTTTGTCTTCTTTCTTTTCCTTTCCTTGTGCGTCATCGTTTTTGACCTTATCCTTGTCTAAGTTGTCTTCTTCCTTCACCCCCCCCACACATACCCTGCCTCCCCCTACACCCCCCAAGCACACCCCATTACACCCCATCACTCTACATCCACCCAAACTTCTTCACATCCACGCGCGAATCCTCTCCCTCTCTCCCTCTCTCTCTCTCTCTCTCTTCCTCATCTTGTCTTCTTTTCATCTGCCCTTTTTTTGTGTGTGTGCGTTGTATAGTGTAGTGAGACGCTTTTTTTTTCATTCGTCCTTTTATCTTGTGTGTGTGTGTGTGTGTGTGCGTGTGTGCGTGTGTCTTGTGGCCTTGGGCGGGGGCAGTGCACACCACCCAGAGACGCACGCCAGCAGACAACCGGGTGAGTGATATTGTCTGGGTTCCCTGCTGGTCTGCTCTCCTTCCCTCCCCTTCCCCTCCCCTCCCCACCCCAGCCTTCCCTTCTCTCATGACCTCCACGCCTCGTCCTATGCTCAGTGTGTCTCGATTTAAAGGGACTCATTTAAAGGGGCTGGTTTAAAGGCCCCGCCACCATCATGGGAAGGGAGAGGTGATGGGGTGATGGGGTGTTGGGAGGGGTGAGTCTTTGGTGTTCGGTAGCTTCTTTGATTTGTGTGTGTGTGTGTGTGTGTGTGTGTGTGTGTGTGTGTGTGTGTGTGTGTGTGTGTGTGCGTGTGTGGGACGATGAAGGAAATGAAGGGGAGGTGATATAGTCTCTCTCTCTCTCTCTCTCTCTCTCTCTCTCTCTCTCTCTCTCTCTCTCTCTCTCTCTCTCTCTCTCTCTCTCTCTCTCTCTCTCTCATCTTATTACGCTTTGCCCTAGTGAGATTACTTTGAAACAGATAAAACCAGAGAGAGAGAGAGAGAGAGAGAGAATTAATGTATTTATGTATTTAGGTCACACAAGTAATGGTGTGTCATTTAACTGCTGTTTTGCCTTGATCTGTCAGAAAAATCGACTGCCCTTAATCTTTACTGCCTATTGTGATGCTTTCAACGCGAAGAAATTAGGTGGAAAGATTAGCATTGGAATCATATGTAGAGTGGAGGTTGTCTGTGCTATTTACTATTTTGGGTTCTAGTTTATATTAATGGAATCTTTTTTTTTTTTTTTCGTTTGTTTTCTTTCGTCTTTTTTTTTTTCTTTTCTCTTAATTTATTTTTTTATTTTTTTTCATTTTTTATTTTTTTGTTGCGTGTTACAATATTTTGTCTGCGCTTTTTACTGTTTTGAGTTTTAGTTTATGTTAATGGAATCTTCTTTTTTTCGTATGTTTTCTTTCCTCTCTCTTTTTCTTTTAGTTTTTCATGTTTTCTCTCTTTTTTAGTTGTGTTAATTTTTCTTCCATTGAGTTTTATAAGCATGTGTGTGAATGCTGATGAATGATGGAGTAACACACACACAGAGAGAGAGAGAGAGAGAGAGAGAGAGAGAGAGAGAGAGAGAGAGAGAGAGAGAGAGAGAGAGAGAGAGAGGGGGGGGGGGCGAGTTGAGAAAGTGAAGAATCGTAAAGAAAAGTAAATAAGAATACAAAATTACGTTTTTTCGTTTCTATTTTATGCATTTCTCCTGATTTTTTTTGGTTATAATGAGTTAAGATAAGAGGAGGAAGATAAGTTTTTTTCTTTGCTATTTGGCGTAATCTTTTCTCCTCAGTTTTTTTCTTCTTTATAATGACCAAAGAAAGATAAGCCAAATGAAAAAAATGAAAGAAATTAAATAAAGAAGAAAAAAATAATGAAGTCTTTCACATTCATATGACGCACTTCTCTTCAGTCAAGTTGTTGTATTCTTTATAATGACTGAGGAAAGGTGAATAACAGTAACAAAAAATTAAAAAGAAGAGGGAGTCATCTTTTATTCATATTTACGCATCAAATTTTCTCGTCATGTGAAAGGCCAATAAAAGAAATGAGCTTCTTTATCTTTATTTATACTTTATGGTGATCTATTGTCCCTTTCTTTATTTACTGAGGAAAAATGTGTCAGATAATAAGAATATATATAAAAAGATGACTTCTTTATTTTTCATCCATTATTTATTTTATTATTATTTATTTTAACTCTACTAAAAAATCTATAAAAAAAGTTGTATTCTTTAGTTTTTTATGTTATTTGATGAATTTTATTTATTTTTAAGTTATTTCTTGTCATTCTTTCATTGCTGTGCTTTCCCTAACTCAAAACAATTAACTTCTATTTATTTATTTCAACGTTATTTCTTGTCATTCTTTCCTCGCTGTCCTTCCTCCCTTGCCATCCGTCTGAGGCACTGACCTGACGGAGGGAGTGGTGCGCCCCGGTCACGCAGGTCAGGGCAGCAGGTGGTCACGTGGCCTGCCGGGACCACAAGCAAGATAAGGAAGGGCAGTCAGTGCTCACAAAGACCCTCCAGTAATACCCTCATGCCGTCCACCCTTCCTTCCTTGTCCCTCACCCCGCTGCCCGCCCGCCACTCGCCGCCCGCCGCCTTTGCCCTCCCGCCTTCCTTATCTCGCCCGTGCTGCAGCCCTTCATCCCTCCCGCCACCCCCTCCACCCCGCCCGTGCGTGTGTTTATATAAACCGGTTAATTATTTATAGATGCAAAGTATGTTCAGAAATTTAGGTTTGTTTTGCCTTTTTTTTTTCGTTCGTGGATTTTTTTTTTCGTTTTTGTGTGTGTTTATTAACTTTTTGTATATTATCTAAAAATTTAAATGTTTTTTTTTTATATGTGAAGATTTATCCTGTGATTTTTTAGTTTTATTTATTTATTCATATTTCTCGTAGGGGGTTCCAAGCGAATATTGTTTGCTCTCTCTCTCTCTCTCTCTCTCTCTCTCTCTCTCTCTCTCTGGAAAAAGAAGTAAAGATGAAAGGAAAACGAGAGAGAGAGAGAGAGAGAGAGAGAGAGAGAGAGACAGAGAGATGACCTTGACCGCCAGTAAGGTGACCAGTCTCCTTGTCAGACCAGGTTAGTGCCGCCTTGTAGCCCCTTGTCTCCTTGTCTCTCCTTCAATTTGATTCTCCACCTTCCTCTCCTCCTCCTCCTCCTCCTTCTCTTCTTCTTCCTGTTTTTTTTTCCCTCCGTTTTATTCTTCTTTCCTTTCCGGGTATTACCGTAAGACTTGTTTCCATCAGATCTGTTTCCATGACTCACTCACTCACTCACTTTAAAGACACATTCATTTGTTCACTTATTCACGCACTCACGCACTCTCTAACTCAATAATCCAGTTACTCACTCCCTATTGCAACCAGTCCATGTTATAATCAGTCACTCACTCCTTCACTCAGTCACTCACCACGTTAGAACACACTCAATTTGCTTCCTTACTCACACACTCACTCCCTCAGTCACCCAGTTAGTCCACCTACCAGTCAGTCATGCAGCCACTCACTCACCCACCCACCAAACCACTCATCCACCCACCCACCCAGTCAGTCAGTCAGTCATCCATACGCGTTCCACCCTTCATCCATCCAAACCGTAGTCACAAAATCATGCATCCACTCAGTTATGTAAGTTATGTAACCCGTCACCCTCTAAACCACCGAACTATCCACTTATCTAACCAGTCATTCACCCATACATCCTCCCCCCTTCACCTCCACACACGCACTAACCCACCCAGGAAGTCAGTCACCCATACACCCCTCCCCCCTCCACTTCCTCCACACACGCACTAACGCAGGTGTCGGGTATCTTCCGCGGTCAGGGATGGGTTAACCTGCTTGGGTCGTCTGCACAAAGGTAGCACTGGGGGACAAGGAACACCTCACCGCCTTAATGCTGATGCTGCCTGGGTGACTGGGTGACTAACCCTCCCCTTATCCCGCTGTACACTGTCTTACTACACGTCATTCCAAGTTCCTATCGTCATGCTGGGTAGTGTTTTTGTTGGGGTGGTTTTTGTGTGTGCGTGTGCGTGTGTTGTGTTGTTGTGTAATTGTGTGTGTTTGTGTAATTGTTTGTGTGTGTGTGTGTGTGTGTGTGTGTGTGTCTGTGTGTGTCCGAAGTCAGTGTACAGTATGTTTTTTTTTTTTTTTTTTTTTTTCCTTCATGAAGTAAGATTAATGATTATTTTCACTATCATTAATCATGCCTTGCCTTGCCTTACCTTACCATTCTCTTTTTTTCTACCTTACCTTCCTCTTTTCTTTCCTTACCTTCTTCTTTTCTTACTTCCTCTTTTCTTACTTCCTCTTTTCTTACCTTACCTTCTTCTTTTCTTACTTCCTCTTTTCTTACTTCCTCTTTTCTTACTTCCTCTTTTCTTTCTTTACCTTCCTCTTTCCTTACCTTAACGTACCCAACCTTACCGTACCTTTCCTTACTTTTCCTTACTTACCTTATCTTACTTAATCTTACCTAACCTTACCTTACTCAATCTTCTCTTCCTCCCACATCACTTCACCTCAACTCACCTTAAAGCTCGCTGGTCGTGAACTATATAATATTTCGTAATAAGACCCTCACGTGCTGACCACCACCACCACCACCACGAGGCGCCCGGAAGACACTCCAGAAATGGCCTCAGATCTTACGTACGTACAAGTGACCCACCTTCTGGACACTTCAAGGTTTGGGAAGGGAAGGGATGGGATGGATGAAGAGGAGGAGGAGGAGGAGGAGGAGGAGGAGGAGGAGGAAGAGGGTAAGGAGACAGGGAGGAAGGAATAAGGGAAATAAAGACAAAGGAATACAGCAAATACACATACAAATTAAGACAATAATGGAGGGAAAGAGTGTGTTAGAGAGAAAGGGAAAGAAGGGAAGGATTAAAAAAAGGAATTGATGGAAAATAAATAAAGAAAAGGAGGCAGAGAGGAAGGGAATAGAAAAAATGGAGACGAGAATGAAGGAAAAAATCGATTACTGAGAAAGAGAAAAGAGAAAGGAAAGAGAAGAAAAAAAGGAATGGATGGAAGAATAAAAAGAATGGGAGGTAGGGAGGAAGGAATGCAGGAAATGAAGACAAGAATGGAGGGAAAAAATGGGTTAGAGAGAAAGGGAAGGAAGAGAAGGAATAAAAGAAAGAAATTAATAGAAGGTCAATAAGAAATGAAGGTATAAAAAGGAAGGAAAAGAGGAATTGAATAAGGAAAGAAGATTTGAATTTTACACCTCATTATATCCCTTCCTTCATCTTTCTTTTTTTCCATTTCATCCTTTTTATACTTTTCCACGCTCCTCCTTCCCTTCTTTCCTTCTTTGTGATTCCATTTCTTTCCCTCGTTTCATCCACATCACGTCTTTACTTTCTCTTCCTTTCCACCAACAACAGTGAGAGAGAGAGAGAGGGAAAGAGAGAAGGGGAGAGAAAGGTAAACACACACACACACACACACACACTTCACCTCACAGGCTCTCACACACACTCTCTCTCATTCTCTCACTCTCCCTCACTTTCTTATTTGTATTTCGCCACTTAGCTTCCTTCCTCCTCAGTCAGTCACTTCTTGTTTTCTTCTTCTTTTTTTCCCTTTCTCTTTGCTTCCTCTCAATTTCCTCTTGTCTCTCTCCTCCTACAGTTTTTCTCGTTTTCCTCTGCTTTCTTGTTCTTTTCTTTTTTTTATTTGGTTTCTTATTTCGTCTTCTCTTTCTTCTGTTCTTATCTTCTTTTATTTTTACGAGCTTCTTCTCTTTCTCTTTTCTTTACTTCTTTTCCCCTCCTTCTCCTCTGCTAACCTTTTTCTCCCTTTCTTCTCTTCCTCCATCACCTCTTCTTTCTTTTTTTTCACTTTTCTCTTTCCTACATTCCCTCATCTCCTTTACCATCTCTCTTATTCTTCCTTTTCTTATCACATTTCTCCTCATTCTTCATTTATCTCCCTTTTCACCACCACCACCACGCGTGTCAGTGATGTGTGAGTGTAGTAGTGTTTGCTCGTCTCAATTTCACTCGCCTCGCTATTTATCTGAAGACTTGGACTGGGCTGATGGGTAGAGGGTGTCAGATTAGCGAGAAGAGAGGGTCAGATTAGGGCTACGGTGGGAGAGAGTGGGCAGGTCCTGGGTCCTCTCTCTCTCTCTCTCCCTCTCTGTCTCTGTCTCTGTCTCTGTCTCTCTTGCTCGTATTCTCAAAAACTTCCATGTCTTCACTATTTCAAAAGGCTTTATTTAAATCGACCCGAGTTTTTTTTTTTTAGGTGTTTTTAAGGTACTAGAGACAGAGTGACAAGATTTCCACATCATTAACTGGAGAAACCCTCTTGAAAACCCGGTTAATCATCTCTGTGGCCTTTGAAAACAGTCGTGGTGAGAGAGCAAAGCGTTTCTGAATACTTTGGTCAGCTTAGCACGGTAATACGAATATGGAGAAGGTTTAAGGGATGGTAAATAATAGGTCTGTTTGTTGGAGAGAGGCTGGCGGGTTGTGATGGTGTGTTTGGGTCCATGGGTGTGTTTATAGTTGTACAGGTGGGTCGGTGGGTGGGTGGGTGTGATGTGACGTGAGGTTAGTGTGTGATATTGTGTATACTCTGGGAAGGTAGGTAGACTGTGTGGGGGGGGGGGGTGTTGCAGTGTGTATAGGGATGTATGAATAGTAAGGTTTGTGATGGGTTGTGAAGTTGTATGACTGGTGTATGATCTTGTGTATACTCTTCTATATATCCTTGTTTTACCTTGACTACCTTCATAGGACGTAATTAGTCACCATTACCTGGCCTACCTGTGAAGCACCATTGTAACGACTCACTATTTCACCATCAGGTATAACGCACAATTCAGCAAGATCAAAAACTATATACTTACAAACTGAACCATATCCCAAAGTCACTTATCAAACATTCACCCATAATTGTGTATACCTAAATTAAATATGAATTTTTAACATAGTGAGATTAATTTGGAGGAGGAGGAGGCGGTGGTGGTGGTGGTGGTGGTAGGTTTCGTATAATGAATAAAATATCATCGTTTATTATAGGATTTCGTTAATTAGTTCGCTGTGTTGTTGGTTAATTAGTCATCAGTCAGTGAAATGAATGTGATTGTCATTATAGGCTTCCTGTTTTTGAGGAGGGGGAGGAGGAGGGGGGGAGAGAGAAAGAGAGAAGAAAATAGAGTAGAAAATGAGAGGTAAAGAGAAAGTGAATGATAAAAGAAAGAAGTGAAAAAGATAAGGCAGTTATCAAAGGAAGGAAGGAATGGGGTAAAGATTAAAAATGTGAAAAGTGACATAAGATTATAAAAGGGAATGAAGAAGAAAACTATAAATAAAAGGAAGGGATAAAAATAAAACGAAAAAATGACGAATAGAGAAGGAGAGAGAAATAGATAAGTGGGATGTTGTTTGGGAGGAAGAAAAGAACAGAAATAAAAGGAAGGGATGAAAATAAAAGGAAAAGATGGCCAGAGAGAGAGAGAGGAGGGAGAAAGATTAGATAAGTGGGGTGTTGTTAGCGAGCACGTTGGCTTATCTGTTTGTTTACAAGTGATGGGGGTGATTAGAGACACACAGACAAACATGAGAGCTGACCACTCAGACATAAGCACTCAGACACACAGACACAGAGACGTAGATGGGTGACAGTGACCATAAACACACACACACACACACACACACACACATTGGAAAAAAGAATAGATAACGAACCAGAACTCTCTCTCTCTCTCTCTCTCTCTCTCTCTCTCTCTCATGCATGAAGGAAGCGAGTGAGAGGAACCTTCTTCTTCTCATTATGTAGGTTTTACGTCGCTGTTTCCTCGTCAGTGGGTGGTTCCCTTGCTTTATTGGCTCCTTGAGGGGGATCGCGGCCAATATTTGTTGCCACTTGAACACTTACTTGGTTATTTTGTCGCTTTGAGGTGGCGCTTGAGTGTGGGAAGTGTCGTGAGGGTGTCTGGTTCAGGGATTATCTTGTCTAGTAATCTGCGTGGCCTTGTAAAACTGTGCATTGCGAAAGAGTACGAGTAATATTCCCTTCCCAGCAACAGATAGATAGAGAAAACACACACTAAAAACCCCCCAAAACTAGCAAACCCACCACCACCACCACCACCACCATGTCCTAATGAAGCAGCAGCTGCCGAACTCCACCAAAACTCAAAGCAAATCGTTAGAGTCTGCCTTTAGCACGGAGTCGGGTTGGTTGGTTCAGTGGTTGGGTTTGCTCGTTCGCTCCCTCGCTCGCCATTCACACGGAACACTCCACTTTAAGGCGCCGGACGATGGGTCTCTGTGTGAGGTAGACTTGCACGGCGCCACCTGGGGATGCAGTAAATAAAGTACGGGGTTCATTGCTGGCTACGTGTGTTCCTACTGGTTGGCGGTGTTTTAGAGAGAGAGAGAGAGAGAGAGAGAGAGAGAGAGAGAGAGAGAGAGAGAGAGAGAGAGAGAGAGAGAGAGAGAGAGAGAGAGAGAGAGAGGAAATTATAGCTCTACATGTACTTCACATATTTTACTTAATGAACATTAATACCATCTTGTGTGTGTGTGTGTGTGTGTGTGTGTGTGTGTGTGTGTTTTACATAAGATGTATATGTACTACGCGTTTTCCTCTAATATTTAAATGAGGCAAGATGAAGGAGTGTGGTTTTGGGGCCCCAGAGCGAGGAGAAGGACGTGACGGGAAAGCTCTCCTCTCTCTCTCTCTCTCTCTCTCTCTCTCTCTCTCTCTCTCTCTCTCTCTCTCTCTCTCTCTCTCTCTCTCTCTCTCTCTCTCTCTCTTTCAAAACCACTGTAATCAATTGAAAAAGAGAGAAGAAAACATGATAGAGACAGTAGTAAAGGAATACATATATTGATACATACATACATGCATACATACATACATAATACATAAGACGGACAGACAGACAGACAGACAGACAGGAACGGATACAATTTAACAAACACACAAACATACACCAGTAGGTAAAAAGGACACACGCTTGATAAATCTGGATGATAAGTGAGACCAACACCACCACCACCTTCTCTGTCGTCTAGTTCTTCGTTCACTGGCTGTCGTCATTTGATCGTTATAGTTTGTTTTTTTCGAGTTTACGTACGTATTTCGTTGCTTTACTGTGTCTGGTTGTGTGGTGATTGGGAGGTGTATCTGCTTGACCAAGGTATTCTCTCTCTCTCTCTCTCTCTCTCTCTCTCTCTCTCTCTCTCTCTCTCTCTCTCTCTCTCTCTCTCTCTCTCTCTCTCTCTCTCTTCTGCAACTCCTCATCTCCTGAAAGACTCATTAAGGAAACAGAACAGGAAAAACACCACCCCTGTCGTCTCGAGTATTCCAGAAGTAGTTGGTGGGTGTTTTGTTAGGCTGCTAAGAGAGAGTCATAAAGTCTACCAAAAGCTAACCCCTCGTTCGAATCCCGTTATCGCTTTCTTCCGTTTTCGTCTTTAACCCTCTCGCTGCTATTTGTTCCATCTTTCCTTAATAACTAACTGATCACTCTAAGACATCATAACTTGTTCCATAGTTACCTAAAATCTTTAAACTGGGTAGAAACTTCATAAATTTCTATCTCCCACTTTCTAATAATGATCTCATGCATTGCTATTATTGATGTTGTTTCGTATCGCAGTGAAAGAGTAAAAACTGTCATTGGTCGCAAACAGCATTACTTGAAGCTACATTGTTTTCTTTCTTTGACTGGAGATCTCTTCGTGGACTAACTGTGCATCGCTTCCCCACAGATTCAAGGAACCGGCAAACAGTAGGTGTGAACAAGGAATAGCGTGTGGCCTCTCTTATTCGACAAACTTTTCCATGGTCACTAGCCTCTCTCTGATATTCCTTTCTATTCTACAGCCATCTCCAAGCATTGCACTGGCTAGAAATTGCAAGACTTATTTTTTCTTTACCTCCCTTCTTTCTTGAAGATATTTATAAAGATACTTTATATCGTTTTAAGTGTTGCGTATAGTTGCACGTTGTAGTGAAAAGGGCAAGAGTCGTTGAACTGAGCAGTGGTTATAGGTGTGCGTGGCAAGATGAACAAGACAAGAAAAACGGTGCGAATCAATGAAACCTTTGCGTCCGTACTCGGAAACGATTCGGTGTCTTATCTCATCTCGGCTTCTTTTAAGTACACGTGATCTTGTAGAAATTACCGGTGTTTTCTAGAATCTATTTAACTATTCTAATGATAATCTTAATTCAGTTCTGTACAGCCAAAAGGAAAAAGGGAAAGAATCACAACCATGAGAACCTTAATGATCTTTGTGGTTTCGGAAGCAATAATGATGACAGAACAAAGTGTGGAAGATACGAACAATGAAACTGCTTAGGCGACACAAAACGATAATCACACTGACTGACTGACTAAAGAACTGATTAGATGATTGACAGTCATAAGGATGCAGTACAGTGGAACCACGTGCGCTCTGAAAGTCTTGAGATCCCAAAGCGCATGGGTTCGAATCCTGGCCACGGTCCAACGGGAGATTGGGCATCAACTCAGGGTAACGGTTCCCTAATGAGTGCGCTTTCAGATAATGGGTATCCACTAGGTGGTCTCCTTTAGTCCATCAAGTCCCGTAAAAGGTCCACATCGTATGAATAAATTTAAAAATACAACGGGGTCATGTAGTGCCGTAGTGAATCGATAGATGAAATACCAGCACATAAACTTTTCTAGATCAACAAAAAGGGAGAGTTTTTATCGGTGGGGAAGGGGGAGCAATGAGAAGAGAGAGACGTGGTGTTGGGAGAAAAGATTCTTTAAAATTAATCCCTCGATGCAATGAATAGAAAAAAAAAATCTGCCTCACAGACTAAAAATTGTACTGTTATTTCTGGTACAATACTACAAACACTTCTCCTGGATCACACAACTTGACAGGATTTCCCAGCGTAACAAGATTAAGCCTTTCATTACCACGGCATCAGTTTCGTTAGGTATATACTTGCATTCTCAACAACGCAGTAGGCTTTCACTTCAAGTTCCAAATGACGTTCTTTTTTCCACAAACAAGGCAAGGAGTTAAAAAGTCACTTGGCGTTACATACTCATCTCTCCCATTTGTTATTTATTTGCTTTATTTTGCTAACAATACTAGAGTCGTGTTTTTTTTTTAACATATTGCTACAAGAACGTAAGAAAACAAGGGAATTGCTTTGTTTCGCTCATTGATAAACATCCTTAAAAACGTTCAGACGAGAGAGAGAGAGAGAGAGAGAGAGAGAGAGAGAGAGAGAGAGAGAGAGAGAGAGAGAGAGAGAGAGAGAAGGGAGCGGGGGCAGGTTTGGGTCACTAACAGAGGGGAGATAAATGGACATTTTCTCTTTGGTCATTACCTCCCCTCTTCCCGCCTTGTTTTCTCTCCCCTCTCTCTCTCCTCCCATCACAATTTTCCCCCTCTCCTCCGTTCTCAGTTCTCACATGCACCCACCTCTCTTCCCATCTCCCTTCATGTGTTCCTCTTCCTCCTTCATTCTTTTTTCCTGCACTCTTTCCGTGTTGCTGTCCTCTCTTCTCCTTTCCTTACACATCTCATTATTACCTCTCTCTCTCTCTCTCTCTCTCTCTCTCTCTCTCTCTCTCTCTCTCTCTCTCTCTCTCTCTCTCTCTCTCTCTCTCTCTTCAGCTCGGGAACCGCCTCTTTGTGGTTCCCCAAATTTGTTGAATGATTATAGATGATTTCCCTTGTAATTTCACTTGGTGGTGGTGGTGGTGGTGGTGGTGGTGGTGGTGGTGGTGGTGATGATGATGATGATGATAGGGATGAGGAGGCATAAGAAGATAGTAGAAGAGTCATCGTTGTATTGTTTTTATTATTTCTGAAAAGATTTGGAAGACTTATTCCAATTTCAAATTTCGTGTTGAACATATGGTTTTTTTTTTCTTTTATTCGTAGTTGGAATTTAATGTGAAGAGTTTATTATTACTCATAATCCTTATCATGTAGGAAGTGGTTGTGGTGGATCAAAAGAGGAAGGGTGTCTGGCGATGCTGCTGATGCTACTACTGCTTTCGGTGGTGTTGATGATGGGGGAGTTGGTGGTAGAGATAAAAAGAGCGTTAACTGCTGCTGCTGCTGCTACTGTTGATGTTGCTATAAGTGTTATAGTCAACTTCTCGCCATGAAATAGCCATTGTACCATTTTACCTCTCCATCCTGTGTAGAGAGCCAGTCCTGTGTCTCGTCTTTGCATCGTAGGTAGCACTGCACTGCATATTTGGATAGAAGATTGTAGTGGTAACTTTTCTCTTTCGTTATTCCATCCTTTCCAACTCTTGCTTTCCTTTCAATAGATTTTTCAGGAGTATAGTGTATGTGTGAGTGTGTGGGTGGGTGGGTGGGTGGGTTGTGTACAGACTGACAAAGCTGATCGATTAGTTGTTAAAGTAAATCAATTTATACCGAGTTTCCATTGGATGGCGGCTCAATAAATGGTCCAATCAGAGGGAGATTAGGTCATGAAGAAGTAGACAATCACGAGGGATTCTTGGGCTCGCGGCGACCAATGAGGTGAGGCGAATGATGCCACGAGAGAGAGAGAGAGAGAGAGAGAGAGAGAGAGAGAGAGAGAGAGAGAGAGAGAGAGAGAGAGAGAGACGCTATGAACGGAAAACTGAACCGTGACTTCACATAGTATATTTGAAGGCATACTCAAGTTAAAGTGTGTGTTCTTCCAAATTCTTACTTACTTCGTTTCCTTTCTAAACTCTATACGATAGACAAACTGGTATTTCTGTAGTATATAGGAAAATACACAACACACACACACACACACACACACACACACACACTTCTGGCAGTAGATTATTATTCCATAAGAGAATTTTTTTTATGGCGTAGTGACTGTTTAGGATCACTCTTCACACTGGCATAACACAGCACGACAGACGTCTGCTATCACTCTCTCTCTCTCTCTCTCTCTCTCTCTGGCTCCCGTGCTGAGCGGAGGTGTGCTGCTTCGTTCCTCCACGAATTACTCCCTAACCTTGTCATGGTGCATACGTCAAGGCATACCTCAGCATGGATTTAACCTTGATAAAAACCCTTCTAGACTCCTAAAACCAAGCTTATCGAGGTGCACTGGAAGTATTTATGAAGCAAATGACAGATAATGTGCAACGCCTCGAATCAACAGTCAGCGACCTGAGGAGCAGTTTGGAGTTCACCCAGAAGGATCTAGAAGATCTGAAACAAGAAGTAAAAAATTACAAGCAGGAGAAGAAGAATGATCAGGAAGTAATCACAACTCTACAGGAAAATCTACAGGCCAGTGAGATAATGATAAAGGAATTAGAAGATCGAGCTAACTACCAAGAAGATTACAACCGGCGGAACGACCTACAAATCACCGGCGTTGAAGAACAAGCTGAAGGAGAAACGTGGGAGCAAACAGCCATCATTGTCAACAAACTACTGGAGGACAAGTTACAGCTCCCCAATATCCAGCTGGAACGAGCACACCGTGTGGGGAGGCGTGACGACGATCATCGGAGCCGCCCCATCATTGCTCGTTTCCAAAGGTTTGGAGACCGTGAGGCCGTAATGAGGAACGCCACGAAGCTCCGTGGCACCAGAATTTTCATCAATGAAGACCTGTGTCCGGCTTCACATAACATCAGGAAGGCGCAACTACCTCAACTTAAACAAGCACGTAGTGAAGGTCAAGTGGCGTTCTTTAAGCACACTAAACTTATAATCAAGCAGAGGTCAGCTGGCTCAAGTGTCCCGAGAAGTGAAGCTCCGACACCAGGTCGGACCCTAGCTCGCGCTTCTAAGAACATGGCGGACGATGGCGTTGGAGGTGATGACGGTGCTGGCAGGATCACTGGTGGCAGTGCGGGTGAAGGGGCTGCCGGTGATGTTGGAGCATTGTCCAGTTACCATGTGGATGTAACGACTGCTGGCGTTTGGGCTGGTGGCAGCGATGCTGGCAAGCGAGCTCACGTAACGGGAGACCGTAGATCCAGTAGCGCTTCACCATCCCTTACCCAAGTCAAGAGTGGAACCAAAGAGTTAACGCAGCGCTCCACAAGGAACTCCATGCGTGGAGCGAGAGGAAAACATTTGTAATTGGTAAGAGTCTCCAATGTTCGTATCTCACTTGTGTGTACTAAGTAACAATCATTATTATTATTGTTACTAATTTCCTTATCATTATCATAATTGTTATTGTTACTGTGACTATTATTGTTTATTTTTTTATTTTTTTTTTTTTTTTGTTGTTCTGTGGGTGGGCTGCATTGCAGCGCGCGTTAGCCACCACTTACTTATACTCAAGTCCGTAATAGAGCATCGTCTCAACGGACTTTGGCTATCTTAATTACATATTTTAAGATTTATGTATTGTATGAAGGCCAATAAATATATCTGATGAAAATTCTCTCTCTCTCTCTCTCTCTCTCTCTCTCTCTCTCTCTCTCTCTCTCTCTCTCTCTCTCTCTCTCTCTCTCTCTCTCTCTCTCTCTCTCTCTCTCTCTGAAAAGTTTAACACGAAAGAACAAAATGTATTTTATAGATAGTAATGTAAATTTAAAGTGTCTTATATTTTTTTCGAAATACTAACATTGCATTCCTCAGTGCGTTATCAAAGTATTTATTGCTGAAACTGACTACTTTT
>CM035197.1:3243803-3256053 GCA_020233015.1 Callinectes sapidus
ATCACGGTTTTCTCTTATTTTTCTATTTTCTCTTCTCTTCTCTTTTTCATTTTTTCCTCCCCACCTCCACCACCACCATCGCCACCGCCTTTGCTTACATTTTTTTCTTCGCTCTTGTAACTTTCTACCTTTTCAGTTACAGTTTATTGTTCATATATACTGTAAAAATTACTGCAGCCTGTGTGTGTGTGTGTGTGTGTGTGTGTGGGTGGGTGTGGATGTGTGCTTACTATATAGATAGATAGATAGATAGGTAGATAGATATAGATAGATATTATACATAATAGTATGCGAGTAGGAAAGTGACATGGAAAACAGTTTGACAGCCAGCAGGCGACTGTGGTGAATAACACACATAGTAAGTGATGTATGCACGTGTTTGCCTGACTGGCTGGCTGCTGCTCGGTCAGCCATGGACAGCCTTGTCAAGAAACACGGTATTTAAAGAACACCAGGTGAACTGAAGATGAACAAAGTTTTGCAGCGTGACCACACACAAGCTGTAGCAACATTAATCTTAATTAACCACGCCGAGCTATAAGGCAAAACACCAGCAAGTACGAAACGTTGACGTCTCGCAGCTGGGCGCCTCAGCTGTGCTCACCCCATGCCATAACACACACACACACACTTATTGCAATAAGTAGTACATAACAGTACGTATATACTATCCCCAAAGGTTGACAGTACAAACTCGTACATGGGTATGCCAGCCTGATACTTCACATTCTGATTTCATATTAGCATTTTTCATAAAATATGCAACAGAATTGAAAGATAACAATGTATGGCAGGGAGAGTGGACGCTAATCATTGACTAGACGGATTGCGTCTGTCTGTCTGTCTCATTATGACGAATACCAACGCTATAAGTATACTTCTTCATCCTATAGTTACTTCTTAAATTCTTTTTTTATTTATCATTAATACTGCTACTACATCACTGTCAATCCTACACTGATTCAAACACCTTCAGTTTGAACCTTCACTACGATACTCCAAAGGCTCTCTATGCAAGTTAATGTAGCACAGCCTTTTTACCTTCCCATTATGTTTCTAGTGACAGATTAACACCATTTCTTCCTCAACACCACGAAAAACACTCTTGAGAAGGCGTTTGTTGATCTGTGTGGCCTTTGAAAACAGACATGGTGAGGTAATTATGACAATTCACCAGTATACTCCCAAACAGTTGGTGTATGGGGTTGTTATAATGACAAATATTGTTACTCTCATGTCTATCAAGTGTTTTTAAAAAGAAATTCATTCAACACGCCAGATTAGTGCAGGAGAAATAGCATAATAGCAAGTGGAAGATACGTTTTCTTAATAATTACTCATATTTCTCAAGTTTACTGGGGAAATATTTGGAAGCATGTGATGGAAAAGGAAGAACAATAATTTTTCTTATAGTTGCAGTGTTTGAACAACAATTTCATTGTTCGTGCATGCAGAATAACTCCTATACATCTGGGAGACTAAGAGACATTTTCCACGACACTGTATCTGTGAATATTTCTTACTGTAAATAGAATCGAGGGTAGTAATTTCCAAATACCGTAACTGAATTTACTGGATAAATAATTTCTGTATAAGGACTCGCTGTATTGTATAAAGAGGACTCACTGTAATAGTATTAGTACTAGTAGGAATCAATTACTATCTGAAGTTTTGATATTGGGATTTTGAATAAAAGTCAATGTGTTAATTTTATTTATAATATTACTTTTCCTTTACTAATTTTGTATGTTATCTTTGAAACAGGTGGCCAGGAAGGTGGGCAAGACGAACCTATTCAGGGAAAAGACTCCAAGAAGCGGGTGGCAGGTTTCTGGGGTCAAGGAAGCCCCCACCCCGCTGGCCCCAGGAGATGCAGTCAAGAGCAAGAGAAAGGAGGAAGTTTGAAGAATCCAGCATTTTCAAGATGGATTCTTCAAGATGTCGTCTTCAGCCAGTGTAGTTCTAATGCCCATGTTAACACAGATACTTAAATATGTACATTTTTTCCGAGATTAATTTCTGTTCCTAAAATCCATGTTAACTCTCCAGAAATCGGTGTTGTACTTAGGCCATTGTCATCAACAGTAAATTTGAAGGTGTTGATGAAATAATGGGTAAAGTACAACACTTTTGGGGAGGTTAACATTGATTTTAAGAAGATAAATTTTTCTGTGGAGAAATTACATATATAAGAAAGTTTCTTAACATATACATTTCTTCTGAGATGAATTTTTGTTCTTAGAATTCATGCTAACTCTCCAGAAATTTGTTATATTTAGGTCTTTATCATCAACAGTAAATTTGTAGCTGTTGATATAATAATGGCTTAAAGAAAACTTGAAACTTTGGTTTGTTAACATTTTTAAGACTAAAATTGTTCAAATTAGTCAATGTGTATATAAGAGACGTTCTTTAGTATGTAGGATATTTTCTTAATGAATTGCTGTTGTTAGAATCCATGTTAACTCTCCAGGTCTCTCTGGTCATCACCCCTGAGGAATGGAAGAACTCTGAGCCCAAGACAACTCCACACCACAAATCCAGGGACGACGCCAGACACCACCACCACTGCCACATGCCAAGATGGAGCCGTCCTGCCAGCCACGAGTTGCTGAGGAAGTCTGTCTGGATGGAGTCGTGTCCAGAAGAGGAGCTAGAGTGAAAAGTGTCAAGCCCACTAAGTTGTAGAAAAAGTCAACAATTGTTTAAATAAAAAAAAAATTTAAAAGTACACATACAGTAGTGTACAGGGAACTTAAAATTGTGCAATGTCATGCACAGCTATTTCAAAAGTTCTGTTGCAAATGTACAGGGGAAAATGAGATTATATAGTATATACATAAGATACATAATGTACATCAGTTCATGTGAGGGGCACGAGCGGTGAGGGCAGTGTGCCTCTCCAGGTGTTGGCTGCTCGCTTTGCCTGGTGTGTGGACATTCCTGACACATCAGGCGTGGCCCTCGTGAAGCCATTCCACAGTCGCGCTACCCGGGCTTTATAAGTTCGTTGGTGCTGCGAACTGTGGGAGAGAGGCACAATCACCCGGTGATGTCCTGCTTGTGCTTGTCGTGTTGTCCTGTGTGCTGGGTGTAGCGGCAGGCACAGCTGGGTGAGGTGGGGAGGGCTCAGTACCTGAGTCTTGTGACAGACAGTCAGGGCTGAGACGTCCCGGCGATGTTCGAGAGACGTCATACTGGCAGGAATCTCCGCTTCTTCCCCCAGCAAGCGGAGGGCACGTCTCTGCACCGCATCCAGGCGCCGAGTGTGGGTGGCGGCTCCGGACATCCATGCAAGGGCGAATCTGTGCCTTGTATAGATAGGGTCAGGATGCCTCGGGAGTCAAGGCTACCCACCACCCTGCGATGGGCAGACACACGCTGAGACGTCTGGCGGGCTACAGTCGTGATGTGCTGGTCGTATTGCAGCTCCCGGTCAATGGTGATACCCAGGACCTTGATGGTATCCTGAAGGGGCAGCTGAACCCCCTCAAACGGTAGCTGTCCCTCCACTGCCTGAAAGACAGCAGGAGACCGGGAGACTACCATGGCGTGTGTCTTGTTCGGTGCGAAATCGACCTGCCACGCCTTCCCCCACTCCTCTGCTGCCTTCAGCTCCTTGTTGACAGCGGCGACGGCACACTGGCTGTCCTGGTGGCAGTAGGAGAGTGAAAACGTACAGTCGTCAGCGTACGCCTTCACTGCTGGAAGCTGACGGAGCAGGTCATCTATATACACGTTCCACAGGACTGGCCCCAGCACCGAGCCCTGTGGAACTGAAGCCCTTATTCTGGCAGGCTTGGAGATCCGTCCGTTGAGTGCTACTCGGAGTGTTCTTCCTTGGAGGTAGTCCTCGAGCAGCCTCAGGAGACTCCCGGCGACACCCTTGGCGCGTAACTTTGCCAGAAGGCCAGAGTGCCACACTCGGTCAAAGGCGCCGGCGATGTCCAGAGCCACCACGAGTGTGTCCAGGCCTTCGTCGAGGGTGTCCTGCCATTCTTGTGAAAGAAGAAGGAGGAGGTCGGAAGTGGAGCGGCCTGGCCTGAAACCAAACTGGTGAGGGGAGACAAGACTGTGTTGGTTCAGGTGTCTCCAGAGGGTTTCAGCAATTAACTTCTCGAACACTTTGCCCATGGTGGATAAAAGGGAGATGGGTCTGTAGTGTCGAGGGTCAGTCTTGGATTCCTTTTTGTGAACAGGAACCACATGTGCCTCCTTCCAGGCAGCTGGCCACTTGTTTTGCTCGAGACAGGCAGCAAAAATAGTAGCCAGAGGTCCTGACAGCTCCCTGGCACAGTTTTTAAGTACTCGAGGGCTGATGTTATCAGGGCCTGTTGCTTTCCCTACATCAATGTCCCTGAGTACTTTCTCCACCTCTGCTGCAGTGACCAGGACTGATGTGATGGTGTGGTCAGTTCTCTCTCTCATTAAAAAAGAGAAGATAAGATGATCCTCTGCTCACCTTTGAGACTGAACAAAACCTCTTCCTCTTCTCCTGGACATGGTTTTGGAATCTGCAAAAATGAATGTAGCGTCAATTAAAAGAAGGTAATTTACATATATTTTCACAGATCACCTAATGTAATTGTATCCAACTTAATTTGGAAGACTGAGTTATAATTTTGTGTGATGAATCTGCTATTCAAGTTTTTATACACAAGTTATTGAAGGAATTGAAAACAGAGATGGATGGATGGATGGATGGATGGGATGCTGTCTTTAAGTGGAAATGCAAGATTATTTGAAGGATAGAGACATGATGGGACAGGGATGGGACATCATCATCATCATCATCACCTGATAGAATATGATGTGGCCAGTCCAAGGTAAATAAAAACATTTTCTGTTTATTTCTTAATATTGTGCAGTACAGTGGTACCTCTTGATTCGAACACCCTTTGACTCGAACACCTCTTAATCCGCACACATTTGGCGAACAAATTTTGACCTCCAATCCGAACGTGGCCTCTCAATTCAAACACAAAAACATGTGGCAGCCGATGCCGCCTTCCCGCCAGTCAGCTGGTCTCGCTTGCACTTCTCCACTGTGAACACCTCTCTCTATTGCGACTCGTGAATGGCTTTCAAGTCACTCTGGCCCCTAGTTGCCTTGGTTGCTCCAGCCCCCAACCCTGCTCACTTCCTACCTACCACCACAGTCAATGTGGCCACTCTGGTGGGTCAGGACCAATTTTATTTTTTCCCATTACTTCTTAACAATGGCTATTGCGTTTTTAGGTATTGCCACGATGTAAGGGACCAACTTCTCGCAATAGATGGGGTTGAGTGCATTTTTAAAATTTAAAATAAACTGGAATGGATTCAGTGTTCGAATCAAGAGGTACCACTGTACTTGACATTTTTCTTTGTGACTATTTTCCTGTGTTTTCATGTCTGTAGGGGTGACTTTCGATGTGCTGGAATACATATCCTATTATTACATGTTATAATGGCTTTGGTAGACAGTAATTTAGATTTGCGGTTAAATATGTACCGTATGAAGAGGACTTATAGTATACCACAGGGGTCAAATTTAGCACCCATAATGACATGCTACGTGTGGCATGACCAGCTATATGAACCTGTTTGCAAATGACGTCAAATTAATGAGAGTTGATGAAAACACTGATGACTGTCCAGAGTTACAAGGTGACACAGACAAGATCCATGAATGGAATGAAACAAGCTAGCTCTGTCTGTCCGTACACGATAGATTTGTTATAATTACCTCAATTTCCTGTCTTGCCAATGTCACATCACATCATGTCACGTCACAGACATACAGACATGCTGCTGTGCCCATCACATCACTGAACTGACTGGTAGTCTCCACACTCCCTCTGAAAAACAATTCAAAGTTAACAAAATGAATGCACACAAATGCCACTCACATTATGAGAGAGAGAGAGAGCAGAGAGAGAGCAGAGAGAGAGCAGAGAGAGAGAGAGAGAGAGAGAGAGAGAGAGCAGCTGGAGGAGGTAGGGAGAAGGGGGCAGGGTGGCCTACTAGATCTGTTTGTGTATGAAATGGGAGGAGATAGGGATGGGGGGAGGGGGGAATACTACACGATCTGTTCCCGTACTTAGTGCATGAGAGGGAGGCGGGGACCCGAGGGAGGCCTGTTTAGTCTTCATCAGGACTCAGGAGTTTCACACCGAAGTAAATAAGTCTTTTGTTATGCCCATTTTTTATGCATTTCATTTCAGCCAAAAAGAACAAATTATATATATATATTACATAAAGGAGCTCACGTGAGACATCTGTTGGCCACTCATTTTATCACATACAAGTGGATAGAAACATAAATTACATATCTTTAGGGGAGGATTCTGGACCTTGCATAAATTCTAAAAACATAAAACAAGTACCTCTTGTTTTAAGAGGTACTTGTATAATATTAAGACCGTATTGTATGGCAAAATCTACAGTAGCCTCAATACTGAAAAACAAGACAGCCATTAAGGGAGCTGATGTGGTGATGGATGTGAAAAAGATACTTTAGCAATATGCACCAGTGGAAGAAACTGAAAAATAATTACTATTAAAAAATACATTGACATTTTTCTAAATTTAAAGTTTTGGTAAGATTAGAATGAATTTGCTGCTTTATAGGAATCAATAGTCAAACTTTTACTACTCTAACAGCCATATGGAACAAATTAAGTTCAAGTATTGATTGAGTCCCCACTGTACAGTAAAAAAAATAAATCAACAGGACAGTAAAAAACACACGTACACTTACACATACACACACACATGTACACACACAAACACACACACACCTGGTGGAGACAGTGTAATGCACTGATGGTGGCCATTCAGGTGATGCAGGGCGGGGGTCCACACACAGCAGGGCATCGTGGAGCATCTGTGGGACACCACAGCGGCAGTGGTCCACTACAGCAAGGTTTCTCATCGCTATTGTGGCTCTGGCTGTGGCTGTGGCTGTGCTGTGGAGGAGGTTGTCATATTAAAATGCTGTTGTGTTGTTTTTTCTGGTTTCTAATACCCTCACACAGGCTCGCCAACTACTTCTTGGGAAAACAGCCCGGTGAGCTGTGGGGACGTAGCAACAATGCAAGATCAGCTGTGAAAAAGCACATAAAAGTAGCCAGTTTAGAGTGCACAACCGCAAAGTAAACAATTTTTCTGACACTTCGGTAAATTTTGACATTTACACCAGTCTCTCAATTTTTAATATAACTACTTTTTTCCTGATAGATTTCAGTCTGTTTTGGTTTAATCTGCTTTTTATTTTACCCACAAATCATTTTATTTAATTTTTCCCAGTTCTCTCCTCACACTGTCAGAAATTAAAGATTTGTAACAAACAACAATCAGAATCACTCAGACCATAACCAACAAGGGGAACTAATAGTTACGCCCTCACAAATGAGAATGCATTCCAACCTAACCTAACCTAACTATGTATTTGGGGAGGCCTATATGAGGTTCAAAGCATTCAGTATGAAGAGCTTTAACAGATGAGAAGAGTAACAAAGGCCATCTTCAAACTTCAGAAATAAATAAATAAAGTAAAAATACAGTAAATTTTTACTACACCAGTCTCTCAATTTCAGATGAGACTATTTTTGGTCAATTTTTACTTTTACACCAGGCTCTCAAATTCAAACAATACAATTTTTTCCTGGTAGATTTTGGTGTGTCATGAACGAATCTGATAGACGTTTTCCTCGCAAATCAGGAGATTTTTTCTTGCCCCCCCCCCCCCCATCCTGAAACTAAGGATTTGCCACAAAAACAACAAGCAGATTAGTACAAAACAGACCAAAATCTACCAGGGAAAGATTGTTTTGTCCTCCCCAATGAGAGACACAACAAACACCGATGACACTTGCCAATGGAGCAAGTTTTAGCCTCACGTACCCGAAAAATCACTAAAATGTTAAAATTCCATAATTTGCGAACTGAAGTAATTCATCATGCCATACAACTATTCAAAATGAAGTAAATAACCTCACCTTTATGATGAAACTACTGTCTGTGGCCAGCAGCGCTCTAAGATAAAACATCATACAAATTGAACGTAACCTAGGGGGGTCAAATCTAACCCTGGGTGCTCTAACTTAGCTTAGAGTGCTGCTGGCCACAAATGGTAGTTTCATCGTAGAGATAAGGTTATGTATTATTTCATTTTGAAACGCTGTGGCAAGGTTGAAACTTGCTCTGTTGGCGAGTGTCATCGGTGTTTGTTGTCGTCTCTCTCATTGGTAAGGCCAAAGCTGATGATATGTGCTGAAAACAAATAGCAGATATGTTCAAAACACACCAAAATCTAACAGGGAAAATTGTAGATTTGACCCCCGCCAGGTTACGTTTAGTTCGTATAATGCTATAGTTCAGAGCGCTGCTGGTCACAGACGTTCAGTTACCCTCGAGACACGACACAAGGCGGTGTTGGCGGGTGGCTAGTCGAGTCCGTGGAGCAGATTTGGTAAATCTTCAAAAATCGCTAGCGCCATTATAATTGATTTGCGCCAGTTATATATGGGGATCAAATTACTCAGTATGGAAAGCTCTAACAGATGGGAAGGGTATGAAGGGCCAACTTGAGACTGGTGTTAATGTAAAAATTTACCAAATAAGTTAAGTAAAAAAGTTAGGATAAGTGTTACCTCTGCTATTTAAGAAAGAGGCAGAAGCTGACCAAGGGCAACACAGACAATAAGAAAAGCCCACTGATTTGCCAATCCCCTAATAGGGCTTAAAATAATGAGAGAGAGAGAGAGAGAGAGAGAGAGAGAGAGAGAGAGAGAGAGAGAGAGAGAGAGAGAGAGACCATGTAACAAAGACACATATATACATACCATAAACTTAGGACGGCAAAGGAGGAGGATGAGGAGGACCGCCAATGACGAGAGGAGAATGAGTGACGACGAGACCATGTAACAAAGCCACATTTATACATACCATAAACTTAAATTTATTGGCATCACAACAAACACAAACCAACACACAAACATTTCTCTGGATTCCTGCCTAATTATTAAGCCTACGCCATTGCCACGCTAGCAAAACATGCACTGACCTTTTCTCTAATTATTCTCAAGGTTTGGGAGCGCAACGTGGTGTAATGGCGAGGAAATGAGCTAAAATGTAGGGTACTGTCACACTCGCCGCCACCACCTGCCTGCCGTCCTGTTCTGCGCTAGACGGATTGAGGCGGATTCAATAATGGCTGCTTTTTGTCGAGTTTGTCTGTATTATTTCCGTATTTTTTAAAGTGAACTTTGTTAGTTAAAACAATGTTTTGTTTTTTTTGCTTTATATTGTTACATACTATTCTTAGATAACTACTGTTGTTACTATATTAGGCACAGCTCTTTTTCTTTCCGATATCTTCATGAAATATAGGGGAGACCGGGGCTAGTTGGCACGCTTTTTAGACTTTCCTTGATAAAAGGAAAACAACAAACAATTTTGGTAATCTTTTACTTTCATTGAAAAATATGAACATTCCTCTTACTTGCCATGTAATAAGATATTAATTTTCCTTCAAAACAAAAGCACAGCATCCTTTAGAAAAAAATATTTCACGTGTGCCAACTTGCCCCATGTGCGGGGTAAGTTGACACACATTAGTTGGCACAATAGATATTGATATCAAATGAGAAGTATGTAGCACTAAATTTTAACACGGATTATGTGCAGTGCTTCATATGAAGAGTACACTATTCCATTATAAACTTATATGTTTTCCTAGCAAAAAAAGTAACCATTAATACGAAAAGAAAAAAAAATACGATAACTTTCAAAACATCTAAATGAAAATAATTGCACTTCGAGATCATAATTGCAGAAAATACTTAATACTAGAGGTGAATTTAATCTAAATCATCATCTGAGTCACAGTTAAGGCATGTATAAAATAAATCCCTGTCAGTATAATGCCATTTGCTTTATAAAAATCAAAGCCCTGTATGGACAGATGCGAGCCATGATTGTCCAGTAACAAAAGAACTGGTTTTTCTTTAGAGCATTTAGTGTGTTTGACAAAATGCTCTAAAAATTCCAGAAAATGTGACTCTTTCATCCATCCTGATGGGTTGGCAGATCCAGAACTACCAGGAGGAGCACATTTAAGGAAATGATCACGGAAATGCATCATCAGCAAAAACAAGATCTGTAATCTCGGTGTTACCGACAGATGCTCCACAATGACTTTGTTCCACAACTTTGCCTAGTACCCAATCCATGCATGTGTTGAAAAGTGATGAAGCAAGCACACATCCCTGCCTCACACCTGTATTCACAGGGAAGAAGCTGGACACGCCTCCTCCACACTTCACAGCACTTACAGGGACGCTGGTATCCCTGGGGGAAAGAACCCTGGCTGCCCAAAAAGGAGGAAGAGGAGCCACAGATGAGGAGAAACAGAGGGGGGGATGAGCTATGGGATGTAGAGGGCACTCCTCACTTGGCAAGAATCCACCCACCACCTAAACTATCACGTGGTGAAGTATTTTTCCAGAAATAATTTTTTACCCCTCCCCCAGAGGCCATATTTAAAAGGCCACGGGTGTTGCGTCATAGCGTGACGGACGCGATAAAAGATGCGATACCCTTCAATGCTTAAAATTATGTAGAACTATGACTAAAATAATTTTCTATTTAAATAAACTTCTCCATTTGGCATCTATTTACCCTAGACTTGTCTCGTGGTGAGCCAGGGTGACACTAATTATCTGAGCCAGCGATGCCAGATACCCAAATAAATATGACTTTTTATGTTTCATCCAGATTTCCAGAATCTTCCATAAAATTTCCAGATTTTCCTTAAATTTAGCAAGATTTTAATTCACACTTCCAGAATTGAGAGAGAGAGAGAGAGAGAGAGAGAGAGAGAGAGAGAGAGAGAGAGAGAGAGAGAGAGAGAGAGAGAGAGAGGGGGGGAGAGCGAAGATCTGCTACCTACCTGTCCGCAGCAGTGCAAGGTAAGGAGGGTCACGAGGCTCCCATCCCTTAGCGACTGATCTCGTTTCAGTAACGTCCGTGTTCTCTTCTTGGAAGAGTGGTGGTGCAAAGCTTTCCTAACTTGCACGCAATAAGATTCATCATGTCCTCGGACACTGATGAAAGTGGCCCTTATTTCTGAGATTAAGAAAATAACGTCAGAAGTACAATAAGTCTTGGGAATGTGATGAGTTTAAATGGTGCAAAAGCAGTACAAAAGGCTCAACGTATGCTTGTTGTGTCGTGTGTTGTACTGACTTGACATTACAAGCTGGAAAAGGTGATCTTAGAAAACATGCAAACACTAAAAAGCACTTGGAAAAGTGTGCCTTGATAAAGAGCCAACCATCGTTATTAAATATGCCTTCTACTAGCAGAAAAAGTATGGAAGAGGAACAGTTAAAAGTAGTATATAAGATACGGTTTGCTGCTTTTATCAGTGAACATGATTTGCCTTTCACAATTGCTGAACACTTGCCGCACTTTATACAAGCTGTCTGCCCAGATTCAGCTATAGCAAAGAAGTTTAAGTGTAGAAGAACAAAGGCAACGCATTCAACTTTAGAATATCCAGATTTTACGTGGGATATCCAGATTTTTATTCCCTTGCCAACAGCAGAAACACAGAAACTCTCCCGCCTCTCCGCTCCGTCTAAACTCCGCCCTTTTCTTCTTCCTCTTGTGACTTGTTTTGACGGTCGTCCATTCAGTTTCAGTCATTGTAGAAGCAGCAGACATACACAAGGACATTATTATTAGGAAGGTAATGTGTGTCTGAATAAATTAGTGGTGTTCTATATGACTTTGTGTCGCCAAATTTCCGCGGGGCAAACCACACATTTCTGAGTTCCCTCTCCCCCCACAAACTTGTAGGACCTGTGGGAAACTGTTTTAGTGATGGAGAAGCATCATAATGATGTATCTGCAGCAGAAACGAGGTCCAAAATCAAGTGAAAAATAGAAACACCAGATCTAAATATTAGGGACACTAGTGTACGTTTGTGGTCCCTCCCGCTCGCCTTTTGAAAGTCATATTGTCTCAAATTACTTATTTCTTCTTGGCAAACATTAGTTTTACCGAATTCTATGTTCATCTGATTGAGTTACACCACCTCCCGAGTTGGTGTAGTTCTAGCCCCACTAGGCACGAACAATAAGGAAAGTGGCGCCTTCTGATACCCTCACGTTCTTAGAAAGGGGGACCAGGAGATGCCTTAAAGTTCTTCATTAAGTCAACCTTGTATACACAATAATATGTGAAAACTTCATGCCGATC
>CM035197.1:3259781-3291573 GCA_020233015.1 Callinectes sapidus
GTTCGTTGGTGCTGCGAACTGTGGGAGAGAGGCACAATCACCCGGTGATGTCCTGCTTGTGCTTGTCGTGTCGTCCTGTGTGCTGGGTGTAGCGGCAGGCACAGCTGGGTGAGGTGGGGAGTGCTCAGTACCTGAGTCTTGTGATAGACAGTCAGGGCTGAGACGTCCCGGCGATGTTCGAGAGACGTCATGCTGGCAGGAATCTCCGCTTCTTCCCCCAGCAAGCGGAGGGCACGTCTCTGCACCGCGTCCAGGCGCCGAGTGTGGGTGGCGGCTCCGGACATCCATGCCAAGGCACCATATTCCATACAGGGGCGAATCTGTGCCTTGTATAGGGTCAGGATGCCTCGGGAGTCAAGGCTACCCGCCACCCTGCGAAGGGCAGACACACGTTGAGAGGTCTGGCGGGCTACGGTCGTGATATGCTGGTCGTATCGCAGCTCCCGGTCAACGGTGATACCCAGGACCTTGATGGTATCCTGAAGGGGCAGCCGAACCCCCTCAAACTGTAGCTGTCCCTCCACTGCCTGAGAGGCAGCAGGAGACCGGGAGACTACCATGGCGTGTGTCTTGTTCGGCGCGAAATCGACCTGCCACGCCTTCCCCCACTCCTCTGCTGCCTTCAGCTGCTTGTTGACGGCGGCGACGGCACGCTGGCTGTCCTGGCGGCAGTAGGAGAGTGAAAACGTACAGTCGTCAGCGTACGCCTTCACTGCTGGAAGCTGCCGGAGCAGGTCATCTATATACACGTTCCACAGGACTGGCCCCAGCACCGAGCCCTGTGGAACTGAAGCTCTTATTCTGGCAGGCTTGGAGATCCTTCCGTTGAGTGCTACTCGGAGTGTTCTTACTTGGAGGTAGTCCTCGAGCAGCCTCAGGAGACTCCCGGCGACACCCTTGGCGCGTAACTTTGCCAGAAGGCCAGAGTGCCACACTCGGTCAAAGGCGCCGGCGATGTCCATAGCCACCACGAGTGTGTCCAGGCCTTCGTCGAGGGTGTCCTGCCATTCTTGTGAAAGAAGAAGGAGGAGGTCGGAAGTGGCGCGGCCTGGCCTGAAACCAAACTGGTGAGGGGAGACAAGACTGTGTTGGTTCAGGTGTCTCCAGAGGGTTTCAGCAATTAACTTCTCGAACACTTTGCCCAGGGTGGATAAAAGGGAGATGGGTCTGTAGTGTCGAGGGTCAGTCTTGGATTCCTTTTTGTGAACAGGAACCACATGAGCCTCCTTCCAGGCAGCTGGCCACTTGTTTTGCTCGAGACAGGCAGCAAAAATAGTAGCCAGAGGTCCTGACAGCTCCCTGGCACAGTTTTTAAGTACTCGAGGGCTGATGTTATCCGGGCCTGTTGCTTTCCCTACATCAATGTCCCTGAGTACTTTCTCCACCTCTGCTGCAGTGACCAGGACTGATGTGATGGTGTGGTCAGTTCTCTCTCTCATTAAAAAAGAGAAGATAAGATGATCCTCTGCTCACCTTTGAGACTGAACAAAACCTCTTCCTCTTCTCCTGGACATGGTTTTGGAATCTGCAAAAATGAATGTAGCGTCAATTAAAAGAAGGTAATTTACATATATTTTCACAGATCACCTAATGTAATTGTATCCAACTTAATTTGGAAGACTGAGTTATAATTTTGTGTGATGAATCTGCTAAGTTTTTATACACAAGTTATTGAAGGAATTGAAAACAGAGATGGATGGATGGATGGGTGTGTGGGTGTGGGGGGGGGGATGCTGTCTTTAAGTGGAAATGCAAGATTATTTGAAGGATAGAGACATGATGGGACAGGGATGGGACATCATCATCATCATCATCACCTGATAGAATATGATGTGGCCAGTCCAAGGTAAATAAAAACATTTTCTGTTTATTTCTTAATATTGTGCAGTACAGTGGTACCTCTTGATTCGAACACCCTTTGACTCGAACACCTCTTAATCCGCACACATTTGGCGAACAAATTTTGACCTCCAATCCGAACGTGGCCTCTCAATTCAAACACAAAAACATGTGGCAGCCGATGCCGCCTTCCCGCCAGTCAGCTGGTCTCGCTTGCACTTCTCCACTGTGAACACCTCTCTCTATTGCAACTCATGAATGGCTTTCAAGTCACTCTGGCCCCTAGTTGCCTCGGTTGCTCCAGCCCCCCAACCCTGCTCACTTCCTACCTACCACCACAGTCAATGTGGCCACTCTGGTGGGTCAGGACCAATTTTATTTTTTCCCATTACTTCTTAACAATGGCTATTGCGTTTTTAGGTATTGCCACGATGTAAGGGACCAACTTCTCGCAATAGATGGGGTTGAGTGCATTTTTAAAATTTAAAATAAACTGGAATGGATTCAGTGTTCGAATCAAGAGGTACCACTGTACTTGACATTTTTCTTTGTGACTATTTTCCTGTGTTTTCATGTCTGTAGGGGTGACTTTCGATGTGCTGGAATACATATCCTATTATTACATGTTATAATGGCTTTGGTAGACAGTAATTTAGATTTGCAGTTAAATATGTACCGTATGAAGAGGACTTATAGTATACCACAGGGGTCAAATTTAGCACCCATAATGACATGCTACGTGTGGCATGACCAGCTATATGAACCTGTTTGCAAATGACGTCAAATTAATGAGAGTTGATGAAAACACTGATGACTGTCCAGAGTTACAAGGTGACACAGACAAGATCCATGAATGGAATGAAACAAGCTAGCTCTGTCTGTCCGTACACGATAGATTTGTTATAATTACCTCAATTTCCTGTCTTGCCAATGTCACATCACATCATGTCACGTCACAGACATACAGACATGCTGCTGTGCCCATCACATCACTGAACTGACTGGTAGTCTCCACACTCCCTCTGAAAAACAATTCAAAGTTAACAAAATGAATGCACACAAATGCCACTCACATTATGAGAGAGAGAGAGAGAGCAGAGAGAGAGAGAGAGAGAGAGAGAGAGAGAGCAGCTGGAGGAGGTAGGGAGAAGGGGGCAGGGTGGCCTACTAGATCTGTTTGTGTATGAAATGGGAGGAGATAGGGATGGAGTGAGGGGGGGAGGGGGGAATACTACACGATCTGTTCCCGTATTTAGTGCATGAGAGGGAGGCGGGGACCCGAGGGAGGCCTGTTTAGTCTTCATCGGGACTCAGGAGTTTCACACCGAAGTAAATGAGTCTTTTGTTATGCCCATTTTTTATGCATTTCATTTCAGCCAAAAAGAACAAATTATATATATATATTACACAAAGGAGCTCACGTGAGACATCTGTTGGCCACTCAATAAAATATCACATAAATATGCATAAATTCTAAAAACATAAAACAAACACACATAAAACAAGAGGTACTTGTATAATATTAAGACCGTATTGTATGGCAAAATCTACAGTAGCCTCCATACTGAAAAACAAGACAGCCATTAAGGGAGCTGATGTGGTGATGGATGTGAAAAAGATACTTTAGCAATATGCAACTTTAGCAATATGCACCAGTGGAAGAAACTGAAAAATAATTACTATTAAAAAATACATTGAAATTTTTCTAAATTTAAAGTTTTGGTAAGATTAGAATGAATTTGCTGCTTTATAGGAATCAATAGTCAAACTTTTACTACTCTAACAGCCATATGGAACAAATGAAGTTCAAGTATTGATTGAGTCCCCACTGTACAGTAAAAAAAATAAATCAACAGGACAGTAAAAAACACACGTACACTTACACATACACACACACATGTACACACACAAACACACACACACCTGGTGGAGACAGTGTAATGCACTGATGGTGGCCATTCAGGTGATGCAGGGCGGGGGTCCACACACAGCAGGGCATCGTGGAGCACCTGTGGGATACCACAGCGGCAGTGGTTCACTACAGCAAGGTTTCTCATTGCTATTGTGGCTATAGCTATGGCTGTGGCTGTGCTGTGGAGGAGGTTGTCATATTAAAATGCTGTTGTGTTGTTTTTTCTGGTTTCTCACGCCCTCACACAGACTCGCCAACTACTTCTTGGAAAAACAGCCCGGTGAGCTGTGGGGACGTAGCAACAATGCAAGATCAGCTGTGAAAAAGCACATAAAAGTAGCCAGTTTAGAGTACATGGAGTATATCAGACAGAACCAAGGAGTGCACCACCGCAAAGTAAACCATTTTTCTATGACACTTGGTAAATTTTGACATTTACACCAGTCTCTCAATTTTTAATATAACTACTTTTTTCCTGATAGATTTCAGTCTGTTTTGGTTTAATCTGCTTTTTATTTTACCCACAAATCATCTTATTTCATTTTTCTCAGTTCTCTCCTCACACTGTCAGAAACTAAAGATTTGTAACAAACAACAATCAGAATCACTCAGACCATAATCAACAAGGGGAACTAATAGTTACGCCCTCACAAATGAGAATGCATTCCAACCTAACCTAACCTAACTATGTATTTGGGGAGGCCTATATGAGGTTCAAAGCATTCAGTATGAAGAGCTTTAACAGATGAGAAGAGTAACAAAGGCCATCTTCAAACTTCAAAAATAAATAAATAAAGTAAAAATACAGCAAATTTTTACTACACCAGTCTCTCAATTTCGGATGAGACTATTTTTGGTCAATTTTTACTTTTACACCAGGTCTCAAATTCAGACCATACAATTTTTTCCTGGTAGATTTTGGTGTGTCATGAACGAATCTGATAGACGTTTTCCTCGCAAATCAGGAGATTTTTTCTTGCCCCCCCCCCCCCCATCCTGAAACTAAGGATTTGCCACAAAAACAACAAGCAGATTAGTACAAAACAGACCAAAATCTACCAGGGAAAGATTGTTTTGTCCTCCCCAATGAGAGACACAACAAACACCGATGACACTTGCCAATGGAGCAAGTTTTAGCCTCACATACCCGAAAAATCACTAAAACGTTAAAATTCCATAATTTGCGAACTGAAGTAATTCATCATGCCATACAACTATTTATTTCCTGTAATGTTTTAGCTTAGAGCATCGCTGCTGGCCACAAATGGCAGTTTCATCGTAGAGATAAGGATATGTATTATTTCATTTTGAAACGCTGCGGCAAGGTTGAAACTTGCTCTGCTGGCGAGCGTCATCGGTGTTTGTTGTTGTCTCTCTCTGATGATATGTGCTGAAAACGAATAGCAGATATGTTCAAAACACACCAAAATCTAACAGGGAAAATTGTAGATTTGACCCCAGCCAGGTTACGTTTAGTTCGTATAATGCTATAGTTCAGAGCGCTGCTGGTCACAGCCGTTCAGTTACCCTCGAAACACGACACAAGGCGGTGTTGGCAGCTGGCTAGTCAAAGTCCGTCAAGCAAATTTGGTAAATCTTCAAAAATCGCTAGCGCCATTATAATTGATTTGCGCCAGTTATATATGGGGATCAAATTACTCAGTATGGAAAGCTCTAACAGATGGGAAGGGTATGAAGGGCCAACTTGAGACTGGTGTTAAAGTAAAAATTTACCAATAAGTAAAAAAGTTAGGATAAGTGTTACCTATGCTATTTAAGAAAGAGGCAGAAGTTGGCCAAGGGCAACACAGACAATAAGAAAAGCCCACTGATTTGCCAATCCCCTAATAGGGCTAAAATAATGAGAGAGAGAGAGAGAGAGAGAGAGAGAGAGAGAGAGAGAGAGAGAGAGAGAGAGAGAGAGAGAGAGAGAGAGAGAGAGAGAGAGAGACCATGTAACAAAGCCACATTTATACATACCATAAACTTAAATTTATTGGCATCACAACAAACACAAACCAACACACAAACATTTCTCTGGATTCCTGCCTAATTATTAAGCCTACGCCATTGCCACGCTAGCAAAACATGCACTGACCTTTTCTCTAATTATTCTCAAGGTTTGGGAGCGCAACGTGGTGTAATGGCGAGGAAATGAGCTAAAATGTAGGGTACTGTCACACTCGCCGCCACCACCTGCCTGCCGTCCTGTTCTGCGCTAGACGGATTGAGGCGGATTCAATAATGGCTGCTTTTTGTCGAGTTTGTCTGTATTATTTCCGTATTTTTTAAAGTGAACTTTGTTAGTTAAAACAATGTTTTGTTTTTTTTGCTTTATATTGTTACATACTATTCTTAGATAACTACTGTTGTTACTATATTAGGCACAGCTCTTTTTCTTTCCGATATCTTCATGAAATATAGGGGAGACCGGGGCTAGTTGGCACGCTTTTTAGACTTTCCTTGATAAAAGGAAAACAACAAACAATTTTGGTAATCTTTTACTTTCATTGAAAAATATGAACATTCCTCTTACTTGCCATGTAATAAGATATTAATTTTCCTTCAAAACAAAAGCACAGCATCCTTTAGAAAAAAATATTTCACGTGTGCCAACTTGCCCCATGTGCGGGGTAAGTTGACACACATTAGTTGGCACAATAGATATTGATATCAAATGAGAAGTATGTAGCACTAAATTTTAACACGGATTATGTGCAGTGCTTCATATGAAGAGTACACTATTCCATTATAAACTTATATGTTTTCCTAGCAAAAAAAGTAACCATTAATACGAAAAGAAAAAAAAATACGATAACTTTCAAAACATCTAAATGAAAATAATTGCACTTCGAGATCATAATTGCAGAAAATACTTAATACTAGAGGTGAATTTAATCTAAATCATCATCTGAGTCACAGTTAAGGCATGTATAAAATAAATCCCTGTCAGTATAATGCCATTTGCTTTATAAAAATCAAAGCCCTGTATGGACAGATGCGAGCCATGATTGTCCAGTAACAAAAGAACTGGTTTTTCTTTAGAGCATTTAGTGTGTTTGACAAAATGCTCTAAAAATTCCAGAAAATGTGACTCTTTCATCCATCCTGATGGGTTGGCAGATCCAGAACTACCAGGAGGAGCACATTTAAGGAAATGATCACGGAAATGCATCATCAGCAAAAACAAGATCTGTAATCTCGGTGTTACCGACAGATGCTCCACAATGACTTTGTTCCACAACTTTGCCTAGTACCCAATCCATGCATGTGTTGAAAAGTGATGAAGCAAGCACACATCCCTGCCTCACACCTGTATTCACAGGGAAGAAGCTGGACACGCCTCCTCCACACTTCACAGCACTTACAGGGACGCTGGTATCCCTGGGGGAAAGAACCCTGGCTGCCCAAAAAGGAGGAAGAGGAGCCACAGATGAGGAGAAACAGAGGGGGGGATGAGCTATGGGATGTAGAGGGCACTCCTCACTTGGCAAGAATCCACCCACCACCTAAACTATCACGTGGTGAAGTATTTTTCCAGAAATAATTTTTTACCCCTCCCCCAGAGGCCATATTTAAAAGGCCACGGGTGTTGCGTCATAGCGTGACGGACGCGATAAAAGATGCGATACCCTTCAATGCTTAAAATTATGTAGAACTATGACTAAAATAATTTTCTATTTAAATAAACTTCTCCATTTGGCATCTATTTACCCTAGACTTGTCTCGTGGTGAGCCAGGGTGACACTAATTATCTGAGCCAGCGATGCCAGATACCCAAATAAATATGACTTTTTATGTTTCATCCAGATTTCCAGAATCTTCCATAAAATTTCCAGATTTTCCTTAAATTTAGCAAGATTTTAATTCACACTTCCAGAATTGAGAGAGAGAGAGAGAGAGAGAGAGAGAGAGAGAGAGAGAGAGAGAGAGAGAGAGAGAGAGAGAGAGAGAGAGGAGGGGAGAGCGAAGATCTGCTACCTACCTGTCCGCAGCAGTGCAAGGTAAGGAGGGTCACGAGGCTCCCATCCCTTAGCGACTGATCTCGTTTCAGTAACGTCCGTGTTCTCTTCTTGGAAGAGTGGTGGTGCAAAGCTTTCCTAACTTGCACGCAATAAGATTCATCATGTCCTCGGACACTGATGAAAGTGGCCCTTATTTCTGAGATTAAGAAAATAACGTCAGAAGTACAATAAGTCTTGGGAATGTGATGAGTTTAAATGGTGCAAAAGCAGTACAAAAGGCTCAACGTATGCTTGTTGTGTCGTGTGTTGTACTGACTTGACATTACAAGCTGGAAAAGGTGATCTTAGAAAACATGCAAACACTAAAAAGCACTTGGAAAAGTGTGCCTTGATAAAGAGCCAACCATCGTTATTAAATATGCCTTCTACTAGCAGAAAAAGTATGGAAGAGGAACAGTTAAAAGTAGTATATAAGATACGGTTTGCTGCTTTTATCAGTGAACATGATTTGCCTTTCACAATTGCTGAACACTTGCCGCACTTTATACAAGCTGTCTGCCCAGATTCAGCTATAGCAAAGAAGTTTAAGTGTAGAAGAACAAAGGCAACGCATTCAACTTTAGAATATCCAGATTTTACGTGGGATATCCAGATTTTTATTCCCTTGCCAACAGCAGAAACACAGAAACTCTCCCGCCTCTCCGCTCCGTCTAAACTCCGCCCTTTTCTTCTTCCTCTTGTGACTTGTTTTGACGGTCGTCCATTCAGTTTCAGTCATTGTAGAAGCAGCAGACATACACAAGGACATTATTATTAGGAAGGTAATGTGTGTCTGAATAAATTAGTGGTGTTCTATATGACTTTGTGTCGCCAAATTTCCGCGGGGCAAACCACACATTTCTGAGTTCCCTCTCCCCCCACAAACTTGTAGGACCTGTGGGAAACTGTTTTAGTGATGGAGAAGCATCATAATGATGTATCTGCAGCAGAAACGAGGTCCAAAATCAAGTGAAAAATAGAAACACCAGATCTAAATATTAGGGACACTAGTGTACGTTTGTGGTCCCTCCCGCTCGCCTTTTGAAAGTCATATTGTCTCAAATTACTTATTTCTTCTTGGCAAACATTAGTTTTACCGAATTCTATGTTCATCTGATTGAGTTACACCACCTCCCGAGTTGGTGTAGTTCTAGCCCCACTAGGCACGAACAATAAGGAAAGTGGCGCCTTCTGATACCCTCACGTTCTTAGAAAGGGGGACCAGGAGATGCCTTAAAGTTCTTCATTAAGTCAACCTTGTATACACAATAATATGTGAAAACTTCATGCCGATCAAATGAATACAAATAACAGGACAAGGAAAAAATAATAATAAATAAATAAATAAGAATAAGTGGCGATAACTCGAAATGTTTTTTGTACTTAAAATAATTTCACAAAATCGGAGAAAGCTCTGATCACCTTATGTTTGGTATCACTTTAAACTACATCAAAATTAGATTTTTCTATGGAATTAGATTTTTAAATTTCTCAATAGAAAACGAGATAAAGGATATATATCAACAATTGTTTTCGAAAAAAATTCCTTCGAAAACAAAAAAAAAATCGAGAAAATAATTCCATAGAAATGTAGATATGTGCACAGTTTTTATATGGTATTGTTTTCAAAGCAATAAACTAAAAAAGTGAATTTTGTGAAATCAAAAAAACTATTTTTTTAGTATCCCCTACCAATCACCCAAATTTCATGAAAATTACACAATAGCATTTCTTTACATAAGGAAACAACATATTAAAATTTCAAACCAATTGGATGAACCATAAGTGAGATATGAGCCAAAATATTTGGGGGGTGGCCCCAAATAAGTAACCTTTACATTTCTTTTACCACAACATTAATAGGTTAAGCTGTGCCATAATACAACTCACCCAACCTTGAGTGCCACAGGCCCCCATCTGGACATTTTCCAAAATATAAGTCAGCACATCTCTACTAATCCAGATATGCTGAAAGAAGGAAGCCATAACAAAAGAGCAAACAAGTGCTTCCTCATAAATCTCTTATGTGTGTAATGTGCAAAACATCCACGAATATGTTTGTTCAATGTCTAGTTGTTGTTGTTTTTTTGGTGTGTGTGTACTTTTTTTTCCTCACTGACCACAGCTATTTTTGGTGAGGTACATGAACTCGAGGGACATGTTTACTGAGACTAACTGAATGCATTACTTAGTAGTCGTCTTGACCACCTTGAGATCATTGTTTGTCGAATGTGTGTCATACAACAGGATACTTTCAGAATAGTATGAACTGATCAGCACTCACCTCCAAGTAGTAGTAACGTGTGGTGGTTGTGAGTAAGAAGTCCTCAACACAACATAAACGCTGAGTCTGTTGTACCACAAAACCTGATCGCGGTGAGTTGTTTGTCGCTAATTATGTACTACATGTCTATTTTTTGCCAATGTATCTATTACGGAAAAGCCAAGGTAAGAATGATTACTTTACACAACACTAGACGTTTGGCTCGACTATCTATATATCAGCAACATTCAAACAACGGTCATTTACCATTTTTTTCATATTAAATGAAAAAGTAAGAAAGAACCGATGGTTTAATTTATATAAAGTACATTATAAAATCCCAAATAAATCATGAAGACCTATTATGGATAGTATTAGTGCCAAATATCCACTTTAATGAAAAATAGACAAGACGTGTTTAAGAAAAAAATATGGTAAAAAGATTGCTTTTTATTGTGTATATCTTATATTATATATAATATAGATATATATATATATATATATATATATATATATATATATATATATATATATATACATACACACACACACACACACACACACACACCTTTGAAAAGGAATGAGTTTTTAAGTTGTGATACGATTATAGTACTATTATGGTGAACTGGCACTTTTCTCGTGTGTGGTAGAAAAAAACTGTGTTCTCATCTGCCTTCATCACCAACAAGATTTGATACAGGTCTACTAAATACCACTGGATGGCCTTGAGACAGTTTAAGAATCATACGGTCAAAACAAATTGAGGTAGTCTTACATTGTCATTAAAAAAGATATTACATCTTATTGAATATATCCTAATAACTAAACTATTGTGAACTTCAAGAAATAAAGTAAAGATTTTTTTTCATTTTGATGAATTTGTTCCTTACTCCCTCATTGCATCATAAACATGTACCTAATCCCTGAGGATACAATTCTGGTTTACTGTTAATTACAATGGCAATCAACGTTACATCCAACGTTTTACAGATTCAACATGATGAAAGACAAACATTTGCCCAAAGAGGAGAGCAATAGGAAGGACGACAGCATGGAAGGATACATAACAAGATGGAAGAGTGAAGTACCTTGCCCCCCTGTGCCTGAAACAAACGTTGCGGCCTTCCTGCTGAGTAAGATGGCCCACCATGGAGGAAACAAAGCATTGGTGAGGACGGGAGGACAGAGGCACGGAGAGTGAGACGAAAGAGGAAGAAAAAGAGGAGGAGGAGGAGGAGGAGGAGGAGGAAGTAAGGTTTCTTAGATAGAGGAAGAAAAGCTAGTTTTACGTGAGGAATGAAAAGTGAGTGAGATTATAAAAAGAAAACGTCACAATGTGTGTGTGTGTGTGTGTGTGTGTGTGCGTGTGTGTGTGTGTGTGTGTGTGTGTGTGTGTGTGTGTGTGTGTTTGTGTGTGTGTGTGTGTGAGAGAGAGAGAGAGAGAGAGAGAGAGAGAGAGAGAGCAAAGCATTTCTGCATACGTGTTCAATATTCCTTCAGGTGGACGCAGCTAGCGGGCACCATTACAGTTACAGCGATGTGTGTGCCATGGTGCCCCGCGTTTGTGCCGGCCTTGTCGCAGCAGGCGTAAGTGCCGGGGAAGCAGTGATCCTCCTCTCCCCTAACAGGATAGAATTCCCCATCGCCCAGCTGGCCATTCAACTCCTCCCCGCCACCTGTGTCGCGGCAAGCCCTAGCTCCACCCCAGGTGAGGAGGTAATCTATTGCAATACGTATCAGGTGCTGCTGTTTTGTATCACTGTAATTTCCTGCGCTTTTTTATGTTAAAAAGAGAAACTAGCCAAGACCAACAAAAACCATGAAAAAGCCCACTAATTTGCCAGTTGCCTTAGAGATCCGAAAGAATTAGCTAAAGACAGGGGTGAATGTTTTGATATCTTTCTCTTAAACTAAACCAAGTTATAAGAATTTGGAAATAAGAGAAGCAGGTAGGGGGTTCCAGAGTCCACCAGAAACAAAAAAGTGTGAATGATTGAGAGTACTGGTTATCAGATGTGCCTTCACTAATTTTCAAACACCTTTGTAGAAATTCCACATCAACAAGCTCTACACATCCTCGTCCCCTACAGAGGTGCTCGCCCATGTGGTGAGGATTAGCAAGGCGCGCTGGGCTGTAGTGGACGAGAGTGTGTTGGAGCTAGTCGAAAATGTCCTCACTATGCTTCCTGACACCCTGAGACAAGTGTGGGTGATGGGTTCAGCAACTCTAAGCCGCCCATCATTCTCCACACTCATGAGAACAGAGGAGACTACCTGGCCACAGCAGGGAGAGGTGAGTCAGCATAGGGAAGCGCGCGCGTGGGCATGTATATGTATGTGTGTATGTTATTCACTTCGGTCACCTGCTGGTCACCCAGCCAGCCTTTCCCTACGGAGCGAGCTCAGAGCTCACGTAGATCGATCTTTGGGTAGGGCTGAGACCACATCACACACTACACACTGGGACAGCGAGGCCACAACCCCTCGAGTTACATCCCGTACCTACTTGCTGCTAGGTGAACAGGGGCTTGATACACATAAGAGGCTTACCCACTTGCCTCGCTGCGCCCGGGACTCGAACCCGGGCCCTCTCGGTTGTGAGCCGGGAGTGCTAACCACTACACTACGCGGTGTGTGTGTGTGTGTGTGTGTGTTTTGTTGTTGTTGTTGAGCTATTATCATAGTAAAGAATCGTCTACCTAAGCACGGAACCTGTCCAGCAGTAAGATGATGATGATAATAATGATTGTGATGATGTCGATGATGATGATGATGATGATGATGATGATGATGATGATGATGATGATGATAAAAAGGAGGAGGAGGAGGAGGAGGAGGAGGAGGAGGAGGAGGAAGAAGAAGATACTAATGATGATTCTTACAGAACTCCTCCTTCAACCCAGCAAGGGACGTGGCCCTCATACAATTTTCCTCAGGGACAACAGATCTCCCCAAGGCTGTCATGTTGACCCACTGCAACGTTCTAACCACCTACATGCAGCACAAGTGAGTCGAGAAAACTCATCCTGATATCTTATACAAATTCAAAACTTAATAATATAGAGACACATTCATCTACTCTGCTTCCACCACCACCTCCTCTTTGATCAGGTGCCTCGTGGAGAATGAAAGGAAAGACGAAGAGGTCTCTGAGGTGCAAATACTGAGACGAGTGCTTCTAACCATCCCTCTGTGCCATAGTTACTGCAGCCTCATTTTCATCCAAACGGTTCATGTCGGCGGATGTTCTGTGCTGATGAGAAAGTTCACCCCTGACTCCTTCCTACACGCAATACAGAAGTACAAGGTGAGAGAGAGAGAGAGAGAGAGAGAGAGAGAGAGAGAGAGAGAGAGAGAGAGAGAGAGAGAGAGAGAGAGAGAGAGAGAGAGAGAGAGAATGTACTTTTTTTTTATCAGAACCCAATGCACCAGAGAACACACACACACACACACACACACACACACACACACACACACACACACACACACACACACATCATATTTATTCTTATCGTATCGCACACCATCGACTTTCCACAGATCACATTTACGCCAGTCGTCCCGCACATCATCGACTTTCTGGTCCATACTCCTCTGCTGGACACATACGACATCTCCTCTCTCAAGTCAGTAATGAGTGCATCGTCTCCGCTTGCCCCCTCGGCGCTTCAGGATTTCAAAGCACGGGTGAGAACACTTGTGACTAAGGGTTTTGTTGTTAATTCTTCTGATATGACCAGTGATGGTGTGGAAAGTTGTAATAGTATGGCAGTAGCACTATCATGAAGAAGATACACCGACAAATTTGACAGTAAATGTATCAAGGCGTCACATTTACAACGTTTACAATTAGGAATATTTAATTACTCCTAATTCATCTTCATACAGTAAAAGTTCGAAACTTTGAAATCCAAAACTTCGGAAAGCCAGAACTTCGGAATTTTTCTGGTGTTGACCAATCAATACCGAATTTACTAAAAGCTTTTTTTTTCTTTTAACGGTAAGGGTATAGCAAGGCCGTACGGAAACACTATACCAATGTTTGTTCATTGGCATTGGTTTGATTTTGTGACTGTACACATCCTACTACGGCTCCTCATTCTTCCATACTGCCTCCATAGATAGTTTGTACGCCCACACATCCCCCCATTCACATACTGGGATAATATTGAAATATGATATTCTGAAATAGTTTTCTCATATCCGCTGCCTCTCCACTTTCCCTCTCTCCAAAACATACTTCTCAGCTTCATAATTTTTGCCCATCTTTTTTCTCCTACATTAATACAGACATCACGAATCCATTCCATGTAGAAATAGGCCTATAGTGAGAGAGAGAGAGAGAGAGAGAGAGAGAGAGAGAGAGAGAGAGAGAGAGAGAGAGAGAGAGAGAGAGAAGAAAATATGTTGCTATTTTTTGCTCCCCCCATCCGCGGCCTTCCGTAACCAAAACAAAGGTTGGTGTCTTAGTTTTTTCCTCGTTTCTTCGCACGGCCATACCATTCCAACAGGTAAATTTTCACTTGAACATTTACTAGTCACACCTCAGTCTAATAGTCCAAGCTTTTGAGATAGGGTTGTTAAGAATACGGTATACCTTCGGAAATTTCGTTATTTCGGAGTTTTCCTGTTCTGCTGCCTTCCTAAGTTTCGGACTTTTACTGTACAGCATTTACAGAGAAAGACTTTATATCAACGAGTTTTATAGAATGTAATTTGTGTGCTATTGAAAAAGTACAGGAAGGTGGAAGAGATGGCAACTAAAAATAAGAAATTAAGCGGGCCGAGAGCTGAATACACTAATTGCACAAGTAAGCGAATACCAACACCACTCACTCATTGTAGGTGTGGCGTTGGTCGCTTCGTACCTAGGATATTAACCCCACTGATCCAGATATCTGTGTGCCCGAGGCATTGACGTCAATGTATTCGGTGTTGTTCGTCATATACCTCAGACACTGGCTCTATTATTGACACAGTTCTAAGGACCCATCATTATTTATTTGTTATGTGTTTTTTTTTTCAAATAGTCTCACGTTAACCTGTCATTGACAGTTATGTTCATATGGACTCCTGGATGTCAAAAACATATCTATCTGTCTGTGTAATGCTAGGTTGCAAGTTATGCTTGTATTGCTTTATCGTGTTATAATGCTATTTACAACTAAAGACATTTTTTTCTTGTTACAACGTTTTACTGGAAATATCTCAAATGAAAATCATGTGACTGACTTGCTTTAAAGAATATAAAGAAGCTGAATGACGGTGGATGTGCAACACTAATGTATGAAATTTAATTTAGATTTTGTCAGTCTCCATTAAAAAAAAGTCCAAGGAAGATAGAAATTTAGCGGAGAAATGCTGGTGTTGCTACGACTACAGCATTATTACTACTCACACAGGTGAACTGCAGGGTAAGGCAGGGCTACGGCCTCACCGAGAGCTGTGCGAGCGTTACCCAAAACAACCCAACCTTTGGTTTCAAGATGGGATCAGTGGGACGTGTGCTGCCTTACCAGGAAGTGAAGGTGTGTGCAATATATATATAGATATATAGATAGAGGAGATAATTAATATATAGATAGAGATATAATATATATTATAGATATATATATATATATATATATATATATATATATATATATATATACACTAGGACAAATCAATCAGTAAACGCCACATATTATGTGCTAATGACTCAGGTTTGTTCTCCAATGAAGAATGGAGCACTGTCTTTATCTCGACATAGGTCGTGACTCCAGGGAGCAGTATAGGGCTGCCACCAGGGGAGGAAGGGGAGGTGTGGGTGAGAAGTCCTGGGATAATGCTGGGATACGCCCCCATTCCCGGATCCATCTCCTCTCCCCCAGCGCTAAATGAAGGTGGATGGTTGCCCACGGGAGACCTCGGCTACTGTGACCATGAAGGCTTTCTTTTCATCACCGATAGGATTAAGGATATCATCAAAGTGAAGGGCTTTCAGGTGAGAGAGAGAGAGAGAGAGAGAGAGAGAGAGAGAGAGAGAGAGAGAGAGAGAGAGAGAGAGAGAGAGAGAGAGAGAGAGAGAGAGAGAGAGAGAGAGAGAGACTGTCATTCAGTCAATCTAAACTTTAGATCATTAATGAAAATAGAAAGAGAGTGAGTGATAGGACAGAACCCTAAGGAACACCACTGTTAATAGATTTAGGGGAAGAACAGTGGCCATCTACCACAACAGCAACAAAACGGTTGGAGAGGAAACTTGAGATAAAGTTGCAGCCTTTCATATATCTAAGGCAACGGCAAAAGTTTCAATAGAATTTCTAAAAGAGGATGACCAAGACTCAGTGAGGAAGCCAGAAGATCACCAGTAGAGCGATCTTGACGGATGCCATACTGGCAATTAGGTAGAAGATTGTGAAGTAACAGATGTTTAAGAATCTTCCTATTGAGGATAAATTCATAAACTTTAGACAAGTAGGAGATTAAAGTTATAGGGCGGTAGTTTGAGGGATTAGAACTGTCACCCTTTTGAGGGATAGGCTGAATGTAGGCAAACTTCCAGCAAGAAGGAAAGGTAGAAGTCGATAGACAGAGTTGAGAGTTTGGCTAGACAAGGTGCAAGCACGGAAGCACAGATTTTAGAACAATTGGAGGGACTACATCAGATCCATAAGCCTTCCGATAATTTAGACCAACTAGGGCATGGAAAACATCACTGCGAAGAATTTTAACCAATAGCATGAAATAGTTAAAGAGAAAAGGAGAGGGAGGAACAAACACAGAATCATCCAAGGTAGACCTATTAGCAAAGGTCTGAGAGAAGAGTCAGCTTTAGAGACAGATGTGATGGCACTAGTGCCACCAGGATGAAGTAAAGGAGGGAAAAAGGATCAAATAAAGTTACTGGAGATGCTTTTGACCAGATGGAAAGTAAATCAAGAGTTTCCTACGCATTCCAATAGATGCTACTACTGATGACGATGATGATGATATGATAATGAAGATGATGATGATGATAATGATGATGATGATGATAGTATTAATAATAATATTTTTTCCACAGGTATCCTCAAATGAGATAGAGAATGTGCTTCGAGGGGCGGAAGGTGTGGGGGAGGTGGCGGTGATAGCGGTGCCGTCTTCCCGTCTAGGTGAGGTCCCTCGAGCCTATGTGGTGCCCCTCCCTGGCGTGGCCATCCCCTCACCAAAGGCTCTGCAGGACTATGTGGCAGGTGTGTATTGAGAGGGAAGGAATAAAGGTGTGAGATTAAGGAGGAAAAAGGGAAGAAAAGTGTGATGAGATATGGTGGAAGGAGTTAAGGAAGAATTTGTAGGGTTAGAGGCAGTAGGAAAAGGAATGGATGGTGCAGTGAAGATAAGAAAGGAAGTGTATGACAAGAGGAAGGAATATGTGTAAAAGGGGTATAACACAGGCACACAGCTCATTTCCTTCACAACTTCCCCAGCACGTCTACCACAACACAAGCACCTGGCTGGGGGCGTGGAAGTGGTGGACGCCATCCCCAAGAACGCAACTGGCAAGGTACTCAAGAGCCACCTGCGGGACAAGTACCTTAAGACGTGTGAGAATGAACACAAGAACGTAAGAAAATATGGGAAGCTGTAAGAGGCCATTAGACCTACTAGTGGCAGTCCCTGTTTGAGTACCGCTACCTAATTTCACCTAAAATCTTGATCCATAAACTTGTGTTATCTTCTTTTAAGTACTCTAAGATATATTTCATTGGGTCCTGGTGATTTTAAGTTTTTTAGTCTATCTCTTTTCCTATAATTTCTTTAGTTATGGGAATATCTGTGAATATGTACTACATACATTTATCAATGAATGTTTTACTATACATAGCTGGTAACATTAATTTCTATCTAATGTTGGTGTAAGTTCTAAGGGTACATTTATGAAAATGTTCTATAATATTGTCTACTTCGTTAATTATGCTGTGTTGGGGGTGCCCTCGTAGCCACCAGCATGGTAAATAGGAAGAAAAATGACCTTGGCTCGATCAGGTGTAGCAAGTGACCTTTAGGTACCAGTAGAGCGAGCCAGAGACATGACGACGTCAAGGTACCAAAATGATTTTTACTGATGGATGTTATCCTTATTGCTATCATGGAATAAGTACAGTATACACATGAAAAATAATTAAACAAAATAATTGATAAATAAAATTGATTCATAAATAAATAGCTAAATGAATAAATACTATACGACTCCCTTTAACTTAATTACAGCTTTAAATTATTCAAACTAGAACACTAACACAAGTATTCACAGTATATTGCATGGATCACCTCTCTGATAACAAACGCGGGACGGTTTCACAAGGAAAAGAATTTCAGTGTTATTCGCTTTCGGACGGTGAGGTCGAGTTCCAGCTTCATATAGAGACAGGATCTATTCTAGCCGGTTTTTTTTCTTTCTTTCTTTCTGGTGAGAATAAGCGTTACATTACTTGTTTCAGTAACTTAAATATGAATGGTTTCAAGTTTTTAATATTTTTACCGAATATATCGAATGTGAAGACGGGAGGGATTCATTACCCTCCTGATCGCCATAGAAGCAGCAGCAATGGCAATAAATCGCCACCATCACCTCCGTTATCACCACCACCACCACAACAATAACAACAACAACAAGTAAGATATAGCTATCGAAATATATATGACTGATGGCAAAAAAATAAATGTTACGCAGGTAGGTCTCATGAATCCCTTGAATTATTCTTGCAATTTTATAAAGACTAAAGAAAACAAGCCAACAGTACTTACCCCGCCAAGGGAAGAGATGCGACACAAGCTGTCTGAGAATGTAGTGGCGACCAACACTCTTGTCATTACGCAACAAATTTGAGTCACTGCGCACAGTTTTGGGTCACCGCGCAACGTTTATTACCAAGCAATATTGGTCACTTTGCTATTTCATCAACCCTTACCCTCCGTGTGGAAGAGGAGGAAGAACGGCAGGATATGAGAGACGGAGGGAGGGTGGGGTAGCAAGGAAGGAAGCGTAGTAAGAGGGTGGGGATAAAGAGGGAACGGTGCTTCACTAATGGTTGTAAGCCACGGAAAATTTTCTGAGCAATGACTATATAATAATGTAGCGATCGATTCTATGAGAGAGAGAGAGAGAGAGAGAGAGAGAGAGAGAGAGAGAGAGAGAGAGAGAGAGAGAGAGAGAGAGAGAGAGAGAGAGAGAGAGAGAGAGTTCCGCCCGCAGATTCGATACACTAAACCGAAACACTGAACAGTACTAGGGGTTGGTGAACCTTTTTCCTCCTACCAGCACAATGTACATGTACGAAATAAAGCTTTAATAAGGACTCCTTGCCATACCTTCACGAATGCACCAAACCGTCACGATCATACTGGTTCTAATTATGTAAGAAACAATGATGCAAACAGAAAATAAAATAAAAACACACACACGTAAGAACAAAAGAGTACATACTGGACCTGTTGCCACTGCGTTCTGCTCCGAGAAACTGCGGCCGACAATGAGACTCGCAGGAACAAACCAGGGATACGCGGCGGTTTCTCATTGGTGGACACTATACTTGGAGGGCAATGAGCTGGAAGTATTAGTTACGCTACCTACTTAGAAAATATAATACAATTTTTTTGGTGATAAATGTGTCCTTTTTTATTGGTATTGGTATTGAAGACCGCGATTCATTTCCGGGCATTAAAAGTACATGAGTCGGTACATTGAGATAGGAAAGAAAAAAAAAGAAAAATACAGAAAACTGTTTAAACCAATATATTTGCCTCTGGTACATCATGTTCACTTCACAACCACACATGAGACTAGAGCAACCACAAGCAACAGCACACAGCCCCTCCCTCGGCACTTTCTGGCGCATTAGTTCTCACTTCTTACAAAAGTTTTAGAGAGTTCTGGCTGGGGAGGAAACAGTATACATAAGAAGCATTCACTGTGGCAGTATCATCCTGATGGCAGCAAGCACACACTCCAAATTACACATATAACACGCAGCATCTTTTGACTGTGCCATGAACTTACTTTACATGAAGGAGAATCATTCAGGCATGACCTTATACTGTAAATGTTCAGCTTTCATAACTGTACACAGATGACACAGATATTTGTCTGTGCAAAGTAAATTATTCTTCTGGGGTTAATGAATTATTCTTTTAATTGGATTGTAGGCAGCACCATTAATTGTCTTCATAAAAAAATCAATATTCTAGTCATTTATATTTCAGGTCATAAAATATGCCTTGAGAATTGTGCAATTAATGACAACATGCAGGGAAAATCTTTCCTCTCAACCTGCATTGGTTTGTTTGTTTCTTTTTAAGTGTGTTGATAAGTTGCTGTTATAAATCAACCTTTCCTTTTTATCCTATCATATTAATCTACTAACTTAGTATATATTATCAAAATCTTGTAACCAAATACTAACAAAATTTCATTCAAGGCAGGATGTCACTCACATGATACTTGCAACACTGCATGCTATCACATCTGCATCAATACAAAATACAGAGTTAATACTGTACCATTCATAAAAGCTATATACACCATAGTATAAATGTGGGCAGGAACTTTCATTTTTTATCAGAACATAAGACAATGAATAATTTGTAATAAGTATTCATATGGAGTTGTTTACAGAAGCATGTCTACATATTTTGTTTTACACAATACTATCCTTCAAATTCTATGACACAACACATTTCATTGTCACTAGTCATACTTTCTGACAAATGGGATCTTTTAAATATCTAAAATACTGCCATTCCTGCATACTTTGTAAAGATATAGGCATTGTATTTTCATCCATTCTTGTTTTTGGGCCATATGTGTTCTTCATTTGGACAATTTAGGATGAAGGTGATGACATAGACACACTGCACTTGAAGCAATGTTTTTCATCAATACACAGATTCATTACATAGGTTAATAATGGAAGACTGATTTAAGTTAATACATCGAGGCAAAAAGGACTGTCAAAATGTCTTCAAGTTACTATCAACTTCTTGGATATTTTCTAAACTCCTGATGGCCCCAAATTTGAAACTCAAGTCTGGTCTGAGATCACTTGACAGAAATTATACCATACAATGGCTTACATTGAAAGCTAGTGTGTTGGGAGACTTTTTAAGAGAGTCCTGTCAGGAATGCATCAGTAGGCAGACACATCCACAAGAATAATTATCTAGTACTTTCCAGCATAAAAGTAAGCAAGTTGAATCACAGCCATTGTTGAGGAAAACGTGCAGAGTATACAAGAAATATTTCTGCCACAATGCTAAGCATCAGGCAAAACGGGTGATTTCAACAGAAAAATAATTGCTCTAGTCGACAGCACTTCAGATGTACTATGTTATTTTCTTCAATAAAAATACAAGGAATATAGTAATTGACTAAGAAAATATTATCCTTAACCCTACTTCAATATTGCCATATCACAAAATATACTATATGCAATACAGCTACTTAGACCTGGAGGTGCTGGAGGGTGGCCCAGTCACTGCTGCTGCTGCTCCAGACAGCCTTGGGCTTCCTCACATTGTGGCACAAGCTCTACACCATCCACACATAGGAGTCTTCTCACAATTTATTGATCTGCAGAAACTTTCGCTAATATAAAATTTAAAGAAAAAGAACACCCAAAGAATTTACATTAAATAACATACATTCAGCAAGTGGCATTTCTTATAACTTATGTAGCTTTACATTAACAATAGTTTTTCAGCATCTTTTATATTGTAGCTTATTTGATGAATATCTTGTTAAAGACAGCTAAAGACACCACAGATTTAGAATCTTACAGTATTAATCAATTTAGCCACATTTAATTTTGTTTCTGCTGAGTTGAATGGGAATGACTCTTATTGTTCCTGAGCAATATTAGAACTGCTAATTGTAATGCAGTTCTAATGAGAACCCAGCCTGGGGCTTTGCACTGATTGAATGCAGATCTTTGCTTGACCTCGAAGACAAAGCATGACTGCTGAGGGACCAGCATGTATAAAGGAGGATCTACCTCTCATTAAAACTAATTACAGAATTAGAGAACAAGGTGTTTGTGATCATGAATACCATAAGGTCCTAAGAATTAAGGTATCTGAATCTGTCTAGCATCATAAAAATTCCTTGATATTTTACCACAAGTGACATGGCAGACGTTTCCACAACTCTCTGTTCTTACAATTCATACAAGCACATTTATCTAATTATTATCACTTCTCACTCTTTCTCACATAACCAATGTAATACAAAACTTGGATGTTTTAAGGATCATTGTTTTACTTTCCTTGCATCTACCTCACTTGTAAACTCCTACTTCTAATTTCTTTGTCTTTCATCCTCTCTTCCTGATCTAAGGTGCTGCACTAGACCACAGTACAAATTCCTATGCCTCTCACATTTATGCCTTATTTCTTAGGCATTCTGAACTTCTAAAAATATTTCAGTTTCCCATCATTCATTTTAATTACCACCACAAGCATCCCTCAAGTTATTGATTTCAACTGCCAGTATCCAAGATATCTGCCTGTTATTGGTAACTGTTTGATGTATATGTTAGTGCTGGTAATATTATTCTATGTTAAAGTGCTTTTCTTCTAATTTCTTGTTTACTGCCTTTTCTTTCATTGTATTTCCCAAAGCATCCAGCCAAACTTTTATATCATAGGATGAAAAGTGTCCAGAATTTATCACTCAAAAGGACCTTATTGTATATCTGATCTTAAATATGATGCAATAGCACTGATAACATTACACAATAATTCTTGTGATTTCTGGAAATAAAATACTATTATAGATTTATATAACAAAAATAAACATTTGCATACACCAACAATTACTCTTTTTGAAACTAGGAATGCAGTTGGAATGTTCATTGAATTTCTCAATATAACAAAATTACTCTTAAAATATCACTCACTGGGGAAGAACATTGAAGAGAAGAGAGCTGTGCCCTGACTCCAAGGTTCCTTGGGCCTTACATTTATTAGATGAAGTGTTTACTAAATGATAAAAAATAATATCAAGAAAGAATACACAATGATACGTCCATGATCATGAGCACAAAAGGTGAAAACACAGCTGAGATGATAGACATTGTGGTGCTTTCTTCCTTCCTCCTGCCATTATAGATTGAGAGAGTACACACTATATCTTCTGAAGCAGTACCAGGGTGATGATTTCCACATACTTTTGCTTATGAAATTTTTTTAACAAACAGCATTGCTGTGTAATTTAAGTAATGTCAAAATGTGATTAAAAACAAGTGCATACAAACAAAACTGGTGGATGTGCAGATGAGCCTTTTTTAAGTGTGTGTGTGTGTGTGTGTGTGTGTGTGTGTGTGTGTGTGTGTGTGTGTGTGTGTGTGTGTGTGTGTGTGTGTGTGCGTGTGTGTGTGCGCGCGCGCGTGTGTGTGCATGTGTGTTGTGCGTGTGTGTCCAGACATTTGAATTTGTTTTTTGTAATTAGCACATTATCAATAAAATTCCCTTAAAGATGCAAAAAAACCCACCACACCAACAGAAGCACCACAGTGTTGGACATGAACACTGAGGTTCACATGTGTATCACACCAATCATTAAAAAAACCCTTCACTGAAAACTTTTTTTGTTAAGACAATTGAACAATAAAATTAATTTGGGTTCTGTATGTGGACCAAAGAGAACAACTCAAGGGTTAGTGTCAACTTTAAAATATTTTCTATATGAGAAAAGTGTTTCAGTGGACTGATGACATGTTCTTAAATCACACACATCTACTTAGGGAAGTCATCAGACAATAAACAAACTAAATTAACAGTTTTGGTCTATGTAGATTTATACCAAATTGAATTACCACACTAACAACAAGCAGTTATCCACCAATTAATTAAAACAAACAGAAAACTTTCAAAACAAAGAATTCCCATATGAATGGATCCAAAACTTTAAATATTATAAAAAAACATAAAACATATTTCATAGTGTGATCTCTCACAAGAACATCACAGAAAATAACCATTAAGCTAGATACCCGCCACCTTGCCACCCAGAACATCAACACTCACCCACATCCACCTCCCTGGCATCTTTTAAGTGGATGAAAACACCACAATTGCAAGTATATTCTACAAGAAGAAAATTAGAAGGAAAAATTCCCTGATTGATTTTGAATTAGCATACTGTAAGTGACTAATTTGTATGTATTATCTTAACTGGTGTTTCCAGATTCTAATCTGGGTTGAGTTTTGAACCATTGAGTAATACTATTCAGCAGCTGATTGTGCAACACAAGCAATGGCGAGCTGTTTCCCCTTAATGATGTGACAATGTCTCTGCATGGGAAGGGTTGGATACAATACAGCAATATACAAGTGTAGACATCCTCTTTACAATTCAGGAGTCAGGGTTTATGACTTCTGATGCCAAGGTCAGTGTTGTGAAAAGTACATTTTACAAAACCCTGTATTCTCTCAAAAATTTATAAAATAGGCACAAAAATAAATTCATTGATCATACGACAATTTTACGAAAGCAATGTTCAAATAAAGAAAATAAATAGAGAAAAATGTACATTCAACTCTTTCTTTCCTTCACTCTCCATTGTTCAGGGATTTGTTCTGCTTTCAAACTTTCCTTTTTCATCATAAAGTAGCACCAAACAATTCACTACACTGTTCTCTCTCCACATAACACTCTATAGTTTAGTAGTTTCTGACACACTCCCTCACTCTTTTCATGCAGTGTTCCAAAAGGACCACATTTCTCTCTCTTTCTGGAGCTACTCAGACACTGGGGTGGCAGGGATACAGTCAGTCTCCCTCACTGAGACACTCTGGATAGTCTCCCACCTCCACTCAACACTTCTTGGGGCTACCTAATGCTGAGGAAAGTCTGAGAGTTTCAAGTCTCCTTTCGGCATTAATCAGACTACAAACTTCTTTATTTTCCTATCTCCAATGTTCACATTTCCCCCACATGGAAATGTACATTATAAGTACATTTAATGACGCCCCATGAAGACACGATTACAATATTTCCTTATCCTTCTTAGTGGAAATCATTGATGACAACATGGACAGGATCCAATGATTTGTTGATGCACTCTCTAACAATCTGAAGAATGATGTTGACTCGGCGATCTAGTGCTCTCATGTGGGGCTCCCAGAGTATGGGGTTGAGAGGATCAGCACTCATAGAAACTCGCATGGCCTCACTTAAACGTTGTGGACCATTTTGGAACCTGGAGATGAAAGCAGAGTGATTACTGTGGATAAAAATTGTCTTTATGGATCAATGGTTACAATGTTAGAATATTTATGAATGAGGAAGATTATTTTTGTGTTAAGAATTAGAAATATATAATCTTTGTGGATAACCTTCACATTAAAATAACACATAGAAACTACTGATGAAAAAAAATCTACAAGTAACACAACTGTTATTGGTACTGTTTCTAAGTAAAGAATGAAGCAATGTATTTCTTATCCTATTTCCAGCTAATGTTTTACTACAATGATATTAGTTTAATTAACTTTTTATATATGGTTATTTCTTATATGGATTGCTTCCTATGTAAAAGAGGACTTAAATCATATATACATATTATAATATTTCTGGGATTACAGTAACTCTTAAACAATAAGCAATTGATCTAAGGGTTGTGCAAAAATATCCATGAAAGACAGTCACTAGGAACTGAAGCCGTGACAAGAAAAAACAAAACAAAAGACACAAAAGAACATGTCAATCTTACACCTTATTAATCTGGTCAATATGATCAAGAGTTGGGTCATTTCTGGTTGATCTCAACTTGTCAAGTCACTACAAAAGCTATGCACAAAAAACTATTGTTATTATTAAGCAGATATTGAAAATGTGGGAAAATAATGAGAAGAATCAGGGGAACAACACATGTGATACTAACCTGAGCAGTGTGGCGAGGGTGGAGTGTCGCATGAGGCAACACTGGTAGATAGGTGCCAAGATGGATATCTCGTCATGGAAAGCCTTACCAAACCCTCTGCCATGATCCAAATGTAGTGGTGCAGAGTAGTTTCCAAACATCTGAAGGAGACATTATCAGTCAGACATTTGATATGTGGTTCAATTAGTCTTTCAGTTAGCCTGACATTCAGAGTTATTCCCTAATAACAAAAGAAAATGTAGAAAATACAGTGTTATGATCTGCACATTGAAACTAATATTAAAACTTGGGCGATAAGGAAAGCCAGTGGTCATAAATATTCATCCAAGTATGTAGTGTCAAATAAAAAATAATAAAATGAATAAGTATTTGTAATGGTGGGGAATAGACAATCTAATGATGCACCAAATGTATTTAAAAAATGCCACAAAGAGAATCTCTTGTCTGTAAAAAGCCTGCCGAGTCAGGTGGTTGAGGAGTGTGGATGAGATGAGACAAAAAATAAAAGAGTTTCCAGATGTAAAGATGATTTTCACATTTTTTTTGTTTTACAATTGTCATCACTGTTATTCTCACCAGCAATACCATCATTATTTACTTTACATATTAAGGCCAATGACCTACATAATGCTTCTATTCATGACAGACAAATAATGATTTGACATTATTTTTGCCTGTTTTTCATCAACACTCTTTTTATTCCTAATCAATGTCAAACAAACATATCTTAAATGCACTTTTGTATTGGTCTGTAATCTAATGCAGAATATCTAAAACTTTTATCTGGTCTCTCTTCTCTGTGTCTAACTAAGAAAGAAATTTAAGAAAGAGTATCCATAACAGAAAGCATCAAAATCACAGACATAAAACTAAAAATTTACCTTCTATTCTCTCTGTTTTTGTGTTTTTGCAGGTAAAAATACTTATAGTGTTCTCACTGTTAAAGAAAAAGCAATTGTAGTAGTAAGCAAGTTAATATTACTGAAAACAGAAGTTTACATATATTACCCATATAAGTAAAAATCTTGAAAGCTCTGAATACTAAGAAGGACAATCATAGCAATAAAAAGTTATAATAATCAGAACAGAAAATAACTTAGGAAAACAAACTTATCTATCTCCTCTACTTCCATGCAAACTTTTAAGTGCTCTGGATGCCATAGGAGTAAATGTTAATATAGTCACCATCACCACCATCATCACCACCACCACCACCACTCACTTTGAAGGTCTCGTAGTGGTGCCGATCCATGTTTCCCATGAGAAAATCAAGTACAGCCATGTCCATGAGGTCGAGGAGGCGGCGTCCCTCATTGTAGGGGTGCACCTCCTTCACTAGCTCACAGTACTCATCATCTGCAGGAAAAAGGGTGACCATATTACAAAGGTGACACAAATTAAGCATACCAAAATCAAAAACTTAATAACAGAGCTGAGCATTGCAGCACTGAGTTGTGACTTTGCTCCACCATAAATTCCAAAGTTGCACAGTTGAAAGTCACAAATATTTTGAAAAAGTTGGACAAAGCAAAGTCACACTGCCAATTTACTGTGACTTTCAATAGGAACAAACTTATGAAGACAACTAAAAAAAAAAAGAAAAAAAAATATGCCACAGCTGGAGATGATGTGCCAGGTAGAGGAGGAGGAGGAGGATCTATTAATGTTAGTTTAGGCAATCTTTTAGCTGAAAAAAAACATTACAAAATAAAAAAAAAAGATATTGCAATTTATCAGAATCGCACTGGGAAAAGTCACAGTCTGAAAGTTGCAAGTCACACTGGAGTGTCCAAAAACAAGAGTTGTAAAGTTGCAGTCATACTAAACCTGGTGACAAAGGCGTACCTGAAAAAAATAAGGTCATGCCCAGCTCTGGTTAATAATTTTAATATAGATTCATATTTTGAGGCCTGGTAATAATGAAAGTGTGACCCAGTGATAATGATGAGCTAAGTTAAGCATTACGATGTCAAAAAAGGTTAATATGCAATTGAAGTACAGCTTTATACTGTACATGGAGTAGGTGATAGAGGTGAAGTAAGCAATTATAATGTAAAAAATGTTGCTAGTTTTGGTACATTTTTATGCAATGTACTAGTAATGATAATAATGAAATATTCAAGCATTCCAATATACAGATCATGTTATTCATTTAAAACAGCTTCATATGTTTAAAAATAAAACAGATAAGAAAACAAATGGAGGATTAGATAACAATAATGGTAATGATAAAAATGATGATGATGATGATGATGATGATGATGATGATGATGATGATGATGATGATGATGATGATGATGATGATGATGATGATGATAATAATAATAATAATAATAATAGTAATAGTAGTAATAATAATAATAATAATAATAATAATAATAATAATAATAATAATAATAATAATAATAATAATAATAACAATAAAAGACAGATTCTTTATATTAGGAATGCAATATTTCCCTTTCTTCTATTATCTTTACTCTTGCCCCATAAACCATGCCAGTGTTTCAGTTATAATTCTGGTTTCCTGTCTTGAATCTCCTTTTTATTAAGTATGTCTTAGTCTTGTTCTCTCTCTCTTATATTTCCATAATTTCTCACCTCAGTGTTATTTGTTCTCTTATCTCTCCAACTCTATGTTTACTTTACTAGTGCATCAGTCTATATTCTTATGGATCCCTTCATTATCAATTTATATCTCAGTACCTCTTTAGTAATTTTTCATATTCTTTCCTCCCCTTATGTCTCTTTTGTCATTCTTATAGCTCCCCTCATTTGCTTTATACTGTTCCTGTCACTCTTCTGTTTTCTAAGTGATGTTTTACACTTGAATGTCGAATGAGAGGCCAAAGAGAACCATTAGTAAGACTTAAGATAGGGTTAGAAAAAAGATAGCCTGGAAAGGACAGACATTCAACTATTAAAGTGGACGATGTCTTTGTTCTGCAGTGAAAGTTTGTAGGCTGCTGGTGCTGATGATGATGATGGTGGTGGTGATGATATGATTTGATTTGTTGATTGATACTGTGGTCAAGTTGCAAGGTGTCTACAAGATGATGAGTGTATAAGGCATCTTTTCATTTGCACCCATTCCTATCTCTTTCTCTCCCTTCTAAGACATTCATTTCTCTTTACGTTCTTCCCTCAAGTCTTTTTCCTTTTCTTTATTCTCTGTTCTTCAAACGCATATTTCCTCTTTCATGTGTACCTACAACTTCTTTATTCTCTTCCTCTCTCATACGTGTCTATATTCTTTTGTTTGCTATATAACGTGTATTACAGGGCCCTACTGATGTGCTCCTGTCATCAACTCTAAAATATGAAAGAGGTATTTCAAGACAAGAGGGGAGGCCTATGAAAGGCGTTGACAGGGGAGAGGCTGAGTGGATACGGCGCTGGAGGGAAGGATCGATGGGTGAAACACGGTGAGATGAAGAATGAGTTCACGGTGATGAAAACACGAGTGGCTCTGGTCTGGGACTTACCAACTTCCCACTGGGCCTTGCGCCGCTTGTGGTAACCGCGACGCCACGGATGTCGCCACACCTTGCGTGGTGCCGCCTCCTTGCCTGGCAGGAAGATGGCAAAGGATCCCTCAATCATATCGGGGGAGCCGCAGATGGCGTGGGCGGTGTCACAGTAGTAGCTGCAAGGCGAAGGTAATGCGATGTGTAGCTCCGGAAGTTTCTATGTACTTGACGTAATACTACAAGCTGGATATCTTTGATCATTTTCACTACGATTTTATCACCATTGGTCTTACAAGATCGATACTCAACAAAGACAGAGCCTCACCTGCATTTCCCGTGGAAACAGAGATTATTGTCTGGGGAAATGAAGAAGGTCTTGAGCAGGTCACCCTGGGCTAGCGCGTACAGCTCCCGCGTGATGTTCACATTCCTACCGACGGTTGGGACTGCACGGCGGAATCCGAGGAGTCTAGGGGCAATGGGAACGGATCAGACCATTAGAGGTGATAACACACAATAATATAATGTTCTCAAGATAAGTCTAACAGACACCCAAGATGATCCAGTTAAAAAAGTTTTCGTAGAACATAATGTGCCCATCTACTCACTTGTCAAGGTGGTACGCGGCGATCTCTGCGTTGTGTCTCTCGAAGTCAGTGAAATAAAAGTGGTTCTTCAGAGTCTCCTGTTCACGTGGAAATCTGGAACAGGAAGAAGAGAATCGTCATCCATCTGTTATGAGGAACATGAGTGCACAGGTGTAATACGAACACAACAAGCATGGCTGATGAACCAGTTTACATTGAATAATAATAGGAGATGCCAATGAAAACAACACCGGTTGAAATATGGTATGCAAATTGAAAATTCCCACAACTACGCCACCGCCAACCACAGCTCCAAGCGGGGTCCTCAGGCTGACAGACACAGAGACCATGATGGCTACACGTCCTGCTATTTCTAGGAATATTACTACCGCGCCACCTCACCGCGTGTCACACTGTAATGACGAGAGGCAAAGGAAAGGTCACCATTACGAGCTCAATTCTAGGAAACTTGTCATCTTTAGTCAACTTCCAATCTCAGAAAAGCCCGCAGGGGATAAATGCTTCCAAGGTGTGCTACAGAGCCCCCATTGCCGTACTGGCCTCCCCTCCCACACCTCATCTCGCAGTTACAAAGCCTCACCGCACCAGACCACGGAACTGCCAACACATTGACTCTGAACAACAACCATCACTATTGCCACTGCCAAGACAAATCACCACCACCACTACACATGAAAGAACAACAAAACCACCACCACTACCACCACCACCACTGTCGCCACCATGGCTGTCTCCCACCGAGCATCTCTCCCTCTCTTGGCTTTCCTCCAAACACCAATTTCACTAGATGAAGACAAACTCGGTCGGCACTTCAAGAATTTTTTCAAAACTTTTCTTCCGATTGGCTGCATTTGCTTTTACGAGTATTTCTATTACTTTCCCTCCTTCCCGGGCGAAGTGACGCTGCTGGCAGGCGGGGGGTGGGAGGGGAAAGATCAGGAAGCGCATGAGAGGACAGGAAGGAAGGAAGATACAAGCAGAAGAACGTTTACGTGCAACTAACAGACACATCAGAGAGAGAGAGAGAGAGAGAGAGAGAGAGAGAGAGAGAGAGAGAGAGAGAGAGAGAGAGAGAGAGAGAGAGAGAGAGAATGTTTACAGATGTAGGAACACCACTGGACGACAGGGGGAAGTAAAGATAAAAAACTGTATCCCCGAGTAAAAAGTAGAAAGGGAGCCAAGAAATTGACGTAAGAGAGACAGAAGAGAGAGAGAGAGAGAGAGAGAGAGAGAGAGAGAGAGAGAGAGAGAGAGAGAGAGAGAGAGAGAGAGAGAGAGAGAGAGAGAGAGTAATTTTGATAAGATACAAAGGAAGGAAAGACGGAGGGATGGCAAGAGGCAGATGGGAAAACTGAATGTATCATAAATCAGACATGAATATTGATTGCCTTCACTCACTTGCTAATAATATTCTAGTGAGAAGCTTTAATGTTGAGTGATACAGGGAGGGAGATGTATTTGTAAAGGATGACGCGTACAACACAAAACAGGGAGTACCATACATAAATGCACTATAATCTTCGTCATATTCGCTGACAATGAGAGGAAAGTGATGTTTAGAAAATGAAGAAGCTTATGTCACTATTGTTGTTGTTGGTAATAGTAGTAATAGTAAAATAGTAATCATTTGTTTGTAATCTGTTTATCTTTCCTTATCAGACTCCTTGCTATTTGTCTTCCCCACACATGACGAAAAACATAATCTCACGTGTGTGTGTGTGTGTGTGTGTGTGTGTGTGTGTGTGTGTGTGTGTGTGTGTGTGTGTGTGTGTGTATGTGTGTGTGTGTGCGTGT
>CM035197.1:3304461-3319137 GCA_020233015.1 Callinectes sapidus
TCTCCTTCTCTCCATCCTGCACATCCTGAAGCCTGGCCAAGTCCCTCCTTACGCCACACTTGTCTGGAGAGGAATGGTATCGTAGCGTGGGGCCTTCCTTCCCACCTATTCCATTTCCACCTCTTCTATCACCGTCGTTATTATGATTCCTTTCCCCTTTCCTGCTTCCTTTCTCCCTCTCGCTATTGTTGTTGTTCCCCATCGGTTATTCTATTTCACTTTTATTACCCGTGTTTCGTGTTGTGGTAGTCACGCTAAGACATGGTTAGTGCGTGTTCTGTTCTGTTTAAGGGGTGTTTTTTTTTTTTTTTTTCGTTTTCGTTTTCCTTTTTTAGTGGGTGGTGTTATTTATGGTATATAAGGTTTCTATGCCATCTGGACACCTATCACATTCTGGGTAATACTTTCCTGGAGTGTATTTATGTCTTTATTTTCTGATTTTCTTTTTTGGGTGGTGGATGGGGTTTTATTTAAAAGTTTGGAAGGGTTTCTGTACCATCTGGACACTTATCACATTTAAGGTATTACTTTCCAGGTCATGCTCTTTAGTGATTTACAGCTGAAATGAGCCTTTTTTCAATGTTTTTTTTATTATTCTTTTTTGTTTTTCTTACGCTAGATCTGATTGAAAGAACCTACGTAAAAATAAAAAATAAAAGGGAGAAGCTAGCACGAAAACTAATAACTTCTCATGATATTCTAAGGCGTTTCCAGTGGTGTGCTTTGAAAAGGTGGACCCAGTCTGATATTGCTATTTCTGTGCAAATACTATAAAAACTACAAATAAACCTTTTAGCATTTGAAAAAGGCAGAGGATAAATTTTTCTGTGATATTCATATGATGATTTTTTTTTCAAATGATAAGATTTTTATGTATGAAAGGATCGTGATTGTACAAATTAACTTCAAATCGGATTAATCTTTTAAAACATCATGCGCAGGTTCTTCATTCGATTTTTTTTATTAGAGACTTTCTGTTCGTTCATAATTCCATTAAGGATTATTATTACATAAAAAAAGAAAGATTTTATAATTTGTGAAAGAGACGGGACGAAGAAAAAAATAAACAAATTAAAAAAAATCAATAAAAACCCAAAATACATAAATGAAAATAACAATAAACAAAAACTAATGAAATAAATGTTTAGTCTACAAAAAAAAAAAAAAAAAAAAAACCAGGAAAGAGATGACGAGTGTTGTCCTTCCTTCTCACACTCATTAACCTTGAAAACTCACTCACTCACATCCTCTCAAACTCTAGTCACATCTAACATAACACACAAAGCTTCAGAATACACCAAAACCACAAATGTAAAGGGGAGCGTATATTCTTTTCCTAGTGTCCTAATTATTCACCACCACCACCACCACCACCACCACCTGAATCACGACCACCACCACCACCACCACTACCACATCTTTTTAGCCTCATCCTCCCCCACTCTCCGACACACACCACCTCGATCCAAAATGTCAATAACTGGTATTCTTTGTGGCTTTAGATGAACGAGGAGGAGGAGGACGACAAGGACGAGGACGAGGAGGAGGAGGAGGAGGACGAGGAGGAGGAGGAGGAGGAGGAAGAGGAGGAGGAAGGAGCCACCCCACTTCTCTTTATTGGCATCTCTCTACTTAAACCCTATTGTGTGTGTGTGTGTGTGTGTGTGTGTGTGTGTGTGTGTGTGTGTGTGTGTGTGTGTGAATAACATAGTTGCCAGAATCACCATATCTTCCCTCGGCATCATCACTATATCACCTTCACCTTCGTTACATAAGGGATAGAGTCACGTGTGTCTTTTTTTCACAACCACCAACCAACTTCTATTCACTGCCACCGCAACAAAAACCACGCCAGTCGCCTCCTCGGTTCACCACATTCACCATCCCTCTCCCTCCCACTTCCCCCTCACTCTGTCTGGTCAGAAATCGAGATAATTCTTCTACATTCCCTTCTCTCTCTGTATCAGATTATCACGTAGACCTTTTTTTCCCTTTCCACTGACGATCTACAAGGTATATACTAGTACAATCACCCGCGTCAAGTTCTACAGTTTTCCCTCCGCAAAATACTTTTCAGGCAGTGTTTTGTTTGATAATATTAGGGGATAAGTCTTCTCATCTGCTGACAGTCTCCTTGTATTGCCTGATAATTAATTGATTATTGGCATATTCGTACATGAAAGTCCAATAATGCGGAGGAAATAACACTGGGAACCGAACTGATCTCTGATTATTACTAAACATTAGAAATCAAGATTATTATGAGGAAAAACATCAATGATAATCTAACTGACCATCTCTTTACTCACTGATGATAGTCCTTATAAGATCTGTAAGATTTTTCAAGGTATCTCACGACTCATCCTCAGAGTGTAAACAAGTGTAAACAAAGAGGACGAAAGATGAGGTGCATGCTATTGGATATCTAATTAAAGCAGTTGAAATGTACGAGTAAAACCACTATTTTCATAACCACACAGATATCACTTAGCACTTAAATCAGTTTTTATTTATTTATTTGTAAAGCGTACTCATTTCCTATTTTTCTTCCTCTCAAAAAAAAAAAAAAAAAAACAGTACAGAAAAGTTAATAAAATGTCAGAACTTAAATGACATCATCAACTTCAAAGTCAAGACGAACTCCTCTGTAACTATTTCCAAGACGCAGTTGTCTATTAATAAGCTTTCCCCAGATAGACAAACTTTCATTTGTTATCTCGGGAAAAGAAAAAAAAGACATGTCATATCTTTATATTTGTGACTTTTAATTAATAACACACACACACACACACACGAGAGAGAGAGAGAGAGAGAGAGAGAGAGAGAGAGAGAGAGAGAGAGAGAGAGAGAGAGAGAGAGAGAGAGAGAGAGAGAGAGCGAGAGGAGTATTTTCTTTTTTAATTCTCTTTTCTATCCCTTCTTGGTTTGTTCCGGTTCTTTGTATTTCCCTCATACAATACCACTCCTCAATTACCTATACTGAACCCACTACTACTATTACTACTACTACTACTGCTACTACTACTACTACTACTACTACTACTACTACTACTACTACTACTACTACTACTACTACTACTATTACTACTACTACTACTACTACTACTACTACTACTACTTGTATTTACATCACCTTAACCTTCCACCATAACTATTTCCACTCTTTCATGTTACCACCACCACCTCCACCGCTGCTACTATATTCTCTTCTTTTCCTCTGTTACCCCCACCTCTACAACCATTATCTTGTTTTATGCTCCTTCTTTTCCTGCACCAGCATCTCTTATCATCACTCCTCTCCCCAGCATTGGTATCTTCATCACCATCTCTCTCCACCTGGCATCACCCCTCGTCTCCACCATCATCATCCTTCGCTTCCACTGCCCCTCTCTCTTTCTCCCTCTCCCTCCCTCCATCATCACACTCTACCGTCACCCTCACTCCACCATCATCCTCACCATCAACTATCACGATCACTACTTCATTGCCATCTTCATTCACCGCTATCACTGTTATTCTTATCATGTTTTCACTGCTTTCTGTATTCCTCTTCGAAGATTCTCTCTCTCTCTGACACAAGCACACTTCCAATTTTTCACTTACAAACGCTGTTGTTCTAAAGTATTAAAGTATGCATGTGTATTTTTGTTTGATGATATCTTGTAAAATAACTGTAATATTTATCATCAAAAAGGGATAAAAATTTTGTGGCCAGTGTTTAGTAGATTAGTGTTCCGTCCGACAAAGAGTTACATACTTTATTATTTATGCTTCAGTGAGCCGGTAACTTCATTCATAAAATACTAAGAGTCTATTTTACGCTGGTTATTATTTTTTTACGTGTTAAAGAGACTGACTGAGAACAAAATATGATGACTGAGAACAAAATATGAAAGAAAACTACTCAGTTCACGAGGTGTCTTGATACTTTCTTGTCACATCTTTGACCCATTCAGTATTTACCATTATTTTTGGGTGTGATTAGATAATTTCACTGACATTACCAAGGGTGTGTGGAAGCCAGAAGATTACTGGCCAGAGTCTTCACTATTTCAACTGCCCCACACAAGTATCTGAAGCTGTATAAAATCGCCAAATAATAAGTAAAATAAATATAAAAACACGTCCCAGTACTGAAGGGGCTAGAGGGAGGATGAACGTATGCCATCAATAATTACATTACACCCGGAAGCGTACTGGAGCAGCCCAATCGTGTGTGTGTGTGTGTGTGTGAGTAGTGATGGTGATGGTGACGGGCTAAGGTTAACCAACTCTAAGATTACCTTGAATTGCAAAGGTCTGAGTGAGTGACCAAAATCCGTATCCTAAACTCTTTACTTTCTCATATAAATTGTTTTCAAAGACCAAAAACATAATGAGTCGGCTTTTCATAAATGTTTTGCAATTGATTATTATAAAGTCTTTGCTGAAACGCGTCATTGGAATCACGAAAAGCGCTCTTAAAAAAAAAAAAAAAATCACTAACTTCCAATATAGCCTGTTGAAATTAGTCGTGATAACATACTAGGATGATTAAGAGTACGGAGCAGTAACCTTCACCACGAATGCTCAACAATAAATTTGCTATAGGAGTGCTTTGACATTTACAACCCTGCGTTTTGCTGGTATCTATTACACATTCATCAAGTACAGGGTGACTCTGGGTTGGGTTGAAGGAAGAAAGGAGTACATTTCAACGTAACTAATCTCATGACTTACTAACTTGTCTCTCACCAGTGTTTTCTCGTGACCTTTTGAGAGCTCCATACGCGTGACCAAAACCCCACAGCAGCCATGGGTTAGCCTAATGATGAGTATAATTGCCCCTCGTATTATATGACAAATCATTGCGATACGTCACAACGATCCATTAATTCACCTGAGTTTGTTTATGAATTTGATAGTGTGTGTGTGTGTGTGTGTGTGTGTGTGTGTGTGTGTGTGTGTGTGTGTGTGTGTGTGTGTGTGTGTGTGTTTGTGTAAAGCTTAATTAGTGAGGTTTGCTCTTCATACATGCAAACCGTGTATGATTTATGGAGTGACAGGACGCAGCGGCTCTCGGTTAGTGATTTATGTCGAACCTAACTAGATGAGAATCACGCGCCGCGCCACGTCTGCCTGACAGTCTGCAGCTCAACGTGAAAATTAATAAACAGCGTATAATCACATGGCACAGTCACGCTGGTTTCCCTATCCGGCATCGAACTGAGTGATCAATTAAGAGTAGAAATCCTTAATGAGATTTGGTATAGAGGATATATATCTGATTGAAATACCAGATACAAGACTCAATTATAGTACAGAGCCAGATACTAAGGCATTAATCATGTATGCACGAGTGTCTTGAAGGTTAAGTTATTGTAATACTTCTCCCGCTTCACAAGGGTCCCACCGATCAATACAGCTTTAACAGCATTTGACAAGGCTGAGTTACGTATTGGGAGCAAATACAAATGTCAGCTTTTCTGAAAACATCCTGTCAGCTCGAACGATGATAATGTAAGAGTAATGTATAATTTCGAATTAACTTTAATCAATACAAAGCACTCTTCGGTCAATGCGAGAATCAGGCTGCTATTTCGTCGACTTGATTTTTCACTGTAATTTTCATGCATCATAGATATGCAAGTTAACCTTTAAGATCAGGAATGAGAACTTTAGTAATCAGGTGCTAAGAATAATCAGCATATTTTCATTAATTATATATATCCTTATTTCCACGTTTGCAAAAATTGCCCAGAAAATTTAGTCTTAACAATGAGCAGGTTGTCTATTTATACATACGTCAATAGGCATTTTTCTTGTAATGACAAACACGATGAAGTTTTGAAAGTGACAGGAGACCAAAATAACTTGATCCCCGTCTGTCCAATCTATAGCTCTATCTTTTGATTAACCCTTTTGAACTTAAAAAGGGACTGGCAGATTACTGGGCTTTTCAGTTGTGTTATGTTGCCCTTGGCCAGTGTCCCCATCTTAACATAAAAAAAGACCCACAACACGGCCTTCAACCCTCCCCCCCCCTCTCTCTCTCTCCTCACACACACACACACACACTTTCTCCAACAGCCGCATCATTATCCCTATCATTACATTCCTACTCCACTGCCCCATCCATTACATATCTACATCCTAGCCCCGTCCCGCAGCACACCCACATCCTTGCCTCATCCACCACAAATCCACCTCCATCCAAGCCTCCTCCTGCACGCTGACACCCGACTCCTTGCTGCGGGAACCAGGTAACCTAATGAGGGGATGATGATGACGAATCTCCGACAGGCGATGCTGATGGCGCTGCATTTTCCAATCCTTAAAACTATATTTGGAAGACTCCACCACCGCCACCACCACCACCACCATCACCACTAACTAGCTGAATGTCTATCCTAAGTTGGTGATGGTGTGATATAGGTCAGTATTCAGAAACGCTCAGCTCTGTCACCATCACTGCTTTCCAAAGATTCTAGTTGAAGATACTCGTGTTTCTTTTTTCCGGGAGGGGGGGGATGGAGAGTATTTTTATGATTCTGGTGATAGATTGACAATATTTCTAGTTTATTTAAAAATGAGAAACTGTCTTGAAAACCCGGCTAGTTGTCCCTGTAGCCTTGGAAAAATTGTCGTGGTGAGAGAGGGGAAGGGGTATCTGAATACGGGCGACAAAAAGCAGTTACCTCAAGGTCTGCCGAGAATTCATCCAGAAAGTTAGGAATGTTGTTTAGCTTATCAATTTACTGGATCTTGGGTCCCTTGGTAGAAACCTCAAGGAAGATACGAGAGTTTTTCTTAATATGGATACCTACGTTTGTCTCTCGGGCTTCTAAAGGTTATATATGAATGCAGAGCCAACAGTAGACATTGAAAAGAAACAAAAATAGAAGACACAGACGAAGAAAAATGTAAGAGAGAGAGAGAAAGAGAGAGAGAGAGAGAGAGAGAGAGAGAGAGAGAGAGAGAGAGAGAGAGAGAGAGAGAGAGAGAGAGAGAGAGAGAAAGGCATTTGTGTGGGAAAAAAAACCCAAAATATCTAAAAACATTTCTCCAAACTTCTGTGTAACTTCCAGAGTTCACACACTTGCAGGATTCATGATGTTCATCCTCCCAGGAATTACTTTATTTATTTTTTTTCTTTCTGGAGTCGCATAAGTGTGGTGTTGCTGTGCCCACCACCGCCTGGGTTTTTTTTTTATCAACATTATTATTTTCATCATTATTATTTTTTTTCTAGGCAAGACTCCACTGCTTTTTTTTTCTCTCTTTTGACTGTTTCGCCTTGAAAGACAAACAGCAACCCACCACCACCACCACCACCACCACCACCACCACCACCACCGCCACCACCCACCTCCCGCCATCTCATTTCTCTCAGTTCTTCATCTATTGTTCTTAACGTGAAGTAATGTGTAGTCCCCAAAGATAAACAAACCGGGATACTGCTGCTGTTTAGTCCTTCATTGTTTTCCTTTAAGTTTCTTCGCTCTCACCACCGACGGTTATATTTCGACGGCAACATCGCTTCGTGAGATATTTGGTTTCGTGTTCTGTATAAATATCTGTGTATGTCCATCCCTGCCGCTAACTTGTTTTCCTTCGTTATCTGTCCCCCCCCCTTCTCTCTCTCTCTCTCTCTCTCTCTCACCAGCTGTAGAAGAGTACCCATTCAAAACTTCCCTCAGTACTCACTTCCGCCACACCCGCGCCTCTCAGGGCCAGCTCTCTCTCTCTCACCAGCTGTAGAAGAGTACCCATTCAAAACTTCCCTCAGTACTCACTTCCGCCACACCCGCGCCTCTCAGGGCCAGCAGGGTGACACACACGAAGAATACCCCGTCGCCATCCCGCCGGCCCGCTCGCTTCACCCCTTAGTCTTCCGCCGCGTCCCTCCTTCAATAATGCCGCGTCGTGTTGACACAGCCTATAGGACGACACAACCGGCCCAGGAGGACACAAGGACCACCACGATACGCCTTGAGCCTCCATTCTCACCCTCTCGCCGAAGCCACGCAAGGTCGGCTGCGGGTGTGTGGCCGTCAGGGGCTTGGGACTCTACCGACGGCACCAGGACATGAGAAACATTACCCAGAAACTTTGCAAACACAAGAAAACGTGAGCCTTGTAGGGCCTGAGGCTGGATCTGCGATGAGCCTTTAATTACGAATCGATGATGCAACTTTTCTCATACCTAGTGGGAAAGGAGAAGTGCGCTCTCTCTCTCTCTCTCTCTCTCTCTCTCTCTCTCTCTCTCTCTCTCTCTCTCTCTCTTTCTGGGTCTTGAATCACGAAAAATGTGGCCTTCTCTTATCTTCAGCTGATGAGTGACGATGAAAAAGCCAATTCTACTGATTAAGAGGAAGGGCGCGTATTCAGACGGAATGAAAGAAGGCGAGATAAGCATAAAAAACGAGGGAGGGGGCGAAAGATTACCAGACCAAAACAGGACCGGGTGTGTGTGTGTGTGTGTGTGTGTGTGTGTGTGTGCGCGAGGTAAAAGAGTGTACCAAGGGCGTGTGGACGGCGTGCGAAAAGGGCGTGGTTGCTAAGAGGGGAGGAAGTACCCTACGAAAGAGTATAACCTTGACGGACAGCTAATCACCAGCGGTAACTACCTTATTCTGGCGACGGTTTCCTCTCGTGTTGCCCCCGTCACGCACACACACACACATACACTGCCCCACCCTTCATTACCCCACCCAGTCAATCTCATTCACACACACTCACCCACCCAACCACACACACACACACACACACACACACACACACCTTCGTCCCTCACCACTAATAGCAACAGTAACCCTACCCATTCTACCTCCTTGTCCTACTGAGGCAGAAAACCGTATTATCGACGCAGAAACCTGTCTCTTAGGTCTTCGTCTCGACATTATAAGCTTCCCACTGCACTTTTCCTCGCACAAAAGCCTTCTTGAAAGATTCTGGTGTAATGGACAAGATGGCGGCGATTCCGGGCCACTCAGCATCTGTCAAAGGAACGGGTGATTGGTGGGAGGGAGCGAAGGCCGAATGCTGTTTCCTGTACCGTTCTGTTGCGGATATGAACAACCAGACCTACGCGGTGCTACAATATCCTGAAATACATTCTCCTCCTTGGTTTTACAGGTTTAATTATTGGGTTTTACTAAGTCGTATTATTTCCTAAATCACGAATGGCTCTGATTTATGCTCTCTTTTTTGTTTTGTTTTACAGCCACCTCGAAGCGCTATATGAAAGAGATAAGAAAAAATTCTATCATTATCTCTCTTTTTCATTGTTACGAGAGCTTTAATCACCTGACTTCTATTTTGACACATCTTTTGCTAATTATGCACGACTCAAACTTTTAAAAATTTCTACAACTTCATTTATGCATTATTTTGCAGATACGAGCTTTTCTTTCTATTATTTTTTCTTTGCTTTTTAGGGTAACTTTAGTCAGTTCACTTGTACTTGGCACAACTTTCTTTATTCGCAAACCAGTCCCACGGGATTTCTTGTATTTGTTTTATCATCAACCCTAAATATCATTCTAGTTAAAAGCCCCTAAAAATTAATCTTGTACTACATTTTTCTTGTGATTTTACATATTTCACTAATATCTCCAGAGGTTCTAGTGCACTGAAGTGTTACTACAACTTGCAGTGGAAAGTGTAATCTATTTATTTTTCTGTTAGAGAGAAGTGAGTGTACAATTTTTCCCTTGTTTCAAATTAGTATATTTCTTTCCTATGAGAGAGACAGCGACAACTCGGTATTTTATCATTTCATAAACATTTATCTTGAACTAAATAAATTCATACTTGGGATTCTATTCATAACTCTAAACTATTCAGCTACAAACTTATTTTCTTTGAAACCTGTTCTTATAGCAATTAACACCACTAACACACACACACACCGTGACCATCTACACCTCCACCAACGCTATGTGCATTACCAGCATCACTATGTAGACCTTTTTCCAACAACACGTACACTCCGCCGGCCACTATTAATACCTCCATCATCACTTACATCACTACCGCCTACACTCCGTCTGTCACAACCTATTACCGTTGTCATCCAGTACAGCCTCTGCGTCACCACCACCTCCACACCGTCAGTTTGAATTTGTAACAATACGAAACAATCAACAATACCACAAGTAATGGGTTAAATCTTTATAAGAATATACACAACAATGAAGGAGATTGAGAGAATAAATCGGGTAATTTCCATTCAGTCTTTTTTTGTGTAAGACAGGGAAGCTGGCCAAGGGAAAAAATGCAAATAAAAAGTTCAGTAATTAGCCAGTCCCCTTAAAGTTCCAAAAAAAGTTAGCAGAAAGACGAGGACTAACGTCTTGAAACCTACATAGATGCAGGTAGGGAGTTTGAGTTACGGGATCTAAGGATTGGAGGTGGCTAAAGAACAGGTAAAGGTATTTCAGAGTGACTAGACATTACGATGTACCAAATAACAGTTCAAGGGTTTACTGATCATATTACAAAGGAGACTAAAACCAGCTTCACTTTTACTTAACCTCGACGGGAAGACTCGGCTGTGACTTCTTGAACTCGTCACATACCACTTATGACACAAACATGCCGTGGTTCTCATGACATCACCACTAACCTATCACGTCTTTAGGTGGGTATGCAGCAGCGTGCCACTTGCCAATTCATCAATGGACGGACGGACGGAATCTCTCTCTCTCTCTCTCTCTCTCTCTCTCTCTCTCTCTCTCTCTCTCTCTCTCTCTCTCTCTCTCTCTCTCTCTCTCTCTCTCTCTCTCTCTCCCCGGATTTTTTTCTGTTTATTTCATGATTTTGAAACTGTTTTGATATTTTACGACAAAGTTTAGCTTAGGGAGTAATTTTGTCAATGCAGTGAGAGGGTGTGGATTTGGGTATGTAACGTATATATATTCACAGGTGTTCATAATGTCAGCGAGTCACACATTTGACATTTAACCCTTTTTGCTGCTATGGTCATCCTTCATTAACATTCAGAACAGCTTAAGAATTAGTTTGCTTGATCACACTGAGATATGAAACAGAAAAGGAAATTGATTAAGTCTTTCATAAGATATAACAAATATATAGATGCAGTAAGTCTTTAACAGTTTTATATGATTATTGAAACAACAACAACAACAACAACAACGAAAAATCCAACAGTGAAAGTGATTTCTCAAAGTATACCAAGAACAGAACAGGGTCAAGTTTATCAAGCCCTGTAGAACTTCATATCATAACAAATAGATTTTGTAAGATCTAATTTAAAATTAAAAGAAACCGTGCTCTTGTGCATCTGATTACTGAGGAAACTCCATAATTAATAAGTATCCATAGTATTTTTCCAAGTCACTCAGCTATTTCAAGAGAGAACAGTACAAAAACTTAAGCAGCTATTTCAAGAGAGAACAGTACAATAACTTAAGCATTTAAATAACCTTTAGCGAAAAACTGAAAAAAAGCTGGTGAAAAGTTAAAAGGTGTCCCTACTCTTTATTACTTTACACAAATTCAGACTTTTATAAGTATCCATAATAAACTATGAGACAGCCTCTTAACCCTTTGACCGCCACTTGCAACACCTTTCCCCAATAACTTAACACTCTCAGACGTCTTTACTTGTTCTACAAACATTCTCATGCAGATGCTTATAAAGATATCACGTACTGCTGCTGGTGCTCTAATTGCTTTACGTGTATGTCGCAGTGAAACGATTAATATTGATATGAAAAAAAAGTAAAATGGTTAAAACTTGTCACGGAGCAAGCTTACCGTGCTATGATCTAGAAAAGAAATATGTGTGAATCTAAAACATCCAGCACGACCCACCGATCAAATGGATGTTGCTGGAAATACCGTAAGGATAAGTGATGCATAAAAAAATGTTTCAAAACCGGTAGTTGTCAATACGGAAAAAATTCAGATACATTGTTGTTCTTTGATACCCTACACCATCACAGCTTTGAGAGAGAGAGAGAGAGAGAGAGAGAGAGAGAGAGAGAGAGAGAGAGAGAGAGAGAGAGAGAGAGAGAGAGAGAGAGAGAGAGAGAGAGACCAACATAGACAGTGACAGCGCAAGAAGCAGACAAACAAACAACAAAAGTAACACACAGAAGAAGAGCTATATAAACACTGACAACTCAGACACCCATTCTTGACAGCCTTTCATTCACTGCCTTCACTGTCCCACCATCTGTCACACGCTGCCCTTAACCACTCAATAAGACCCGCAACCATTCACTAAAGGATCTGTCCCCCAATGCACAGTTTTTCTTTACCCTCCAATTCGCACGAGGCTCTTGAATGACACGCACGATCATTAAACAGAGGAAATCGACAAAACACGAAAAAAAAGATGCTTACAGTTGCTCAATGAAGATATAAAGAAAAAAGATGAGAAGAAAAGGACGATGAAAAATAAAGAAAAGAGAAATGAGAGAAGGTGACATAGGAGGGATGAAAGAAAGGGAAGGGAAGGAAAGCTGGGATGATGTAAGAGGGATTGGAGGAAAAAGGAAAGAGGGAAGGAAAAATGATAGGAACAACGGAATGAACGGGAGAGAGAGAGAGAGAGAGAGAGAGAGAGAGAGAGAGAGAGAGAGAGAGAGAGAGAGAGAGAGAGAGAGAGAGAATAGGATAGTAGGTATAGAGGAAAATAAAAAAAACAAAAGGCGACAAAGAACGTGAAATAAGGAGACGAAGGACAGATAAAGAAGGAAGGTGAGGTGGGTGAAGTAGGAGAGGAGGGAGAGAGGGAGAATGGGAGAGAGGGAGGGGTGGCAGGAAGGCGGGCCGAGGTATACAAGGTGGGTTGAGAAGAGAAAGTGAAAGTCCAAGACAGAAGGAATTCGGCAGAACCGATTGGTGTTTTTTTGTTTTTGTTTTTCTCTCAAAGCCAGCGACTAAGGATTGTTTCTACACACACACACACACACACACACACACACACACACACACACACACACTCCCTCTCTCTCTCATGAATACATATTTGTCTCCCCTCCCTCCCTCGCTTCCAACACACACAAACACACACACACTGGACGGACTGACGGAAAGATATACATACATACATACATACATGCATACACACATACATACATACATACATGCATATACAGAGAGAGAACAAGCAAAACACAAACTTATCCAAACAGCGTCTACAAAACATCAAACAACTACAAACTGGTCGGCGCGTCGGAAAAGTCAAACACATTTATAAAACCGGGACGTGAACACTGACCCCTTTATCCTCCCTAGCGACCCCTGCCCCCCCTCCCCCCTCCCCCCCTCCAACACACCATCCCAAACTCCAAACCGTGTCACCCCAGCACCCCTTCCCAGTCCACTTTTTCTTCTCCATGCCTCGCCCACGTCGCATCCCCATATCCATTCCTCCATAACCTTTCCTCTGCTTCGATCCCTCCATCAGTCATCAGACCCAAAGTGGCATTGCTATTGGTGGTGGCAGTAGTGATGGCGGTGGTGGTGATGGCGGTGGTGGTGGTGTGGCTTCTCCTATAATGACCTGAACGAGACGAGGTGCGTTGGGTTTCCTTAGTTAACTGGGGCAGTCTTCCCATTACCCTGTCGACTGGAATGGGTGTCAGCGTACGATAATACAATCTTCAGTCTCCGTCATCTCGACTAAACCACCTCCAGGTTATCAAGGAGCGTCTATCAGCCAGTCTCTAATAGTTCCACCGCCAGTGTTACAGCCTCGGGTCTTTGTTGGGTGGTAGGAATCATCACGGTGACGGGAACTCGCTCACGGGCCGCTGCTGGCTTGTTGGGCGTTGGTAAGGTGGAACAGTCGTTACTTTTGCGGCCCAGGCAGGCAAGAAAACAGAACGACGAGTAAACAGGCAAGCAAGCTGACAGAGAGGAAGAAATACAGCAAGGAAAGGAAAACGGGAAGATAGGAAAACAGAAAGATAATATCGTAAACACACACACGAACGGACACGCACTCACACACACACACACACACACACACACACACACACACACACACACACACACACACAGAAAACAACAACAACAACATTTGATCATTACAAATGGGAGAAAAATGTATCAAATTATATAATGAAACACAACCCTGTAATCTGTACATCCCACACATGATACAAACAAAATATTTAATCAGGACTCTTGAGAAAAAATATGTATTTTCTTTTCCAAGGTAATTGATCAGACACAATAAATTGTACTTGTACCAATAATGCTTATAATGAGTTTTATTTAAGTTTTAAAAGTTGGTCAATGATCTCCAGAAAAAAAAAAAATTAAAGATAAAAAGAACAGTCCACACATTACACAAACTTTAAAACATAGTATTGAGAGAGAGAGAGAGAGAGAGAGAGAGAGAGAGAGAGAGAGAGAGAGAGAGAGAGAGAGAGAGAGAGAGAGAGAGAGAGAGAGAGAGAGAGTAATAGACTTGCCCCAAAAAATCAGCGCACAAAAACCCCTTAACCTTTAAAATATTACATAATTCATAGAAATAGTAAGACATTTTTGAAAATTGTAATAAATAAATCTAACTAGCAACAGTTAGTTGATAATTAAGATAATCCAAAACCACATTGAAGAGCTGAAAGTCGTATCCTTGTAGACCCTCAGACAGACAGACAGACAGACAGACAGACACACACACACACACACACACACACACACACACACACA
>CM035197.1:3383432-3394002 GCA_020233015.1 Callinectes sapidus
GAGAGAGAGAGAGAGAGAGAGAGAGAGAGAGAGAGAGAGAGAGAGAGACTATAGAACAAAGGAGGAAAGAATAATGAGAAAGAAAGGAGAGAAAGGGGGACAGAAAGAAAAAAGTACAACCGCAGATGAAAGAAAAGCTAACAAAGATAAGGGAACATAATACAATACTCGTTAACGTTACACGAAGATATACATAAATTACCGGAGAGGTCCAAGCAGAGGCAAATTGACTTTCATGTCGATACACGTCACGTATTGAGAGGAGGTGCCACAAAATGAAGTATTACAAGTTACACGCTGAACGCCAGCTACCCATTACTAAGGGAACGGGCCTGAGAGATGCGTTTGGTTTTCCTTTCTTGAATACTAAGGGTTATTTATTTATTTTTTTCACTTGTAAGGGTTGCGTAAATTAATAGTGGGATTATCTGGTGTTCCTGTTCATGTTAGAGTGTATGTTTAATTATCATTGGAAACATAAACATCCTGGAAAACCACAATAATTTTTGAATGACGTAAAATTAGTGTGATGGTTATAAAGTATATTCTCTCTCTCTCTCTCTCTCTCTCTCTCTCTCTCTCTCTCTCTCTCTCTCTCTCTCTCTCTCTGCATTCTCTCTATATTCGAATCAATCCCTTCCGCAAAACTGATATCGGCTTTCATATGAGATCAAATACTGTGTTTCACTATTACAAAGTAACCAGTACCCTATAAATACTATCTGATTTTCTGTTGGCTTTGATGTCCGGCCTCTGATGTAGAACGCGAATAGAAGGGAAGTGGCTACCGTTCTTTTTTTTTTTCACATCACACAGTATACACGTTTATATTTGAGAAGGCGATGATCTTACAGTGTGGGTTAACACGATCTTTTGCAATGCCTTATATTATGTTACTCTTACAGTCTCGAACAAAACAAATTAAGAGACTGGTAGGAGAAAAAAGTTGTCGTGCCGGTACAATGCAACATCCAACACCGTTCAACTGATAAACACATTTCGCAAAGCACACACACACACATACACAACACAATGATTTATATGGACCAGGAGTGCTACTTACCTCACACCAGGTCACACAAAGTTCTTATTATGAAACGCTTTACTCCCTCACCACGGCTATTTTCTAAGATCACAGAGATGATTAACAATGTTTTCAAAAGTGTTTCTCCAGTTTTTTATATAACACTAAAAAAAAACGAGTATACATTCAAATAAACCCTTTTGAAACAGTGAAGGTGAAGCACAGAAGTGTTTAAGAATACGAGCCAAAGCTAGTTAGGGGAGTCATGCGGGTCAGGTCACGCCTTGGCTCAGGGCATAGGGAAAGGGGTTCATTTTCCAACACTAAGATTCCCACCCTGCGTTCCCTTCCCTCCCTTCCCCACGCTGCTCGCCGCCTCGCTCTGCAATCTCTTCTTTTTCACCTTTTAATTAACAAGAGAACAGAAACTCTACGTGACTTAATCTTCTGGAATTCTCTCTCTCTCTCTCTCTCTCTCTCTCTCTCTCTCTCTCTCTCTCTCTCTCTCTCTCTCTCTCTCTCCATATGTGCCGAGCGTTAAGCAACACAGGATGCTTTCACTTCCAACGCTACACCAACAAAATACCTCTTAACGCACACACACAGCAACAACCTTCCTAAACAACCACCATCACTACCCACCACCAGCCCCACCCAGCACAACACTATATTTTTTTCCCCTCTTCTCTCTTCTCATTTTCTTTAACAGGGCGAGGTCGAGCCACTCCTGCGAGATGCGTGATGCAAGTATAAGCCTAATCGGTGGCCAGTGTTCGGGCGGGGCGAGGCGGGGCGAGGAGATGGCCATGGATGCGGTGAATGTCGGTGAGGCAAGGTGAGGGTTGTAAGAGGCTGGCCGGTGGGTGGGTGGGTGGTTAGTTAGGTGTGTCGGGTGTGGGTGGTGTGTTGGTGGGTGTGAGGGACTAGACTGGCCTGACGGGTTGGTGGGTGAGTGGTTGTGTGTGTGTTAGGGGGGGCGGGGGGGCGGTAGGGTGAAGGTAATGTGGGTGTGTTCATGAGTGTGGTGTGAATAGTTCTGGGATGAATGGAGTTGTGAGTGATGAGTACATTGAGGAAGTGTTCTGTTCTTTAGGTGTTTGTGTGCATGTTGTGTTAGTTGTTGGGTGGTGGTGGTGGTGGTGGTGGTGGTGGTGGTGGTGGTGGTGGGGATGGTGATGAAGTGCAAGTAATGGTAGTTATGGTGATGGTGACGTAGCTACCTACTGACTGGTTATGGTGTTCCTGGTGGTGGTGATGGTGTTCCTGGTGATGGTGATGGTGGCGGCAGTCGACAGGAAAATGCGACGGGAAAATTCCAATAATTGTCAATTAAAACCATTACCAATAATGTCCCTATTAAAGTGTTACGCCTGGCCTTAAATACATGTGTGTGTGTGTGTGTGTGTGTGTGTGTGTGTGTGTGTGTGTGTGTGTGTGTGTGTGTGTGTGTGCGCGCGTGTGTGTGTGTACAAAAATAGGTACATTAGCATCATGAAATATGTATCCTTTATGTAAATTACAAACACTACCCCCCCCACCCACACCCACACGCGCAGTCAGAGAAACAAGGTCACGGTTACGTCAGCCTTTACCGGAGATGCTTATGAAAGAGTTGGCCGGGGAACTGACCCCGAGGAAAGACGCGGAGGAGGCAGGCTAGTGGAGGAGGTAAGCAAGATGAGAGATGAGGCTGAAGTGTCTGGAACTGTAGCGAACACAGAGAGAGAGAGAGAGAGAGAGAGAGAGAGAGAGAGAGAGAGAGAGAGAGAGAGAGAGAGAGAGAGAGAGAGAGAGAGAGAGAGAGAGAGGAATCTATTTTTTGCTGAAGCTCTATTATCCACATTCCAGTTGATCAAAGGTAATATGATTAAAAATAGTAGCCCAACGCGCTCCCACGCTCACACTCACCCACCCACCCACCCACACACACACATACACACACACACACACACACGCACATGTTCCTCCACTGTTCTCAAGGGCTTCAGTAGTTTATCAGTGTTACGAGTGACTTGATCTTCTCAATTCTCTCCTTCTCACTTGGTATCTCCGAAAACCAGACCCTTGTTTCCCAACCACTTAGCTCTTGCCAGCGTTTCTTCTCCTTTTACTTCTTCTCCAATTAGTTCTGCTCAAAACTTCTATATCTCTCACACACATTCTCTTCCTTTCATCATTTCCTCCTCCTCCTCCCAGTATGCTGTTCTATTCCTTTGTGCAATCTCTGTTTTTCTCTTAGCCATTTCCTATCGTCCACTCTTTCTTCTCCCTTGGTGTTCTTCGTTCTTGCTCCATTTGTCCATGCACCCTCCGCGTTTATCTCATTATCTTGCCTTTGCATTCTCTTTCTATCTCGCTCTCCTCAACTTACTTATTCGATCTCCCCTTCAGTGTTCAGCTGTCATCAATTCTCCTCGTCCTTACTTTCATACGTTCTGTCACTCCCCTCAAACTCATTCCTATCCTACTTGCACTAATCCTGCCCCCACCCCCTCTCTTTCTCTCTCAATTCGGATAAAATTTGAGTGAAAAAGTGTGTGTGTGTGTGTGTGTGTGTGTGTGTGTGTAATTATGGCGTTTGTTTATTGGTTACTGACGGCGGGTTTCGAAAGAGGTGTGGTCGACGAAGCTTCATCCCTCCCGTGTCAGTAAGTATCACAGAGGTGGTGGTGTTGAGGCTGTGACGGGTGGCCTCTGTCTGCGTCCATCACCAGTCAGTAAGAAATTAAGTGTTTCATTCCTGGTGGGTTCTTAGATTCTTTTATTTCTTATTGATCTTTTTCTTTACAATTATCAATGAATACGAGATCAAATAATAAGTGAGTAACTGAGTTTAATAACCTATAAGATACCCTATATCAAATTTGCATCTTTTTCCTCTCCCAAATGCTGCTGCACGTGAACGAAATGAAATAAAATATAAAACAAATACATACCCCTTCTTTATGTATCGTATTTCATCCACCGCCCAAAAAACACAGACACAAAAAGAAAGATAAAAGCAAAGGAAAAAGTGAAGTCGTAATATATATGTATTCTGAACAATAGCAAAAGAATACATAATACATAATACGTTAAAGCTAACGACGGGCAGCAAAAATAAACAATGCAGCTCTTGGTGATATTACATAAAAACAGAAGAAAAAAAAACACTTGAATACCATGTAAATACAATGAAAAAAAAAGTATAACAAATGAATAAGGAATACATTTGGTATAATGGGATGCGAGCAAGTGAGGACCTGAATAAATAATATGAGTGAAGCACAAACACTGGTGGCGCTGAGAGAGAGAGAGAGAGAGAGAGAGAGAGAGAGAGAGAGAGAGAGAGAGAGAGAGAGAGAGAGAGAGAGAGAGAGAGAGAGAGAGAGGGGGGAGAGCGAGAGAGAGAGAGAGAGGACGTGGATATTTAACGAACGAACCTAAATAAACCTTTCTGTTCCCACCACCACCACGACCACCACCACCACCACCACCACCACCACGACCACCACCACCACCACCACCACCACCACCACCACAAATTCCAGCTGGGAGACTCATCGCGGCCCTTCCTGAGTGGACTTGAGAGAGAGGCGTGAGAAGCGGAGGTCGTCACGGTGCCCCCCAGGATTCTTCCAGAGTGAGAGGGAGGGGGTGGGGGGTGGGGAGGAGAGAGTGAGAGGGAGAGTGAAGATAAGGGAGAGGTTCAGCACGGGCTCGTTTGAACCATCTGGCCTCATGATCATTACCGTGAGATCTGATAAATATAGTGTGGTGGATGGAGGCGTGGTGGTGAAGTGTGCGGTAAAATTCTCTCTCTCTCTCTCTCTCTCTCTCTCTCTCTCTCTGCGTGGTTTGGCTGGCTCGCTGCATTTCTTCCTCTAATGTTCTTTTTTCATCACTTCATTTTTTTTTTTTTCCCCTTTTATTTTGCTTTCATTATCCTCACAATTTTTCACCCCCTCTCCAAAATCATATAGTCGCTTCTCGCACTTTGATGACTTTTTTTTTTATATATATTATCACAAAATTTCTTCCTCTAATGTTCTTTTTGCATCAGTCCATTTTTTTTTTTGACTTAATTTTGCTTTCACTATCCTCACAATCTTTTTTTTTTTTTTTTTCCCTCCAAACATAGTCGCTTTCCGCACTTTGATGTTTTTTTTCCATATTATCCCTAAAAAAATTTCGTTGGGCGTCCGTTTTTTCTTGATATTATTTTTATTTATGTATTTACGTTGTATTTATTATTTTTTTTATCTAGACACGTACGTACATCATCCTGTTGCTGCATCGTTACAGTAATTCTTTTCTTTTTATTTTCTCACGATTATCTTCTTTTTTTTTTCTTTCGCACCACCCTGCTAGTTATCAGTCTAGCTTTCCAATTCCTCCGGCTATTTCTTTCTTGCTTCCCGCTCGTTCCTGCCAGACATTTAGTAGGAGGAGGAGGAGGAGGAGGAGGAGGAAGAGGAAAAGGAGGAGCTGGAGGAGGAAGGGATGGGAGAGAGAGAGAACCAGCCAAGAGGCACGGAAGGAAGAGAGGAAGGGAGGAATACCCTAAGTCGTGCAAGAGTAATGTAAGCGAGGGCCATGCTTCAGCTGCTTCTCTGTTCCCTGCCGACAGTTCCTTTCATAAGTGTGTGGCGAGTTATGACTACAGTAAGACACGGATCTTTCTCTTTTCCCCTCTTCCCTCCACCTTTCCCCTCCCCCATTCCCATCCTGACATCCCGCCACACTCCCCTCACTGCTTCCTCTCCATTCCCCTTCCACTCTCTCTCCCCCTATCATTTCTCCTTTCCCTGCTGATTTCATGCCACCCTCCCTACTTCCTCTCCTCCCATACATCCGCCTCTATTTATCTCGTCCCTTCCATACCTTTCCCCTCAAGATATCTCACGGTCCCTCCTTCCTCTCCCCTCATACGTATGCCTCCATCTATTCCTAAAGTTTCCCTCAGTGTTTTTTTTCCCCTTCTTGGATTGCTTCTACGTTTCTCTCCATTCGTTCTTAATCTCTTGCACTTTTAGATCGCAGCACCGCCTTCCATATCTCACCTTAACTTTCCTGTCCCCGCCAGCATGTTTCTTTTCCGCCTAACGTCTTCACCTTCTGCATATAAACACATCTTCTTCACTTCCATCCTCCCACTCCACTGCCTCTTTTTACTGTCGCTCTTGCTCCTCTCCTTCATCCGTGTTTTCTTATTCCTTTTCCTTTTCCTTCCGGTTCTGCTTCTTTGGCTCTATCTTCCCCACATTTCTCTTCCCACTGTTCTCATTTTCCTTCGTCTTCCTCCTCTTCCAATTCCTTTCACTTTTCCTCCTCCTGATTCTGCTATTTCATTGTCTCTATCTTCCTCCACTTTTCTTCCTGCTGTTCATATTTCTCCTCCCTCATCCTCCTCTTCCTCTCATTCCTTCTAGTTCTCCTTCTTTATCCTTCGCCTTGCCAAGTTTCTTCTTTCTTTCCTTCTTTCCTTGCTTGCTTCCTCTTCTTTCAACCAATATTATATTCCCTGGTTTTCGCCTCTCCATAAATACTTCCGGAAAAGCTGGCCTCATGCTAGTCTTTTTTTTCATATATGCCCTTTATGTATATTCAACCTCCATTCACTTCTAACTTCCTCCGTGTCGTATTTTTCCTGCCCCGTCAAAAATATGTGCGCGCTGCTGCTGCTGCTGCCTGCCTTTCCTACCTACACGTACACTCCAGGCATCGGGTCACAGCAGAAGCACAAAGGCGGCAAGGTCTTGGTAGGTGTTCGTGTTAAGTTAGGCATACCGTACAATAATAGTCTCTCGTGGCCTCCTCCTATGCCCTTCTAACGAGTGCCCGCAGGGTTGTCCATCCTAGCCACGGCATGCCAGAATTTAATAGAGAGACAAAGGGAGGAGGAGTAGGAAAAGGACTAGTGGGGGCCGTGGGAACTGAGGTGGTGCTGTCTGGGCTGAGTGTGTGATGGATGTGTCGCGGTGAGGAGATGGATAAGAGTGATGGCAGTGGCTGGAGTGGTGGTGGTGGATGAGTCAACAGCGAAGAGAAGAGATAAAGGGTAAGATAAGTGATGGCAGTGGCAGTGGTGATAGTGATGATGGTGATTCATGGGTGTGGTGATAGGGTGAAAGTGGTGGTACGATAGCGGTGGTGTGAGGAAGGAGTGTAAGTTGGAGGAAGGGTGGTGGGGTGAGGTGAAGGCAGTGACGAGGTGTTGGCGTGAGGGTGATAGAGAAGATGAAGGCTGGGATGAGGAAGGTGTAAGAACGAAATGATAGGGGAGGAGGTAGCAAGGATAGGGCGAGGGCGTGTGTGTGTGCGGGCGAGTAGGGATGAAATTGAAGTGTGTGGGTTGCAGCGGTGAGGTGAGGGCGTGCGGGCGAGCAGGGCCACCACACAGTCTCAATGCTCGTATCCCGGTTGGAAGACAAGTGCTACCAACTATCATCAACTTCAGTAGAAAAGTTCTAGATTACAACTTACAATTTAAACTTGTACCCTGAACCCTGACCATCCCTTCCGTCACAAGCCCCGCCCTCCCTGCCTCCATTCCTCCCTGCCCACCCGCAATTACTTTCCCGCTTCCACCCACAACACACTCCTTGCCACAGCTGGCTGCCGCTCGTGCACAGACAAGACAGCGAAGCAGAGATGGAGACAAGACAGACAGCCGGACAGGAGGACGATAGCGACACTGATAAGGTCGTCAAGATTACTCACAACAACACGAAACAGGAACCAAAAGCGCGCACACACACACACACACACACACACACACACACACACACACACACACACACACACACACACACAGAAACAAAAGATCGAAATGAGAAAAGTAAGAAAACAAGAAGAGAGAGAGAATAAGAAAGAAATCTTTGTAAACTTCTCATTTCCTTTTCGTGGCCAACTTTTCATCGGTATTGGGCCAGAACGGTCACAGAGGTTCTCCTCGAGACCCGAGAGGCCCTTCACCAGCTGCCGCCCCCTCTAGTGGTCGGAGCGAAGGGTTAGGGGGCAGCACTCCCCGGTGAGAGGCTATAAAGTTCAGGAGTCTTGTGAGAAGGACGCCTGCAGGGGACGTCAGAGCCTCTCCGCGGTGCTGTGACGAAGGTCTTTGCGTGGAGGTGGAGGTGGAGAGAGAGAGAGAGAGAGAGAGAGAGAGAGAGAGAGAGAGAGAGAGAGAGAGAGAGAGAGAGAGAGAGAGAGTGAGAGAGGGAGTAGAGAGCTAGGGAGAGAGAGAGAGAGAGAGAGAGAGAGAGAGAGAGAGAGAGAGAGAGAGAGAGAGAGAGAGAGAGAGAGAGAGAGAGAGAGAGTGTGTGTGTGTGTGTGTGTGTGTGTAGGCAGGGTACAGTACTAGCGGATGACGGGGGTGATCAGGGTGTAGGTTTCGGTCGATGAGGGAGGCTTGGGGATAGGATCAGGATAGTTGAAATGGACAGGGATACTTTCCAAGATGAGAATAAGAGAGAAGATTTATGGAGTTGTGGATGGGAGAGAAGACAATGAGGTATTGATAATAACAGGAAGGTCTGTCTGGTAGTGGTTGTAGTAATGATGCTGGTGGTACATGTATGAAGGACAGTAAGTAAGTATGAAGGAGATGGTGGTGCATGTTTGTGGAAATCAAGGGGGGGTAACGCAACAAGGCAGGTGGTGTGATGGAGGTAAAAGCGGAAAGCCATACTGAGGAAACAGGAAACCATGCAAACTGACACGCTTGAGAGGGAAAGGGGGACAAGGGAAGGAATATTTCAGTGGTTCAAGTGAGGGCAAGTCGCAGCTGAGTGACTAAGCCAAGGAAAAACATCCAAGTGAAGCCATAGGAAGGCTGGCAGTGACGGGACGGGCGAGAGGAAAAGGAGGCGAGGCGCGGCGAAGCGACACTGATGGTAGGGAAGCACGGCAACAAGTGACAAGGACCTTCAAGGGGTAAGGATGTACTGGAAGGCAAGGACTGTACCGCTCCCTGCTAACACAACACTGGCAAGGTTGGAGTGTATGAGGCGCTAATTAACAAATATTCTCACCTTTGCTTTCTGCTTTTCATGGAGCTCTCAACACTCTTTCACCTCTATTCGATCTCAGTAACCTTACTATTTCATCTTTACTCACACACGCTCGACGAAATTCATTGCAATGGAGTTTTCTTCTATATTTCTTAAACGTAAAGAATGAATTATTACTCGAGTCATGTTTCCTCAAGCTTCATCTTAGTATCCTATACAAATATGTTCAATTCAGTTAAGCCTTCCACTTTTTCTCCAAATATTCACTTTAATTCCCAGACTCGTTCACACTCCGTCTTCAATACTTTCTCAGACATCTTACAGACACCTACACTCTTCATTTCCCTTAAAACGTAACTCTTCATCCTTTCTCAAAACAATTTCTGCAACCACCCTCTATCCTCGCCTAACACAACGTTTCACCTCTCCCCCGACACACTTTCCACACTCCTTCCTCTTCGAAAGTCTAAAAAAAGGTTACAGGTCGTAAGTGCAGCTCGGCGCCACAAGACAGCTGTTACAGGGTAATCACAGGAAAGCAATCGTAGTCTTCACCTCCAGCGCCATTACTGCAATCTTCATCTCTTTACCTACTCATCATCTTAATACTTATGTTTATCCCTACCACCTCTCTCTCTCTCTCTCTCTCTCTCTCTCTCTCTCTCTCTCTCTCTCTCTCTCTCTCTCTCTCTCTCTCTCTCTCGCTCTCTCTCTCTCTTGCTCCAACGTCGATGAATGAATGTTGTGAAATGTGTCTTTTATTTAATCATGTTCATGTACCAATAAATTTCGATTGAGGCAACGTTACTGTCTAAAATATTTCAACCTTAATATTAGACTCACTCAGAAAAAAATAGATAAATAAAATGTGTCTCTTTTTATGATACTGCAAAAAAACACCATCGATTCTTTTTTTCTCATGTGTGATATGATGAAAAATGATGACAGTGTAATACTAATATGGCCGTAAGGGAGGGGGGAAATATATAGGAAGGATTAATGTTTTGTTTAGGTTAGGTTAGGTTAGGTTAGGGAAAGTACATAGGAAGAATGAAATGTTGCTTGTTTTGGTGCAGTATCACGTTAGAGTTTATGACGCGTAACTTGACAGGGACTTATTGCATTAAATATTTGCACGTGAGATATGCAATGTACAGCTGACAGGTGTTATTATTATTATTATTATTATTATTATTATTATTATTATTATTATTATTATTATTATTATTATTAGTGTTGTTGGTGATGTTACTATTGTTGTTGTTATTATTGTTGTTGTTGTTGTTGTTGTTATTGGAGGTAGTGATAGTAGTGATAGTAACAACATCACTCTAACTCTAAGTAACTCTATCACTAACAGTAGTAGTAGTAGTAGTAGTAGTAGTAGTAGTAGTAGTAGTAGTACTTTATAATACCTTCTTGATTTTTCCTTTCCTTTTATCATCATCATCATCATCATCATCATCTTCATCTTCATCTTCGTCTTCTTCTTCTTCTTCTTCTTCTTCTTCTTCTTCTTCTTCTTCTTCTTCTTCTTCTTCTTCTTCTTCTTCTT
>CM035197.1:3523235-3534328 GCA_020233015.1 Callinectes sapidus
GGGGGGGGGGAGAGAATTCCAAGATTCCAAGCATTGGAAGTAAGTTTGGAAATAGTGAAGACTCGTATTGTGTTCACCACTTTATATGACTGTGATATGGAAGTATTGTACCCACGGTTATGAAAGGTGGAAGATGACGAGGATGCGACGAGGAGGTATACAATTGCACACAGTATTACCGTCATATTCCACGAAATGTTCTGGTAAAGTGATTCATTATCTGGGAACAAACTCTACTTATCCTCAATTAGTCTTTTCTTTTTCCTTTTCAACGAGCTGTTACACGTGTGCTCTGAGACGCTTTGGACTCTCACAGGCTATAGATGATTGGCGGTGTTCCCAAGTGCTATTTAATTTTTTGCATTGATGACATACAATCGCCTTTAAGCTATCACTGGAATCATGGAATTAAATCTTTAATCCCATCAGTAACTTGCAATAGAGGCTCTTAAAAGATATAAGCTGTAATAATATTAAAAAATACGAACCATACCATGAAGGAAACTATATTCATGTAAATTTCTACTCGATTGACGGACGAAAAATTAACCGGACATTGATATTACCACCCGGAGCACTATGTAAATACTGCCTGATAATCAAGCCACAATGATAACAGGTGACTTCACTGTGCTTCGCTACTAAATGGTCATAGAAACAGATGGAAGCAAGGAAAGTCACAAGTCCCCTGTAAAAATAGATATACATGCACGCTTCCTTCGAAATTAGTAAATATGTGTGCTTCACGAAGGAAGTCACGTAAAGGCCTCATGATTTTGTTTTGCACTTATGGAAAGTCAGAAGTCTGTTGCCTTCACCAACTTTGATGAGTCACGGTACTGAGATAATATAAAGGCTTGCTGCTCACATTTCACTCTTATCTTTGCTCCCCTAAAAAAAGAATAAAATAAAAAATATATATTACTTCACGCCGGGTATTATCTCTCACCGTCTGATATTTGTTGTTCTACTTATGTTCTGCTCTTTTCCACTTTGCCCCTCTCTCTCTCTCTCTCTCTCTCTCTCTCTCTCTCTCTTACTGATCTTTCACTGTACTGTATTTTTTTTACTTCTTTTCAGTTTTTTTTTGTTTTTTTTTTGTTTAGGTTCAGTAGCCTATAAAAAGACGAAATTAGCTTACAATTCTACTTATTCCGCTTCCATTCTATTTTTCAGCTGAAAAAGAGAATAAAGGAAAACTATACCAGTAAAAATGGTTAAATGGTTTTCAAAAATTGTATCCTTAATACTCTTTGGGAACTTTTACACATGCTTCCTACTGATCTGGTTTCCATTCTTTACGTTCATACTTGAACGTTGTGTTTGGTAATAAAAATAGCTTACGTGTGAGGGTCTATTGAATAGAACGTATATGCTTTCCAAAGGGTTTATTTTTCATCCTTTATACTGTTTTGTAATCATATTGAAGGATTGGATTATAATTTTCATTATTCAAGGACAGCCTTATATGTTCCTCAAAAGTCACAATAGATTTCCTTAAATTTACTTTTAGAAATCTGAGGGGGATTAAAGGAGGGTGTCGGGGTTAAAGGAGACATGCTTATGCTAGATGGGCGTGTGCACATTGAAGACAGATGTTTGTACAAGCAACAAGTCAGGTGGCAACACTTGCGATAAATAGATCCAATTCAAAAACATCTATCGTTCCGTGGTTTTCCATTGCCATATAAATATATCTTACGACTTTGCACTGCACAACACACAGCAGCACACCAGGGTCGTTGAAACTTGTGGCTTTGGAGCAAATATTCAAGAATGATTGCAATGCTGATGATGAGTTACTATAAATAGAAAAACAGGCGAGTGACTGATGAAATATTCACTTTCAACGAATTACATTCCAACTCTTCCATCGGCAACAAGAGCCTGAAGGAAAGAGATGTGGAGGCTATAAAATAATTAATACCCGTACCATGATTAACATCGTCATCTTTAATAATATTAATTGCATATCATATGGTTCTGATTCTTAAAAATCATATCATCAACATTGCAGTGGTCACTGTTATACCCGGTACACACCTATGAAGCCATCCACACACCCACACACCCACCCACCCACCCACCCACACACACACACACACACACACACATCCCCAAACCTATACAAAAATACTCCCACTCCATAGATGCACATAGCAAAGTAGCAGAGAAGCACTTTTTTTCAAAGAAATCACCAAACAACAGTTGTGATGCCACATTTTACTTAACACCTGCAGTCCCGAACACATTTTTGTATACGTGTGTTTCAGCCGTCCCCCATGCCTCCCCAACTCTCTCTCTCTCTCTCTCTCTCTCTCTCTCTCTCTCTCTCTCTCTCTCTCTCTCTCTCTCTGTGTGTGTAAGCCGTCCATCACCCGGCTAATCCTTACTTTTACCCACTTCCATTACCGTAACTTGTTTATTACTACTACTATTATTACTCCATCACTCGGGGAAACGTATTTACTTGATCATCCACGAGTGTTCTCTGTTTTATTCCCTACTTCATCCTCTCTCTCTCTCTCTCTTTCCCTCTCCCTCTCTCCCAGCAACACCACTTATTTTACTGACACTTTGTATTTACTTCCACGAATTGAGAGAGGCGAGAGAGAGAGAGAGAGAGAGAGAGAGAGAGAGAGAGAGAGAGAGAGAGAGAGAGAGAGAGAGAGAGAGAGAGAGAGAGAGAGAGAGAGATTGGAATAACTTGAATAATTTATCAATTCCCGAACGTGAAATAAGAAGAAAAAACGTGACAAGTTTCCAAAACATTTTTATAAGTATTAAAACTCCAGACGACGCAGAGTTTACGATACAATATTCTCGATTGTAATTACAGCTATTTTCATTCATTTATTTTCCCTCTTGCAGTATTTTTTGAAAACGTAATCATGTTCTTTCTAAGTGAAAGAGGAGGAGGAGAAAAATGAAGGAGAGGAGGAGGACGAAGACGAGAAAAATATATATCTACAATATCAACTACACTATTTTTTTTCATAATTTCATAAACACATCACACGTAGAAAAAAAAAGTGGTCGAGAAATAGTTTCACATCTTCGTAATTATAGCTCCAGTGCGCAGCAAATTTGTCTAGTTAGATTAGGTTACTCTAATTAAGTGATAAATGCTGTAATAATATTAATCAAATATTCAGGGATCGAATTTAAGATGTTTTCTCGAAGTTTAAGAACTATAATTCTCTCTCTCTCTCTCTCTCTCTCTCTCTCTCTCTCTCTCTCTCTCTCTGCGTGGGGCTAACTTGACCTTCCCCACTTTCGGTGCGCCGGAGCCTCCTCCCTCCCTTTCACTTTCACCGTCAGTACTGGCGGGGCGGAGGATCGGGTAACCGCACGCACACTAGTGCCGCAGTATTGCACCAGCTGTTTTACGTTCCAAGTGACATTTCCAGGAGCAATTAAGCTTTAACACACCTATACTGGCGAATGAAGAGGAGAAGGAGGAGAGAAAGCTCTGTGCCTTGCGTGCTGTTATTTTTTTTTTTAACAACGTGCACTTCCCACCAATTGTCTCTCTGTATCTCTTAAGCGAGCACACACACACACACACACACTAGTGGCTGCCTCCTCTCAGCTCATAGATTTCTCCGGAGACGTGCCATATTACAAGGGCACAAACTACCAGCGTCGCTATTGAAAATGTCAAGGCACAGGTGTATCAGTTACCAACCACGTGGATGTCCCAGGAGTAAGGGCACACTCGGCCAGCACGTCAGCACCTCAGCCTCGTCGTGTCCGTTTGTTCGCCCACACATAATCTGGTCATGTGTGTTCCACTCAGTATCAGACAATAAAGCTCCAGGGAATATGAAAAAAGTTCCTCTCAGTAAAACTTAACAAAAAGTTGACTGAAAACTTTCACTGTTACTAAATTCTTCAAGATTCGTCCAGCTGCATCCAGTTACTGGTACTTTTTGGTAGTATCTTGGCACGCAATGAGCCGCAAGACTCTTTTGTGGTAATTAATATTTTTACTTATGGCAAAGTCTCTATGAAACTCCCCATTATGTATCTAGAAGCAAAGAAAAACGCAAATTTAGGCAAAAATGAATAAATATTACCAATAAATAAAACAGTCTTTAACTAACCAGGTATGTATAGAACATTTTTCCCCCTTGCATCACCATCACACGTTACGCCACGGGAAAGGCGCGGTTACTTGAACACAATAGAGTGAGCGTAGCCTCCAGTACCGTTACATCCTTCATTAAGTTGCCATCTACCTAAATAATACCCGAGGGTTGCCACACCCACCCTGACCAAGGAAAAAGTCGTGCCCGCAAAACCACTGCCCCTATCCATATGAAGGGTGGCGCGTTCCTCCCTCTCTCCCACCTCTTGCTGCCCAGGCCAGCCCCAAGCCCTTTACTGATTAGAGTCATTAACCACCAAAATATTTCGGAAATGAAAGCGTTAATATTTACTAATTTAGGGAGCAATAAACACGAATAGGACGCATTAAACTGGTAATTGGATCTAGATATGTAAACACTGGCAGGATTCCATTACGTGCAATATTCAATGGTTTAGGAGAGGCGTCTCTTCATTATCAAGGGAATCAGGGAATTAAAAAAAACAGATCGTCAAAGCTTCAAACTGTATCAAAGGAATACAAAAGACTTGACTCAGATTAAAACCATAAGATTGACCCCACGATCTGATTACGGAAGATTTCGTTCCGTTTTCCATAGCGAAAGGTGAGCTCGCCACCCTTCAGGATGAACACACGGTGGACGGCGTCCTTGAGAGAGGGATACAATACTGCCCGCGACCCTGAGTGTGTTCCCAGTCTCGTCCAGAAGGAGAGTATAACTTGTTCTCTTCCACAATGGCGGAGGATTGGAAGCAATTCCAGCTACTAATGGAGAACACGAGACGGAAACGGAAGACGATGAAATCATGAAACATGAAACTTACACCACAGCTATACGACTTTTTGAGAGACCTGTTTAACTTTCAGTTACTCATCGGACAGTGCATGTACGGCAACAATTTCTAGGGTGTTATTTACATTGGTAACTCAAAACCCACAGTGCACAACATTTCATAACAGTATATGCATTTAATGTGTCTCTGGTGAGTACACTTGAAGGTAAATTTACTTTAGTAGTCAGAATTATATTCTTAATCACAAAAAGTTTTGCGACCATTGTTTAACAGCAAAGCATTCTACATCTTGATTTTCGCACATGAAAAAAGGCGAGGGCATGTGAGGAATGACAGAAACATTGCAAATAAAAACACCAACAGGAAAAATCGTGGCTTTCCCTGCAGCAAAACTTCCTGGAACCCCCAAAGTCCCTCCCCAGTCGCAACATGGCAAATAAAAGTTCGGCTTCACATCAATATTTGAAGATCGCGCCAGACAATAGAGAAAACTGACCATAACAATACCTGTATCATATCACCTACAAGCTTCGGACCACTACACTTATTGTTGTCTTGGCTATGACATCATCGTGGCCTTATACGCACGCTATATAAGCGTTCCCTTCATTGCTATAACACCATACAGAGGATAAAGCTTAAACTTCTTCGCCCACTCCTCGCTCTCCTTATCCAACCTACCTCCTGCCGCCTCCATCCCAAGACTTGTCCCGACACTCGAGGTCACCAAGAATGTGTAGCCCCGTGAAGGCCAGCCACTCCAGCACGCTTCTGGTATTTACCTGCAGAAAGAGAAATATTTGTGTTAGACTGACGTACACGCGAAGCCTATGAATACTGAATACGTAGCTTATACAAAGTTACACAGGTACACAGTCAAGTTTCCAACACACACTTACACAAACACATATTTTATCAGTAACTTACATAATGCGAACATCAAAGAACCTTAGGGTAGGGAAAATATCTTAACATTCTTCACTGATAAGGAGATTATATGGGCAACTTATATGCAAAGCAGTAGGTGTAATAAGGGAAAAGGTTGAGAAGAGGGCTGAGGGACGGGCGGACTGCTGAAATGAAGGGGGACAAAAATAATGACATCTAAAGATTACGATGAAGGGAACAATGCGTGACAAGCGAATGGATTTCAGGATCAAGGCAACGAGGGGCTATGAAATTAAGGGGAAGGAAAGACGGAATGTTGAGATAGGAACGTTAAAAGACCACGAGAATGAGAAAGAAGAGAAGAAAGAGGAGGATGAGGATGAGGAGGAGGAGGAGGAGAGAAAAACACAGGAGCTGTTCGTAGAAAGGTCGTGGATGAAGGAGCACTCATGGAGGAAGGAAGGAAGGAAGGAAGGAAGGAAGGAAAGAAGGAAGAAAGGAAGAAAGGAAACACACATGTGAAAGCGATCAGTGAAGCACAAGGAAAGGAAAGGAAAGGAGGAAACACGGAAACACGAAAAACCTTTAAGAATTTGTTTCACTCATCACTGCCAGCAACAACTGAGCAACTGGAACCAATTACTACCTTCCGCCTCTCCCAACTATACCCCACCTCCAAAACTACCAGTCTCGTGTAGCCTTGCAATTCATAACCCCGACGAAACCAAAAACAAACCTAAAAACTTCAACCACAACCTTACCAACAACAGTCCAGTCAAGCATAGCCCTACCTAGACCAAACCCAGACCAGCCCAGCCCAGCCTTGTTCCTAGTTTCTGCTCCCACCTGATGTTCTCCCACGTGCTAGACCTGAGGGAGGAGGGAGCAAGGGACTCCTCCAGCAGCAGCAGCAGCAGCGGGGAAGGAATTAGAAAACTAACGTAAAACAACACCGGGAGGAAATCGCACAAAGAGAGAAACAGAAACATGCGAATAAAAAAGGTAGAAAAAGCAAGGGAGAGAGAGAGAGAGAGAGAGAGAGAGAGAGAGAGAGAGAGAGAGAGAGAGAGAGAGAGAGAGAGAGAGAGAGAGAGAGAGAGAGAGCTGTATAGTAGCAGTCTAAAATGAAACAAAAGACGGGAGTAAAAACAAAACAAAAAAGATAACAAAGAAATACACATCACAAACGTCAGAGGTAAAAAAAAAAAAAAAAAAAGACACGAAAAGGGAAAACAAAAGCGAATAAAAAATGCAACAACCGAGAACTACAACAGGGAAAAACGCAACAAAATTAATATATCGAATGTAAAAGCTACAATAAGAGGGGGGAGGGAAAAAAAAAACCCGCGGCATTAGAAGCAAGGGGGAGATTAAAAATATATAAAGATAAAAAAAAAAGACCAACATAGAGCGAGGCAACAGAATAAGATCAAAAGAACACTACCACAGAAAAAAAAAAAGGAAAATAATCCAGTAAAGGACGTAAAAGAGAACTACCAACAAAACACACAAAAGGAAAGACTCTCAAACAACAGAAATATCAAAACAGCAATGGAATGAAATGAAAATACAATAAGGGGAAAAACACACACACACACACACACCCCACACACACACACACATACACAACGAGCAGTGCAGGCAGGCAATGTGGCGAGGAAAGGAGAAGAGAGGAGGGAAGAGACAACAAGCACATCAAAAGTACTGCACACACACACACACACACACACACACACACACACACACACACAACTCATTAACTGACGGACACACAAAAAGGAGACTAGATTAATTTGGAAAAAAAAAACCCAACGGTAATCCGACAGCTTCCACTTTTTTGACCAGAACTTGATTGCTTTCCTCTTTCTACGTACCTACACACGCCCCCAGACATACCCACACTGACAGATACACACCTTGAAGGACACGGCTTTCCAATCTAATTCCCGCGCACCTGCCAGTTAACAGAGCGTCAGGTGAAACCTCTATGGAGTATAAAGCATGGAGGAGGAGGAGGAGGAGCTCTAGAGGAAGGCAGCCTGGAGCACCGGGCGGGGAGAGGAAGGAGGGAGCGACGGGACTAGAAAGGAAGGAGAGTAGGGAGGAGGGAAGCCACAATGGAGTTTCAGGTTCCACTCCCACTTACTCAAACTCCCTTTCACTCTGTCCACCCCTATGCGGTGCAACGCATCGACTTTTATTGGAAATACATGAAATAAGCCATTTTTCAGGGGTGTATTTTTAGTGATATATTTTATTCATGTATCTTTTTTTTCCAGTGGACTGTGAATATATACAGTAGTGATGGTGGTGGTAGTGGTGGTCCTGACCGTGGCAGCGGCGGCTACGGTGTTCAGGTGAGGTTGACATATTCCTAATTAACACAGTGGCAGGTGCGGTGCGACGTATTCTCGGCTACCACATTTCCCCAGACGAAAATGTCAGCCATTTTCGAAGTGCTGACGGTCTTCTCCTGTGCCTGCTTCCCTCCCACCTCCTCTCATCACACTGGGTACGCTACACATCTGGCCATAATGTAATGAATTAGTGACGAGTGACATCATTCTCCCTCGCGTTAAAATGTCAGCCGTTTTCGAAGTGCTAGGAGTTTCATGCTGCTCCTTCCCTAAGAACTCCAATCGCTACACTCCCTCTCTGGTACTGGACATTCTTATTAATTACCGATATTACTGCTACCATCGATGACATTCTCCTTCGCTCGAATATGTCGCGTTTTCGAAGGTTATGCGTCTCCCTGCTATCGTTGCCTTACCATCTCCTGCTCCTGACGCCTTTCCCCGCGCTCCACGTATGTATGTATGTCATGATGTAATGGATTGACGATGCCACTTTCCCTTCCTCTTTCCACACAGGCACGTCTCTTGTTCCTGCACCACGACAGTCTCCTTCTTCTACGACTATTTATCTTCCATCTCTTCCTCTTTCCTCTCCCTTCCTCGAAATCCACGTCTTTATGCTTCGATGCAATGAATAAACGGTACTGCCATTATTTCCTTCCTATTCTCTCTCTCTCTCTCTCTCTCTCTCTCTCTCTCTCTCTCTCTCTCTCTCTCTCTCTCTCTCTCTGGTTGTTTCGCTTCCATCTTTTCCTGAACTCCCTTTCCGGCAATAATTAAACGATGCTACCTTCCAAACATCTATTTTCACCGTTGTTTGTTTCCTATACGAGCACCATGACCGTCTTCTCCTCGTTTGTCTTCCATGTTCTTCTACCGAACTTCCTTCCTGACATTCAAAGTAACTACGCAACGATATAATGAGTTTACAATGACACCTGCCTTTCCCCTGTTCAGCGATAATTACTTTCTATCCTCTCTTCTCAAATTTTCTTCCATCACCTCCTCTCGAACTTCCCTCCTGACATTATGTATCTAAGCAACGATATGATGAGTGAGCGATGCTATCCTCCCCTCCTGTTTGAGCCTCATTCCTCCTTTGTCCCGGGCGCTGAGAGGACCAGGGAGACACTCACCAACTTTAACGCGACACTCCTGCTTCCTGCTGCTCCCTTTGGCACGTTTCATGTTCACATTTCAATACATTAACTACAATTACTCCTTAAAGTCGAAGATCTGTGGTGTCTCGTGTACAACAACGCATTAATAAATCAAAGTAACTCAGCTTCTTAAATAGCACGTGTTTTTTCTTCTTCTTTTTTTTTCGCACGGCTGTGATAAAAACGAAATCAGTCCTTGTTTCTGTGCAACCACCAGCGCGCACCCTAACACATCTCATCCCCATAAACCAACACCGTCTAGTTACACGGCACCAGGAACGCCCCAGTTAAAAGGTCGTGTGCCTGGTCCTGTGCCTGGTTGTGTAGCTGGTCGTGCTTCTCGGCGTGTCCTCTGGTTACAGGGCGGGACGACGGTCTAATTATGATTAACTCGGTAAACAGGAGGAGGAAATACGCGATAAAGTTGCAAGGTCAGCGTGTTTGGGAGTCATTTGCTGCGTCTGGGAGGGGCCAGTTTGGTAGGCGGAGGTGAGAAGGCCAGGCCAGGCGAAAGGGTGCGCTCAGGAAACACGGCCGTGGAAGATACCATTGGGGTTATTTGGTCCACCTTCCTAACCCATTCACAGCTATGTAATTTTCCTCTAATCACATATAAACCCTTTAGACACTTTTTTATATCGTGCAATCAAATAGTATTATAACCCTGAAAAAAAATAAGAACAACCTAATATTATCTTTTTGTTTTTCTGTGACCATGCAAACTTTTTTTTCTCCTACAGTGGTACGAATGTTAGCAAAGAACGGCCATCGCTGTAAAAATAAAAAAATAAAAATAAAAAAAGCTAACCACTTCGTTGTCATATCTATTTCCGTATCTACTGTAGGATGTAAGTAGTTTTCAAGAGATTATTCATCCCAGAGGTACTAACGATTCTATGAATGGGAAAGATATACTGTAAGATGTGGACTAATTCTCTCAGTCAGACCTTCAAAAACAGTATTACATTTTGCTTCAGTACTATTAAGCATTTTCATATTTATCATGGTTACTATTGGGTGGTTTTATACAGCTTCAGAAACTCGTGTTGTGATTAGAATAGTAGACTCTGGCCATTAACCTTCTGACCCTTTCTAATGTCAATAAATATGGTGTAATCATACCCAAATCCCACCGTAAATATTGGTCCCAGTACTGAAGGGGTTAAGGTTCGTATTATTGCACTATAAAAAGGGAAAAAAACACTTATCAGACACAGACCAATTCTGTCACCCACAAAAAAAGACCCTAGATAATAAGATTCTATTGTAATTTTCCGAGAGAATACTCGTAATTTTAGCAATAAAGACTCTTGCACTATGAATGGAAAGAGAAAACATTAATGAAACGCCAACTACATATAATCATCTGGGTGGCTTTTAAAAATACTCAGGAGAGCATTTCAAAGAATTCAGGTCGCGTCATTGTTGTGTGTGTCTCTCTGTCTGTCTGTCTGTCTTGCCGCATCTCAGTAACTCTCTTTTCTCGTCCACGTTCCCTGACTCTTTTGTATAGTCTATTATATTCCCCACTCGCATCTTGGAAATACCGCTTAATTACGTCTACCTGTATTTATCATCTTGAAAATTGAGCGTAATTAAGTCATTATACGCAAACTGTCTGATATATTTATGCTTGTGTTCTGCAATGGCATCTCGGTAATTGCCTCGTTGCTGTGTACTTATTCCACCAGCTTTGTTTTCATGCCTCACTCATACAGACACAAAGCAAAACAGAGAGAGAGAGAGAGAGAGAGAGAGAGAGAGAGAGAGAGAGAGAGAGAGA
>CM035197.1:3588242-3600029 GCA_020233015.1 Callinectes sapidus
TCATCTCTCTCTCCTCCCCTCTCTCCACTGTTCCTTCTTTTCTTTTCGTCTCTCTCTCTCTCTCTCTCTCTCTCTCTCTCTCTCTCTCTCTCTCTCTCTCTCTCTCTCTCTCTCTCAAGGACGAATGACATACGAGAAAATGCACAAAGAAATAAAATTGGAAAAAAAAAGAAAGAAATGACAGAACGGAGAGGTCTTCACCATTTTCCAGTTAATAAAAAAGTAAAAAGAAAATAAAGAAAAGAGGGAAAAAAAGGAGAAAAAAAAATTACTTAAAAAGGAAAGACGAGCGGACGCACTCTTTGATGAAAAGGCGGAAAAGGTTGGGTAAAAAGAATAAGAGAAAGAAGAGCAAACTGACAAGGAAGCAAGAAAGAATTGAACTGGAGGAGGAGGAGGAGGAAGAAGAGGAAGAAGAAGAGGACGAAGAAGAAGAAGACGAGGAGCTAGCGAGGAAAGGTAAGGTGCAGGAAGTAGACGGTGATGAGTGGATTGAGAATAACAAGTTTAAGAAGGAGAAATGTAGGAAACCAATCACGGCAGCAGATGAGACGGGAGATGGAACAGGAGGATGGCCTATGAGGATGAAGGTCATGTCGCAGGACGCACAGGGTGATTGATGGAATGACACAAGAAATGTAAAAGAAAAAAAAACAGAGAGGCTGAAAAAAAAACAGAAAGCAGAAAAAAATGAGCATCGAGGAAAAAAAGCACAAGAGAAACAGCCAGACTTGAGTGTTGAATTTAGAATGGGCGGTGGATGAAAGGAGGAGGAATGCTGAGGAGGAGAAGTCAAAGATGGTAGCCAAAAAATGGAGCAGAACTGCTGAGGAGGAAAAAAACTCAAAGATGGTAATCGAAATGAAAGCAGAAAATGGAACATTTCTTCATTTTCTTTTTTTTTTTTTTTTTTTTTGCGCTTGGATTTGGAGTGGATGGTTGAAAGAAACATGAAGGACCTCAAGGAGTGCGGAAGGTAATGATGACCATGGTTTGAAAATAGAAAAAAAGAATTCTTATTATCACCATCATCATCATCATAACAATTATCATCATCATCATTAGCATCATCATTAGCTTTGTAAGGACCATCTGTTACATAAACACGAGTATTTCTATGTTTTGAATTTACAGACTGGATTCAATACATCAAACAAATTCATATGAAGAAACTAGAATAAAGCTAAATAAATAAAAGCTTTGAATTTAAAAGAAATCCTTTTTTCTTTTTTTCTATTTATTCATTTATTCATTCACTGTCATTATTATAATTACTATTATTGTTATTATTATTATTATTATTATTATCATTATTATTATTATTATTATTATTATTATTATTATTATTATTATTATTATTATATATCTTTTATGGGAAAAATGTGTCCTCATGTTTTAGTTCAAATTTTCGATTGGTTACTTTTCGCTACTATCATTGTCCTTTGCCTAGTGTCCTAAAAAGATGACTAAATAAAGATTAATAAAGAAATAACAATAGAAATAATAACAATAATAACAACAACAACAACCACAACAACAACAACAAATATAAATAATAATAATAATAATAATAATAATAATATTAATAATAATAATAATAATAATAATAATAATAATAATAATAATAATAATAATAATAATAATAATAATAATAATAATAATAATAAAATTAAATAATCGGTATAAGAAATGAATTTGTATTTTGGTTATTTGCTGTCTGGGTCCAAATACACTGCTTCAATGTTTTCTATACGTACAGACAAGGTGGAACAAGCACTAATATGAATACTAAATAAGTTAACTTTCGCTTAGAAGCCCCGTGTTTTCTTCCATATACATGCCGACGATGCGATAACTTTGCCCATCTCTATAATGTGTTTAGTGGCGGAGCTTCTATCGCGCAGGTTTTCTAAACAGGGAAAGAATCGATAGCTATTTGTCTCATCAAGTCCTTTCCTGTAACAGACCGTCTCCAATACCACACATGACTACACACTACATACTGTATCTCTTCCCATCCGTACAGCGACTGTCACTTGTGGGCCTACTGACTTCTTCTTAGAGTTTCCTTTGTTGTGTTATATTGACAGGAAAAGGCAGCGAAACAACTATCTCCGAAATAAAACGAGAGAGAAAATGCAATTATGATTAATTCTTCAATAGGAACAGCAACACAAGCAATCTTTGACGTTCGTGCAAATGTGTAAGAATTGTTAAGCTCCATAAAGGCAGAATAAATGAATGTCGATGTTTCCGCTTTGAGGAACCACTCTGACCTTTTGACAGTGATGAAATAATTTACGTCAGATAAAAAATTTTTTTTTAATAAAATAAAAAGGGTGAGAATGAAATATAAATGAGAATGAAATATAGATAAAATACAAGTAGGAATATGACATACAGTTTTTCAATAGTGCCGGAAGATGACAGACAAATGATTATCTAGCAACAAGTGATCATATGGAAGTATACACCTTGGGGCATCATGGTGAAAATTTAGATAGACTCTGAATATCATTAGAACATAATAATACGTTAAGGGGAATTTTCTCTTAGTCAGGAAATTCACCATAAACCAATAATTTTTATCCCCTACAGTTGTATCTCATTCACTTTGGCACGACTAACAACAATACTGGTGATTTCATGGTGTTCTGGCGTGCTTTATAGTACCGATTGTCTTCATACTAACATGTTCTTCCAAAATAAAGTTATACGTAAAGAAATTTAGAATGCAAATTGCAACATACACATTCAGGAATGTACGTTACGGTTAGAACAATGTTAGGATGTGAAATAAGCACATAAACAGTAAACTTGAAAATAGAGAGAGAAAAAAACATTAGTAAAAATCTAAATTAATTCAGCAAATTACATTTCAAAAGCTAGAGAAAAGAGCAATATTGTTAGATGACTTAATTGTGGAGCAAATGATGGTATTATGTTCTCTTTTGTTTCCCCGTGGACTAATTAATTGCTTTATCCAATGACAAAGTCTTCTTAACGCTCCCATTACTGAGGGATTTCCGTGCAAGGGTTGCGTCCCGTTAGTCTGCCTTCCTCCTTCACCCATTCCATATTTCAACGAATACTGAAGCGTCTCCGTGTCTCGCAACAGACGGTGAATGGCTGGAGGAAGTCTAGGAAACAAACAAGGACTGAAGCTACATCTGTCACGATCTATTGTTGCATTTTCATTCCGTTCCCTCCCCACACATTTACTTCATTACTTATGATTATGTTAGACTTTTCCCTATGCATATCTTTTTTCAGACTTCATCTTTTATTATGAGAAATACTAGGAAAAATGTGTTAATTTTTCCGCATACAATAAAGTCTGAACATGAAAAGGTACGATGATCTTCAATTATCTTAATAAAGAAATGACTAATCATCAGTCAATAGTCACAATTATTAAGTTACACCCACAGATTCAGGCACTGATGGTGGTACTCCAAGTAACAGACCGCGGTACGTCAGCGTGGTGCGGAAGATTAGAGTCTCTTTATAGAGACATATCATGCGTTGTCTTCATTCACTTCATTTCAAGATGTGTACAGCAATTAGTATTTTCATTTAATGTTTAGACTTTTGAAGAACAAAACTTATCTGTTTGTTAATTCAGAGTCAATGGAAACATTTTAAAACATCAGATCAATTTACAGGTGGTGATAATTAATGAATATAAGTTTGTTGGTTTTGTAGTCAATGCCCGGTGTAGGTCTGATATTTTATTGCAGCTTCTGTTAATATATTTGTCATGTACTTATGACTCGCTTGTAGACATACTTATTTACATATTAATATATATTTTACTTCCATGATAATGAGTGTAGCGATTACAAAACATACAAAGCATAACAAAACAAACGTCAGCGTAGGCTAATGTATATACAGACCTTGGGAGCCTCTTTATGAGCCGCCACGTGCCGCGATGTGAGGTGACATCGCTGCAGCTGGTGTAGGGATGGCACTGCATGGCGACACTGAAAGGTGCAAAGCAGAGGCTATGATTATCTTTTCCCACTTTCTTCTTTTTTCACATATAGTTATCCTAAAACTCGCCTTTTTCTCCTAATAACATCTCCACTCTGTCTTAAAGATTACAAAGTGCACTGGCTTCCTTTCCTAACACACACAATACTCGTACCAGACAATGCAACTCAACTTTTAATCCTTTAACTGTTGAAATCATCTCTGTTAATATTCGCAGCACTGTAAAATATATCTGCATGGACGCAGAAAAACATAAATTATACGAAATAATGTCTTTTTTGGTAAGAAGCAGTATTCACTAACGTTTAATTCTTACATCTGCAAAACGTCAATCAGTTGGCTGAATGTGTTTGTATAGACACAGTGCATGAGGAGCTTTATTATTGATGCTAAAAACAAAAGACACTGGAAAAAAAATTACATCAAATTTTTCGATTCATTATTGCGCTAAATGTAGGTAATACACTCACGCAATTGCAAACAAGTGAACTATTGCTGCTGATATAGCAAAATAAATTTTCAGTAGTGTAATTCTAACACAACTGAGCCACACAGGTGAAAGCCACACACCCACACCACCTTATTAAGCATTGCTGTGCTTGTCAAAATGTCTATCCCTCCCGTCCATTAGATGACCACCAGGAGGTAGAAGAGTGATGATAGTGTGACATGTTCTGAGTTAAGGTAATGTTTCGCTCCTTCAGTACGGTGTTGGGTTTATCCTTTTTTTCCTTCATACATTACATTCTCGATACCATTAGAAGACTTTTAGTTATCATAACACTAAAGTTTAGATACCATTAGGTGGAAAGAAAGAAGTATAAAGATCTACTAATGATATTGATAGTGTAATGGTAACTAAATAGTTACCATTACACTATCGATACCCTTAGTAGATCATAATACTTCCTTCTTCTTTTAAGAATCTGAATAGAAAAAATCATTTCTAGTTTCTCACCCACAGAAATTGTACTTTCATTTACACTAACTGACAATTTGTGGTTTTATGAAAGTTGGAAGGTGTTTGTAATGAAGAAAGTAACCCTGTTAATAGAGTTGACAAAAGTTTTGTCATCTGCTACTCTCACTCCCACTTAAGTTGTTTTCATCCTTAATGTTAAGTTCCTTGATCTGGTCCCAACGCCCTTACATAACTTGTTGATTGACATATTCTGATAGGAGGAATTCAGATCAAAGGGCAAGCACAGCAGGAGTGCAGGATGTCACTCCCCTCCTGACAGTGACTGCACCATGCCACTACTTCAATTCTACACCAAGTATCATTTTACGATCATTTCAAGTATTCAACTACTTTTCATCTGCATTTTTCTGAAAAAAATATTGATTACTTTGTATTCATTTATCGTTATTTGATTGTAACAAATTACACGATTTTCTCTTTTGAGTTACTCATCCAGTACCATTCCATATTCATTTAGAAGTATACACGTAAAATCGCATTTACGGTCCCTCAGGTAGTTGTCAGTCCGTTCATTCGCGCGAGGATGGAATGGACAGGCGTATCACTAAGCATGTTCTCCAAATATCATCAGTTTCCATTCAGGTAAAAACAACAAATATTCATATATTCCTGCATATTTTTCTTTTCGACAAATATTATTTCATGAAAGCTAAAACTTTAGCATGCTTCATCCTAAACATTCACTAGAATACATAAGCGATATGTACCTCATTTTTCACAGCGTGTATTTTTATACACCTACGATATAATGAAACACTTACAAATGTTCATATTACTTGTTTGCCTGATTCTGTATTCTGTGTGTGTGTGTGTGTGTGTGTGTGTGTGTGTGTGTGTGTGTGTGTGTGTGTGTGTGTGTGTGTGTGCGCGCGCGCGCGTGCGTGCACACGTGCCTGCTTGTGTGCTTGCGTGCGTGTGTGTGTGTGGGAGGGTGCACGCGTGCCTGCGTGAGTGCTTGCGTGTGTATGTGTATGAGTGCGTGTATGTAGACCAGAGATGCATTCATTACACATTTCCAGCTGCCACAAAAAAGGCAAATAAAAAAATTGAAGGCAATCAAGTTAAAGAGGAATGAGAAAACTATTACATTGCAGCAGAAGAGGAATCTTTAGTCAAATAACCATAAAACAAATAAAACCAGACTAAATAAAACAAACACTAAATAAATAAAGGAAGAATGACTGACAGAAGAAAAAAATCAATTCAAGCCTTCTCAGACACTAAAAAAAAAATGAATACGTAAAAACATAAAAGGAGAACAACAGTTAAAGAAAGACAACACACGAATAAAACCGAAACCAAACAAATAAGGAAAAAAATGCCCAAAATAATGAACAGAAAAGACGACTCCCCTACAAACTCCCCTACAAAACTAAGCCAAGACCATAATGGATAGATAAAGATATAGAAACTTCATAATGGAAACCAAGAAAACAGTCGAGCTTTTCCAGCCACGCCACCACACCTCCTCCCTCCCAACCCAAGACGTGATGCAATGCTCTCATCCCCCTACCAACCCTCGCCTCGCCCCAGTCCCCCTCCCCATTCCACACTGGATTAATATTACCCATCAAAACTTTATTCAAACACTAAAAATCAAGGGGACCATGTGGCGTCTCCTCCAAGGAAAACTGTTAAAAAATCAAATTAAGCGAAGCCATTAAAGTTTGGACAGCTATTAAGATTTAAAAGACTCGTTAACCCTAAAAGGACCATAATGCACTTGTGTGTGTGTGTGTGTGTGTGTGAGAGAGAGAGAGAGAGAGAGAGAGAGAGAGAGAGAGAGAGAGAGAGAGAGAGAGAGAGAGAGAGAGAGAGAGAGAGAGAGAGAGAGAGAGAGAGAGAGAGAGAGAGAGAGAGAGATGGAGTTATTTTGAAAGAGTTGATGCAATACGACCCTACCAGTTCTTACAAGTCCCACAGTTCTTACCAGCTCCAGGGTTACAGAATAGTGCGGGAGGCATATCAGGTTTGTGATGGCTGGGGGATCATTATTTTGACATACAGTTCCTACCTCCCTTCCAAAAACATAAAAGAAAAAGAAGAAGAAAAAAAGAAAGGAAATCGAAGTTGTGAAGTGGGAAGCAGACACGGAACAGTAACTTTTAAACATTGAACTTATCAGTGCGCAAATCTCGACTTTACAACTCAGCCAGATAACAATCAATACACAGCAGTTCATCTTTCCTTACCGGCAGCTGAATGGTGGCTTCGTGCTTCGCTGTCTCTCTACAGTCTACCCTACACCGAAGTGAACGAGTGTATCTTAAGACCTTGCTGGATTCTCGTTGGCAAGCTTTTAGTATTGGAAGTTTTCATGGTCAAGTAACAGTCAAGAATGAAGAGCATCCTTATGGTGGCAATGACAATCAATTTTCTGACTCTTTATTTATGTAAAAATAACACTGGCCAAAGGGAACGAAAAGAGAGAGAGCAAACAAAGCTAAGATGCCAGTTTCTAAAAGTCAAATGAACTGAACGTCACTATTTTTTTTTTCTTTTTATGGATGAAATACGACTACTGAAGGGCTATAAAATAAACTTCAGGGAGAAAAATAATTAAACTTACTTGCCACCTTCAATAAAACAGAGCAGTATAAGAGTTTCAGTGTGGTGGAGGTCGTTGTAGCAGTCATAAAACTACTCTCACAAAGGCAAACAGGTGTTCCAGTCACGGAAAGAAGGACAGAAGTATAATATTCCTACGTTTACTCATGAAAAAGAGAAGACGTTAAAGTAATACTATCAATGTTAAGAGAACATCTTTTTTTTTAAGTGGGCTGCTAGGCAAAAGCAACAAAAGATTAGCAGAAAAATAATAACAGCATAAAAAAGAGTGGTTAGTGAGTACAATAAAAACAGCTCCGTTCCAAAGAGGCTTGTCATGAATAGCAGGTACAGCCTTGGGCACAAAGCGAAAAAAAAATAATAAAGTGCACTCTTATCCACGTTTAGTTCTCTCTCAACCTGAAGCTCTTTCATATGGTAATAATGTATTAACTTTCAGATTTTGAAAGAAGAAACGCAGCAGAGATCTTAACATCTTAATTATATTATTTTCAGAATGCTCTAGAGATATCATAATGGTTTTAAAGGTTGTTTCCCTGGTAGTAGTGATACTCCAGCAAGAATCCAACATCATCAACGAAGGAAACACCCATGGTAATCCACAGTACCATCACTAAACACTTTGAAAACAGTTGGTATAAGAAACCAAAGCGTTTCATAACAACGACTTTTAATCTTGGGCGAATACACTAAACATTGCAGGCGTTATTACACGTGAAGTTTACTCGACTATTGATCCAGACTACTTGGAAGCCACACTCACATGAAGGAATGGAAATACACGTGAAAGGATAGCAATGAGTGTACCAGGATAGGAGTGTTTAAAGCAGAATAGGAGTATATACACCAGAAGAGCAACGAGCACAGGAAGATAAAAATGAGTATGAGGAGAAAAGGAATAAGTACAAGCGGACAGGAATGAGTACCACAGGATAGGAGTGAGTACAGAAGGGTAGGAATGAGCACAGAAGGAAAAAAGTGAGTACAAGAGGACAGGAGTGAGCACAGAAGCAGATTATAACTGTTGGTCGAGACTGCACCTCAAAATTCTACCCACATGAAGGGACTGTACATAATCGTGAAAGGGAGAGACGTTGAACACAGACAAAGATGCAACAAATGTCGGAATGATCATCGCTATGTCCACGGAATCGGATCATGATGCAAAGTTAAAGAAAAGGAATATGCATGAATGGTGCACGTTCAGAAAGGAACACGACGAGGATGAAATGAATATGTTACCTGGCGCAGTAATGGCTAAAAAAGAGTACATGCAGGCGAAAAGCGACCGTGTGGTGGAAGACTGTAAAAGCAAACAAGATGAAAGGATAAAGGTGCGTTTGTGATATCTAGAGCAACAAAAAAGTGGCAGGAGGTGTAAGCGGATAACGCGGAAATGGTGAAGGAAATGTACATGAAAGCGAAGGAATGATGGACAGATAAATTCATGGAAGTAGTTAGACAAAAGAGAGACGGATGCGTGAGGAACATTAAGAGAAGCATTTACGGGACGGTGGAGAGTATAAAAAGGAGACAAAAATACGCATGCAATAAGAGAGTAAAGTAAATGACAGAAGAAAGTAACATGAAAATAAAAATATATATATTACAAGACAAAATAGCAATTACGAGATGATTTTAGAACGAAATACAAGATGAAAATTGAACAGGAGGAGGTACTGAAAATGATAAAGGAGAAAAGGTGAGAGAATATAGACAATAAAAGATTCAATTCAGAAACACATGGAGGAATGGATCATAGAAACGCAAGAGTAGTATGGCGGCGACAAGCATTGGTGGAGAGAGATACGTAAGCAAGGCAATGAAATGGAGAAACTTGTTAAGCCACTAATAGTTATCTTTAGTATGAAACCGCCAAATGAAGTCCGGCATTCTTTTTTAAACTATTCGTTCTCTCGTAAGGACTTATATAGAAAGGTATAACAAAAATAAACATTTGATTGGATGTTTTTTATGAACAATACGACGAGAGTAAAAAAGGAAAAAAAGTTTGCATATCAAAGTAAAAAAGGTTCTCATACTATTCAGAGAAACACAAAGGAAAGAGGCATGAATGAATGTTTTAGAAAGGATTTATAAACAAAAGCTCACACACTAATTTAATATAACTTCTAAGAAGATACGACAAAAAGAACGTCAACGTGGGCAAAACTAAGATAAAAAGATTCTTGTAAGAGTTAAGTAATTACTTTTGCAGAACCGTACATAGTAAAAATAAAGAGTGACAGAAGCTTGGAAACATGAAAGAAGCGACACATGAAGAGAGAGAGAGAGAGAGAGAGAGAGAGAGAGAGAGAGAGAGAGAGAGAGAGAGAGAGAGAGAGAGAGAGAGAGAGAGAGAGAGAGAGAGAGAAATGAATTTATGATGAGTAGTCTACATAATTGCATAGTCTACTCACACTTTGCTGCAGTGACCAGTCCCTTGTGAAGAGTAACCAAGGGACACACGCGTCAAAACAGAGTGATTAAGAGACAGACAGGCAGATTTATCTTCGCACAGGTGACTTTATGCAGATAAACTACCTTGCAAAGACCATAAATCCCGCTCACCGTTCCTTCTCTCAGTGCAGGTGACGCGAGACTGCTCCCCATCACCCATGTATCGATATATCAAAAGTAGTACATGGAATGAGATCATGCCTTTCTACTTACTTAAACACTTTTGTTGTACTAAAGGAAGAGTCAATTAAATTACTTCATGATTTCAGTGGTATTTTTTTTTTCTTTAAAGATTTTTTTTTCTATTTCAGCAGATAGGTACATACGTAATAAAAAGAAAGATTGCTCTTAACTGACATCACCACTTTGCTGCTTCACTATACCCATCTGTCCCACTTCCATTCAAGGTCTATTGGATTTCTTTACTCTTTCAATTGAAACTGACAACAGTACTTTTTGAAGGGTATTGTTCTATTTCAGTGTAAAGTTTACGAGTCAATCAATTTCTCTTATTTCATTATTTAAAAAAGAAAAAAACTTTAAGACAGTATTTTTTCAAGTTGTTTTTTGTTTTGTTTTGTTTTTCTTAGCATAAAACAACACACAATATACATTTTTTTCATATGTCTCTTTATAAATTCGTCTTTCTTATTTCAGCGCTAAAAATCTTTAGAAATATACGTATATCTATTTTCAAACGTTTTCTTTCCTTACAGAAACTTGTATTCACAAATTGAAGATAAAAATAATCTACTTTTATATTTCCATACTTCCACACACTCGCACGCACACGCGCACACACACACACACACACACACACACACACACACACACACACCCTTCCCCTATTCACACTTTCATTAGTCTCATACGACTGGTGTTTTCATTTCTTTCCCTCCACACTGTCTATAATTACCACATCATCATGTTATTCTACTCAGATCTTTGTCTTTTGGTCGTTCAACGCAAACACTGAGCACATCCGTAATTGCAGAAGGGCGTGTCAAGAAGCGCGTATTTATAACTCTCTCTCTCTCTCTCTCTCTCTCTCTCTCTCTCTCTCTCTCTCTCTCTCTCTCTCTCTCTCTCTCTCTCTCTCTCTCTCTCTCTCTCAAGCCATCATAACATCCAAGAATATCCCAGAAAGTTTAAAAAAAAAGGACAAAACAACCCCACGCTTGGATGCCGCTACCACCACCACCACCACCACCACCACCACCACCACCATCACCACCACCACCACCACCACCACCACCACCACCACCACCACCACTTCTACTCCCCCGTCCCTCCCTCTAGGACACTTAGAGAAACCACCGGGAAAGCTAAATCGATAACAGAACACTAGACTGAACAGGAACTCAATTATCGAGCATAGAGAGAGAGAGAGAGAGAGCGCGCCGCGAAAGCCATAACGTCCCGCCAACCTGATAACCTTTCCATAAGACTCCCTACGAATGACATATGGATGGCAATAACAGAGACTAAAATGTAGGGAGGTAAATCTTGCTCTTAAGTAGACAGCCCAACCGACTGGCAATGATTGGATGTAAGAGGGAAATTGATGGGCGGAGGTGGGAAGGTTCGAAGGAAATAGAGGGGAAAAAAAAAGGGAGGGGAATGGGGAGATATGGGTTGGAATGAAGTTTGTCTCGTACGTATGTGACGTTCTAAGGTTTCCAGGAATTAAGTGGGAAGAAAGATGAGGTATTACGGACCAAGGATGCTCTCTCTCTCTCTCTCTCTCTCTCTCTCTCTCTCTCTCTCTCTCTCTCTCTCTC
>CM035197.1:3600329-3617329 GCA_020233015.1 Callinectes sapidus
TATATATATATATATATATATATATATATTATGTTGTTGTTGTTGTTGTTTTCTTTAAAAATGAACGTTTCATCCGGTGATTTTAACGGGTCACATGTTGGAAAACATTGTGAATACATATATTAGCATTCTACTTTGGGTAAATTTACGTATAAACAAATTACAAGAAATTCTGATAGATTAAATTATAGTATTTTTTGTCATAATGCATTATACTAGTATCCCAATGATAACAAGGAAAATAGATTCATCAATCAGAATAACCCACCTACTATAACGTCACTGTTAGTGTCTGTATAACAGTCTCCACAGTGATGACGCTTTTCTACTAACCACACCTGCTCGTATTGATACCATGGCTTCTCCATCACTCTGATCTACTAATCTCGCCTTTGTTCAAATAAGTACGTATCATCTAGATGCAAATTCCCAAGATGTCATTCAAATATATCTCCCATTTACGTTGAAATATATTTTGGTTATGTACGAGTTTTCTCTGGCTATGATTTTACTGTCTTCCATTAAAACAGACAATTTTTTGGTGGATCACATCATCGTATCAGGCATTTTTTCTGCAATCTTCTTGAATTTCTACGTTGGTTTAAGAACAACAGGGAGGAAAGTCATGTACAATATTGCTGTTTAAAACTTACTGGTGCTCACTTTTCTCGTCCCTTTGCATATGTGTGTATGGTTTTCTTTTTTCTTTATGAACGCTTTAGCATGAAACATAATGGTAAGGAAGCGCTAATACTCACAGTAAGAAACATAAAACCACTTGCACCACCGTCTCTGTTCTTATTGAATTTCACCAGCCTTGTTACCATAATCGTGAGCACTGTAACGATAAGGAAGTGGCGGGCATGACAAGAAGAGCAAGGTGGCTGCACTCAGAATGACGGGAGGAGGGTAAAAGTGACGGGGAGAGGGCAAAGGGGTGGATGTGACGAAGAAAGAAGGTTGGGGGCCGCGGGATGAGACAAGAGAGCAGACTAAGGGAGGATGGGGATGAGGCCAGAGCATCAGTCACGTTTTCTCGCCGCCAAGACCCCGCAGTCCAAGTCTTTGTTAGCGCCATCGTGTCAGGTCGAATGTAATGGACGGGCCTGTAATTGCTCATCTTGTCGCCCATCCCAAGATCGATAGTTAACGAGCTGGAAAATTGACCCTAGTGAGTTACGAGTTTTTGGCAAAGCGATGATCGGGCTGAGAATGGAAAGCTGTCAGGAGGACGTAGCATGGTGGTAGGGTAATGGGAAAGTGCAGGAAACTTGGAAGAGAAGGAGAGTGAGATGAAGGCTTGTACTCTCAAACACTCCTGTGCTTCCCCTCCACCAATTCAAAAAAAAACTTTTATCTAAATTTATACGAGTTTTTAATGTGCCGTGTATTAGTCGCAAATTACCTTGAAAAATAGTCGTGGTAAGAGAGCAAAGCGTTTCTGAATACGGACAGAAGTGTCTTAATAAAACCTGAGAATGAAAATGAGGACACACTTTAAAGTTAGTCACGCTTTTTAGTTAGGCATGTATTAGGCATGAGTACTTTAAGAATGTGTGGCCAGGACTTAGGATTAAAAGTAAGAAGGAAGGGAAGTATTTCCTTTATATTTGGAGGAAAACAAGACCTTACATATTTATATCCATTGTATTATGACGTTCAGCCCTTTGATGGGGAAATATTACAACATTAATTAGGATAAAACTGAACAATTTTCACCTCATCATCTTTTTTTCGTACTGAGTTTTGATTGGTTTTGAAAATTTATAGAAGTAAAGGATCATGAAATCAAACTAAATGTTCATTCAAGACTTTAGCGGCTGGAAACCTGAGAGACCCGCCAGTTTTGGTCATTCAACTCACGTCAGTTCAGTTCCAGCTCAATGATCCCAAGAACCAAATGGACCAATGGCCCTTTAATTCAGCAATATTAAGACCTCAAATCACCATCTCTTCATTCACTGTCGTATTTTATCATTCTCCTTTTCTGTATCAGGTCTGGGGAGTGTGCACTACCATAAGTCTGCCAAGGCCCGTCATCCACCACTGCTTTTTACTCTGAAAAGTGTTAGTGTACTGAAACTTATTTTCCCACAAGACCCGCTGATGTTTAAAAGTTTTGCTTGTGTGTATATGAGAAGCCAAGATGGTGCGGTGGATACTGTACTCGCCTCCCTCTTCCTTATTTGCTGACCTGATGCGAAAGCTTTAATCAAGCGTTGTTGCGGCGGCCTGGAAGCGACTACCGGCCAGGCTAATGCAGGTTGTGGGCGCGGCGGGTGCCCACAAGACCCCTGGAGGCTGGTTGCCCTCAGCCTTCCTGTCCAGCGATCCCTGCAGCCTCGGCCATGACTGGTGGGGGTGTGTATCGTGACCTTACAAATCTTGGCCTGTGCGAACACTTAGAAATTGGTTTAATATCGGAGGCTACCCTGTGTGCGTGCGTGCGTGTGTGTGTGTGTGTGTGTGTGTGTGTGTGTGTGTGTGTGTGTGTGTGTGTGTGTGTGTGTTAGATGTACACCGTGAACATCAGCTTCAGCCTCACCGACCTGCCTGTGAGATAACTGTACGCTTCAGGTGAACGTCCATTTACCTGTGAGGTGATTCTGCCTTATCGGGGAAGCCTTTGACGCATGCCACGGGGGAAGAAATATATTAACGACTTATACAGGGCAGGCATCCATTAACGTGCGCCTCATTCACCATCACAAGGGCTCTTTTCTTGATGCCTTCTTCCAAGAGAACAAGATCTGATTTCCTTGCCCGCGTGGTCGAGGAAGAGGTGGTTGTGTGGCAGCGGTGCGGGGAGCAGGTATAGGAGGCCCCTCACCTGGCAATCACGGTCCTCGCTGGGCCGGTAGTGGAGGTAATGAATAGTTAACTGGACCTGTCTTGAACACTGTCTGGTGGGAGGCAGACCGTGACCCTCCGCTGCTCTCATCCCTCTCCTATCTTCTCTTGGTTTGAGCGTAATGCTTGTTTTAAACCAGATTCTCTTTTCTTTTTCTCCTCTTCCTTTCCTATGGTTTTATCTTTCTTAGTCATTGTTCTTCCTCTCTCTCTCTCTCTCTCTCTCTCTCTCTCTCTCTCTCTCTCTCTCTCTCTCTCTCTCTCTCTTAATCTATCTATCTAATGTAGCAATCTATGTAGGTATCTATCTATCTTTCTCTATCTATTTCAGTCTGACTGTCTGTCCGCCTGCCTGTCTTCTCTTGTCTCTTAAATAAACAGACACAAATGTAAATAGATAAATAAATGACTAAAATAAAATAAAACGAGAAAACTCAACAACGACAAAACACATAAAAAACAACAGCACCAGCAGCAATAACAACAACAACAACAACAACAACAACAACAACAACAACAACAACAACAACAAAAACAACAACAACAACAACAACAACAAGACAGAGAAGCGGGAAAACAGACCTCACAGACAGGCAGGCAGCGAAATTAATAACTACGCAGGACGGACAAACAACAAACACTCACAAAAGAAACGAAACCATCACACTTATTATAATATACATGCATATAAAACCATCTCCTCGGACAGAACGACTTGCATTTCCGCACTACACGGACTTACGCAGAAAAAGTACCATTATTATTATCATCATTATCATTATTGCTGCTATCATCATTACTAACATTTCTTTTTTCACTCATGTGCCTCGCTGCAGAAGGACAATAATTATAGTCGCTCGCCTCCACCATCGCCAATATCAAGCTGTTGGTGGAACAAGGCAGTCTCTTCCTCGGCGCTAAATGAGACACACAAACGCGCGTTTCCCAAGTTTATAAACCAGACGCAGGTGTAGGCAAGGAGGGAAGGAGGGTGGGGAGGTGCTGGGAACGGAGGAAAGGGAGAGAGATACAGGAAAGAGAGAGGGGGGGGAAGGAAGGCAGAAGGAAGAATGTAAATTGAGTGGAAGGAAGAGGAGAGGCAGGTAGATGAAATGAGGTGGATGGAAAACAGAACACTGAAGTAGAGGGAGCGAGGAAGGAAGGAAGGAAGGAAGGAAAGAATGAAGGTAGGTAGTTCAAGGCAGGGTTTTTATTTATGTAAGAGGGGAAACCTGGCCAAGAGCAACATCAAACAAAAAAAAAGAAAAAGGCCCAATTAGTTGCCAGTTCCCTTGCAGGTCCGAGAAAGTTAGCCCCTCCAAAATAAATGTCACATAACCACCCTGTTAAGATAAATGAAGGAAAACGGAGTGAGTAGAGGGAAGGAATAGGAGCCGAGTGGATGAGGAAAGTGGATGGATGGAAAGTTGGGTAGTAAAAGGAAGTGAGAGTGGAGGGAACGTAAGAATATTAAATAAAGAGAAGACGGTGGGTGAGATAGGAAGAACATGGCTGGGAGGAAGATGCAAGATAGAGAGGGGAAATAGAGGAGAGACAACGTGAAAATGGGAAAATGGATGGAGGGAGAATGGTTGGAAAGGATAGAAGAGAGAGAGAGAGAGAGAGAGAGAGAGAGAGAGAGAGAGAGAGAGAGAGAGAGAGAGAGAGAGAGAGAGAGCGCGAGAGAGAGAGAGAGAGAGAGAGAGAGAGAGAGAGAGAGAGAGAGAGAGAGAGAGAGAGAGAGAGAGAGAGAGAGAGAGAGAGAGAGAGAGAGAGAGGTGGGTGACCAGGTTGAAGGGAAGAACGCAGGAGAAAGAAAATGGGAGAGAGAGGTGGAGTGACAAAAGGACAGTGGGAAGATGACTGGAGAGAAGAGAAGGAAGAGGAGGAGATAAGGGTGGAGGTATGAGAGGCGGAGAGGGGGAGGGAGGGGGGGGAGATGTTTGCTGTGTAATCAAAACGACTCATTATCAACGGACGGAACGCAAGTCTGTTCTGATGGAGGCGTGATTACGGCCAACATATTGTCCTTTTATTTCGCCCCCGACGCCAGGGATCCGGTTTCCAAGATTTCAATATATATTTATGAAATGGAGATATGTGTCATCCAATATCCCGGGTATTGCGTTACAGCAGGACCGAATGAATTAATTATTAAAGATTTATAATGGATTCAACCTGAGTTATTGCATTAAATCATGCGTGTACGGGCCAGCACGTGATGCGGCGTTGCGATTAAAAGTAGTATGTATGAATTCTTCCTCATACATACAAATAGCGAGGCTTAAAATGTTGATGTGTGCTTGTGAGCGTTCGTATGATGCTTTGGAAATGAAGGGCTCTCTCTCTTTCTCTCCCAGGGCAGACTTTGGCATCACAAAATTTAGTCTTGCATCACAAAGCGTGCTGTTCAAATCTCTCTCTCTCTCTCTCTCTCTCTCTCTCTCTCTCTCTCTCTCTCTCTCTCTCTCTCTCTCTCTCTCTCTCTCTCTCTCTCTCTCTCAGTCTCTCATATCTCTCTCTCATCACGGAAACTCCAATCTCTATTCTCAGAGAGGGAGAGGAGATAGGAGAAGAAGAGAGAGAGAGAGAGAGAAGAGACAGAGAGGAGAGAAGAGAGAGGGGGGGGGGGGGGGGGGGTAGGGCAATGAAATGCTAGAAGGTCGTGTATGGGAGGTAGGGAAGAAAAGTGAAAGGAGGAGGAGGAGGAATTGAAGATGGGTTTTGTTTGCCTTGGCCAGGACCTACAATGCAGCTGCATAGTGACAATGCTGAGCTAAGATGTTCCGTCTTATCCCTATTGCCTACGGCTTTCTTGGATTTTCGCTGTTCCACCCCGGATGGGTCAGAAAACATATACATTTATAAAAGGATAAAAAAGATGAAGTATTATAAATAACAAATGCTATGAAGGGAAAACGCAATTTACAATACCTATTTTTGATCATTTTATAAGTGTATCTGTTTCATGCCCAGTGTGTATCACTGAGTGTTATTTACAGTAAGTGGTGATGAAGTTCAGTAAGTTCAAAACGTCGTAAGACTAATCATTATGTTCCACTCGCTAACGCTGGTTCTCTTGTTTTTACCAAGACACCGCTTCCCTTCTGGAGCTTGTCATAGCCATTATCTAGCTAGCTAGCTAGCTAGATAGATAGATAAATAGATAGATAGGTAGATAGATAAATAGATAGATAGGTAGATAGATAGATAGATTAGTATCCTAATAGGTAATTGTAAATTTGTGATTTTTTTTATCTAGAAAATCATGCACAATCATAATCATACTATACAGGCGGCTTATTCTTCTGTATACTGAAGGCAGAACTCTCACTGGTTGGATCTATTACAATAGCATTTCACACGAATTTTCTTGAAATGTTGATGAAATGAGTGTTTGTGATAATCTTGATTGACACTGGATTATACTTTTCTTACTTTTCGTCCATACTTGCGGTAGTCTGAACCGTAAGCGAAATCTAGCAAGCATGACACACATTCCTCTTTTATATGATCTTTTTTTTTCAATTTCACTTTTTTTTTTATCTATTCTCATGCTTTACTTCTGTCACGGATTTCTTTAACTGTCTTTTACTATGTGCTAACACCAAGTCCATTTTATGCACTGTGTTTCTCTTGAAAATACAAGCTTCAAATGTTCTTTCAGTTTGGGGATTACATAATGCATTCACTAAATTCCAGACGTATGTAAGTGATGGACATTTCCTAGGTTTATCATTAACATTAATTGCGTAAATTATAACACCTTCCATTAGAATACTATCCTATAAAAGGAAATAACCATGCTGAAACGTTTTAAAACAAAAAGTATCAAAATCCTCTTCAAACACTCAGTTCCAAAATTTAAGGAGCAAACTGCATCAATTTTCCAGACACCTTCATCACCAAGAGTGACGAAGTTCACGATGAAACATACACACATGCAGGATTCCAAGAAAGTGCAAACATTACATCAGTACCCCATTAGTTTCCATCTACTGGAGGAGGGACGAAGAATACCAGTGGGGTGACTGTAGGACGACAAGTAGCTATTCAAGACCAACAGCTTGAGACGTTCGCCGTAAAGACCAAGAAGACCCTTCGCTCCTTCCTCTGCCTTAAGGTGCTACCGGGGATGAAAGACACTTGCAGATTGTTGCCTTTGGGTGCTACCGTTTCTTTACTTTCTCTCTCTCTCTCTCTCTCTCTCTCTCTCTCTCTCTCTCTCTCTCTCTCCCGCTCTCTCTCTCTCTCTCTCTCTCTCTCTCTCTCTCTCTCTCTCTCTCTCTCTCTCTCTCTCTCTCTCTCTCTCTCTCTCTCTCTCTCTCTCTCTCTCTCTCTCTCTCTCTCTCTCTCTCTCTCTCTCTCTCTCTCTCTCTTATAATAAATTTGTTGTTGCCGTCTTATTATAACCAAAAGTAGATGTTATTACAAGTATGACTTGTTTCGCTTCAACTCTCATTTTCTTCTAAATAACTGTTATTTGATCGATCTTTTTAATCGTTTTATCCTTTATCGATTTTTCTGATACAAATGAATAAGTAAACAAATAAATAATCTATAGAGACAACTTAGAAATGGCTTAACACGTAATTGGTAAAAATGAAGTATATTCGCTTAGGGCAACAGACTCCTCGACATTCATTATAACTCGAAAAGATATCACACGTTAAGTCACTCCTATTTACCTCATGCAAACAAGTATCACTATGCCACACTATATAACTCACCACCACTGACTGTACTGGAGACGCGATGGTATTGGCAGGTGTGGCAAGGGAGGAGGGAGTGACTCGAGCATTTGTTTCCGAGAGTGTGACCTACTGACACTTTAAACCGAAATCACAATACAGGTCACTTGCCACATGTGTGTATGTGTGTGTGTGTGTGTGTGTGTGTGTGTGTGTGTGTGTGTGTGTGTGTGTAAGTTCATGACAGGGTCCGAGTAAACAGTGACAATCCATTAGTACTAGCCATGATGGGTTAGGTTCCTGAGGGAGTAAATGTGTACAGAAAGGGATGAAACCGCACTAAAATGCTCCAGAACTAAAGACAACGCCTGCGTAGAATTCACTGCATATCTCTCACCTCTCAACAACGCACCGCACACCTGTCACCTCACATAAACGAACCACACACCTCCACACCCGAAGACTTCACAACGGTATAACACGCTCACAAAACATGGGGGGACTTTAACCTATAAACATTCAACTACCTTGCTTTTTTTCAAGTTTAAACCCAGCAGTTTCAAATTTATGACCCATTCGTTTTGCAAAAGCACCGGCAGCACCAGCAGCAGCGGCGCCAAGCAACGGCAGGAGCAGTATCCATCCTTCGAGGCTGTCAGGATGAGGCATCACCCTCCGGCCCGTGAACCTCGGCACTCCCGCAAATCCCACTCACGAGGACCATCTATCCCGCTGGCCGACACCTGAGGACGCTGGAGAGACTGTCATTACCTGGCCAAGTTCCCTCCCCCTTCCCCTCGCCAGGAGTGAACATCTTTTTCAGCACACACCAAAATACAAACACTTTTATCTGACCTGTAATCGCACCCCACCTGGCGTTAATTATGCCCAGACGAGGCGATGCGTCATCACCCTATAATCAAGGTGACACAAGAGTGAGCGGAGGTGTGGTAGTGGACGCTGCGCCAACCCAAAATTGTGATCTATACACTTGCAGTCACGGTATCTCCACTTTCTCTACGAAACAAACAAAAACAACATTATTGAGAAAAACAGTTGGTGTAGGGAAACAAAAGTAGGTATATTCCAGTTCCAGTGAGCACGGACGGCACACTTTCGCCTGGATGCAGAAATGTCGCCTTTTCAATTATGTGAACTATTTCTGCAGCACAAGCCCAGACTCAAGCGGCCTGAAACACCCACACCATCCCCACAATGACTTTCACTTCGATCCGGCCAGACAAGCCACGTGAGTCACGGAAAAATATATAGAGTGAAAGAGAATGTGTCATATTCATATGGATTAGAAACAAGGCTATTGGTCACAAATAATGGAATAGAAGTATTTTTGTTTATCGGTATAAGTTTATTTCACTGAAATCGATTATTTGGGTTGAATTACTTTCTAGAGCATGAAAAAATACAGGCATCATATGAGTGAGAACATATGGTTGTGAATAATCAGGTTATTTGAAGTAAACAAATATCTAGTCACTATGTTACACAACTACATCAATGCCCTCCACACACTTTGGCAACAACCCTCCTGCCCCTTTTTAATAGGTTAGTTGATCATAATGAAATTATGCGACTAATCCAGACACACACACACACACACACACACACACACACACACACACACACACACACACACACACACGAAGAGAGAGAGAGAGAGAGAGAGAGAGAGAGAGAGAGAGAGAGAGAGAGAGAGAGAGAGAGAGAGAGAGAGAGAGAGAGAGAGAGAGAGAGAGAGAGAGAGAGAGAGTAGTGAAGCGAGGTTCTTAACGCCAGACAAGGTAAGACAGACAACTCGTTGAGGGTGGGGTGGTGGTTGCATCACTTACAAGGCGTGCCACATGGTTGAGACACACACACACGTCAGCGAAGAGAGTGAGTGAACTTACAGTTATCAATACAAATTTAAAACACAAAGAATAAAAAAAAAAAATTCACACATAAAACATATATGAAATGGATGAATAGATCGATAAATATTGAAGAGATAACGTCTGTCGAGATTAATGGTAACTTTTTTTCATTCACTGACAGTGTTTAACGTCTTCCCATAGTTTTTAAACATTTAATCAGCTGAAAACCTTCTTCTAAAAGGACTTAAGCATGAAGGCAATCAGTCACTAAACACAGCGGAGGGAAGTGCGTTGTGTCACTTAGCTGATGATCATGAATTAAAGGACAGGTTATCCTCCTCTTTCCAATCACGCGTCGCACAATAATATATATATATATATATATATATATATATATATATATATATATATATATATATATATATATATATATATATATATATATATATCTATATATATATATATATATATTCTAATGTGTGCACACAACAGACACACGAGTCACGCAGAAAGCACATCAGTGATTGATTCTCTGGTATCATACAGGGCTCAGTGCAGCACAGGGTGTCTCATGCACCTTAAGATGACCGTTTTGCTGCAGACTAACAAAAGGGAAAAATGTAGAATTGTATCCTCAAACCTTTCAGCGTTTGTTTTATTTCTAAATTTAAACGTTTCACTGCTGTAGTCATCTTCGTGGTAACGCCATTGTATAGAACTGTTTGCTAAGACACAAACGCACAAAGAAAAAATACAGGTATCAGGCTCAGTTTACGTTTTTCAGGTCAGAAATATTTAAAAGGCGGAACTGAAGAATTAAAGTCTCTGAAAGATAATACATTATAAGATGAAAAAATTATAACGGTGTGAGAGATAAAAGGCTCTTGTGGAAACTTTTACTGTTTCAATTTACTTAATAATTGCAATGGCAGTAAAACAAGGCTTCTGCATCATTATTGGAAAGACACCGATGATAACCTGGCTAATTATCTTTATGGCCCTGGAAAGCCATATGAGATCCCAGAGCGTTGTAAATTATACCATTGGAAAAGAACCGCCTCAATACCAGGGAGACACACTCAGCTGTTTATTGATTCCCTGGACACCGCCACACATACAGAAGGCTTAACAGTGGGGAGGGGAGGGGAGGGGAGGGGAGGGGAGGGCAGGTGAAGGAAGCACCACGTCCCCCTTAGGCAATACTGCATTGATGAGGTCAGGTGCCGCGAAATTTATCCCACGTGACCTGTTTTTCTTTAAGAATACCGAACTTTACACAATATATTTTCTTTTAATTTTGTTGAATGAACACATACGCCTATATAAAATAAATAAATAAACAAATTAGTGTGTGTGTGTGTGTGTGTGTGTGTGTGTGTGTGTGTGTGTGTGTGTGTGTGTGTGTGTGTGTGTGTGTGTGTGTATATATATATATATATATCTATATATATATATATATATATATATATATATATATATATATATATATATATATATATATATATATATATATATATATATATATATTTATTATGATATTGTACTGTATGTTGCAGATCTACATCGCGTTATACAGTGACGTATGCATAATGACATGTCCTATTCTGATATCATGCATTTTTGGCAAACAAAGAATTTATTACAAACAATAGCGTGTCCTTTTGCTAAAACTTTGTTACTGTCTAGCAAAAATACAACGAGTTATTTAGCAAACGAAAAAAAAATCTTACAAAATATGACGTCATCTATTATAAAGAATGACGTATTCTTGCGAAATATGTCGCACTCAGGAAAAAAAATAACTTGCCCTCTTCTATAAAAGAAAACACATTCTTTCATAGAAAATAACACTCCTATTTATTAATGAAACCAAATAACTTCAGGAAATAGAGAAAAAAACAATTCCTGGTCAACACTTCGGTATAAAGTCCCTACCATTCCACATAAATAATGCAACGGCCATGTATTGTAAACAGAACGAAACAGTCATGCTGGTAAGTGAGCCATCAATCAAGTTAACGCCGCCCCATCACGATAGATGCACCACGGAGGGTTCCCTTCTCATCTCATCCCATACATCGCACCTCTATAAAACTTTGGATATTCTCGCTTTGCAAATTCAGTGAGATGAAGCACGAGTCATTTCCTCTCTGCGTCTGGCGAGTTGACTGAAATAACGGGGGAGAGTAAATTATTTTAGCAATATTTTTCGCGTGGTGATCCTAATCTAACTGAACCGACACCAACAACACCAGCCCAAACACCAGCACAAACACCAACACCAACACCAACACCAACATCAGCACCAACACCAACATCAGCACCAACACCAACACCAACACCACAACCAGCACCAGTAATAATTATAATAATAATAATAATAATAATAATAATAATAATAATAATAATAATAATAATAATAATAATAATAATAATAATGAAAGCAGTCATATATCTTCGTGTGTGTGTGTGTGTGTGTGTGTGTGTGTGTGTGTGTGTGTGTGTGTGTGTGTGTGTGTGTGTGTGTATCATACAAAGTGCTCACTTTATCTCATCACCTGACTGTCCACTGCCTTTGTAGGTTTACTGCAATGCTGCATCTCTTGCTGTCTTTCTTTTTTTTAATATAATTTTTTTTCTTTCTTCAACTTGGGAACAGCACGCCTACCTCTTCCATGAACCAGATCACAGTCACTTTATCAATACAAGCGACAACCAACATCTTCACTTCTCGCTATACTGTCACTTATAAACCAAGAACGTTGCATTGCTTAACTTTCCTTATCGCTCTTCCGTTCGAACGTCTTCATGGGAGCCGTGGTAGCTCGCCTCGGAATCTACAACTGACCTCATTGCTTTTGTAACACCCGATGTTTTTGCCTTACTGAACGCCAGGAATGTTCGCCTTGCTGTATCTTGCTCTTCGTCAGTCTCCTTTGCAACAAACCATGAGACTAACACGTGGAAGTCCTTGTATAAATATAAATTAATAGGTAAACAAGTAAATAAACATACAATGCATAATCTACAAATTATTTTGAGTAAAAACGTATATTTCTAGTTTCTATTGACTTGCTGCTAACAACCATAATTACTGAGTTTTTCATTAATCTACCACTCCGATTGAAGACCAATTTCTTCTGGTTGCATCATAAAACCTGAACTCTCGTAAGAAGATTTTGTAAACCAGTTGCTTTCATGTCTGGGTTTTTTTTCAGCGTTGTTGAAACTAGTCTGTGAATCTACGAATGTCCATCACCGTTTAAGCATGTGATTAGCATATCAGATACGCCAGTGATAGCTCAGTAAATCACATGGCAGAAAATCAACATCCACACTCTTTTCTTAGTCTCAGAATGCTTCCCATGTTGTATTCGTGTGGCCTAAAAATGTACCGGATTGCATACAATGGTTGCACAACTTGTAGTGCACAGCAAGGGTGTGCTCAAGGATGTTCAATGAAGCTGTCACACAAACTCAGTGGTACATGCTGTTGTATATCGATTTGATATTGGGTAAGTACAGAGATCGCAGCCGCTGAAGTTCATCCCCGACAGAGGACAGGACTCGACTGTCTTTTTACCCAGTATTAAATTAATATACAGCAGCCTGCAGCACTGAATTTCTTTGTACCTTCCCTGACAACATCCAGAGCACACCACGGCAGTACACTACAAGCTGTACAACCAAGATATTCAGTCCAGTACATATTACTTTAGCAAATGTTGGTTACCTGGGATGAGGCAGAGTGGCGTTCCCTGTGTTATATCAGTTTCTCCCCGCACCCAAGTCCTCCACGCATCGCCTCCCAGCAACCTTGCCAACTCCTTCAATTTCATGGACACCGCTTCGGCTTCCTGCTACCACAAAAGGTCCCATGGATATTAGCAGTGCGTATCACATCGAAAGATATCCCAATTTAAGTAATATCTGCAATTATCTATAGATTTAAAACTTTAGTGCATTCAATGAGAGATTTTGATAAGTAATGTAAACTAAATCACCAGCAAGTCTACAATATCACGCAAGAAAAATAACGTGATAAGTTCTAATTGGAAGATGAGGATAGAGGTGCAGTTGATATATATATATATATATATATATATATATATCTATATATAGATTATATATATATCTATATATATATATATTATATCAGTATCGTTGATATATCTATTATATATCTATATATATATCTATATATTATAATATATATCTATAATAATATATATCTATATATATATATATATGAAATCTTAAGAAAAAAAATATTACAAAGAAAGCTGCAAGGATCTGTCAGGACTCATGTGATAGTCCTTGCACAAATTCTACATATCTATTTCCATTAATAGTATTTATCTATGAATTTATCATGTCTTCTTTTTAAAACCCCATAATAATGCAGCTGTAATCATTTCATTTAACTTTATCAAGATTCAATCCATCAGTTATTCTATTATGTAATTCCAGTTCACCACTGTAGTCAGTCTGCACTGGTTCAGACAGTACGCTTGGCTTATTTGCTGTTTAGCCACTGAAATGCATTAATTTTCTATTTCTGCAGAACCATAATTACAATAGTAATTAATAAGTGTGAATATCTATTCTAATTAGAACAACGCTGACAGGATATGAATATACTTATTATGATTTCCGATCGCAATTAAGCTACATAGCGCGCACCAGCTGTAATTATGGATATAATAGTCATTCCTAAAATATATCGCAGAAATATTCTTTCCAGTAAATAGGAAGCAACATTTTATACCAATAAAAACCTTTTTAATTTTTGGAATTCAAACGTCACCAATAGAATTGAGTAGCAATTATAACGCCGTTCAAAAACTATTACTATTAGATTGTAAGAGTATTCTGAATCGCTGTCAATGTTACTCAGTGCAGCATGGACCTCAATAAACATCAGAACGTGATGGAAGCAGCGAGAAGTCAACATGGTTACATGTGGTAATACATATTATATGAAATAATTGTGTGAAGGAGTGAATGACACCACAAACACTTTGCTATCATTCCACTACAGTCGCCATTCTTGGGATAGAAAAACAAAATCATGCGTAAATGGTGTCTTCTTATGAGGTTTTCAAATAAGTGTCAATATTTATGAACTGACGAGAAGCTTTCTTATCAGCTTGAATGCATTAATAACCTTTAACACTAATTGATGGTCACGAGGACACTCGGATTGTGAGAATTCTATTTGAGGGCAGGATGTGAGACATGATAGGAAAATGGAAAATGGGGCTGGGGATAAAATGTGAACACCCACACACAAAGAATAATAGAGCGATTCACCAATCAGCACCACGATGACCTTTGATGTGGCGCTCCGCTAGTGTTGCTTTGTTATTTACGAGGTCATTGCCATTGTTAGTTCCTATTATAGATATTATCAGTGATTGCATTGTTATTACTGGCTCTTGTCATGGGGCACAAAGGAAAACACACTGATAACAATATTAAAGTTAAGTCAAGTTTAGTGTGTTGCAAACCATTGATTCTTTTTTCTCACACATTTTCTATACGAGCGCGCGCGCGCGCACACACACACACACACACACACACACACACACACACACACACACACACACACTCAAATAAATTAATAAAATAAAATAAAATTGCAATTTCCCCACTTTCTAGATTTTTTGTAAAACCCTACCAAGGTGACTTTCATTTAATTTCTAACACAAGTGACAAGAAGAGTAATGATGTCTATCTGAATGTCTATTTTACATTGAGTAATTTCTCAAGTGTGCATTGTTAATAATTGCAAAAGCGACCAAAACAGAAAAGGTTCTGGCTTGGATCCACATCTCAGTCAGCAGCGTTACACAGCAGAACAGCGTGCCTTGGGGACCGTTGCGCTTGCTTCCATTTACAATTCTATTTCTTTTTTAACCATGAAGCAGAGAACGCAGCAAAATGAAATCTTATTGAAGTCATTAAATTACAACACTCCATATCACTGCCCTCCAGAAAGAGGTTTTCAGTTATACCACAGTTAGTGAGAATTACATCATGGCTGTAGTGTTTAGTTAGTACCCATTCTGGGGAACAACATATATTTTATTTCTTCGCCGTTGTGAAATGTTTACAAAAATGTACGTCTTGTATGCCTAATGAGCCACGAAGTCTGTTTACAAGAGCATGTGATACTTATGAAACAACTTTCCTTCAATTCATAAGCACACAACTCTGCTGTGAAATTAATTTAGTTTTTTGCCGCAGTTCCTTTGCTCGAGGTAAAATGTGCGGCGAAGAAATTAATTTTCTTCCAGAGCTGAGTCCCCTGGCGCAGAAATGGAATTCATATAGTTCATGCAGCGCGTTCCTCTCGCCGAGTGGTATTTGCATGTATGCGTGTATGAAAAATAAATTCAAGAGTAAGTAATACGCGGAAGTCGTGTTCCATACGATGAATTCCTTACGTCAGACAGACAGAGAAAAACAAACAGATAGATAGACAGACAGACAGACAGACAAATAGACAGAGTTACAAACAGATAGACAGACAAACAGAAAGACAGACACAGACAAACAAATAGAGAGAAAGCCAAATAATTAAATAGATAAGTATGTTTTATTCTATACCGTACGTGAAGTAACAACCATACGTAATATAACTGGTAACGCGAGATTAACGTAACTTACACTCTTCCTTGAATCATCACTATGGGAGCAAGATAGGGTAATCAAGCATATATACTGCTAAATCGATGCTCCTTCATACATCTGTACACATGGTAAAATATGCAACCCAATGATTTTTTTTTAACACTGCTTTTCCACCATAACTATTTTCAAAGCACACATAATTAGCAAGGTTTCTAAGAATATTTCACTTATTTGAGATAAAAAAAAATTCCGTTATCTATTATCAAAACCAATGAACACACACTTAAATAACCTTTAATATCAACTCGAACCTTATGAAAGTGAGTATTGAAGACCAATAACCTTCGTTCTAAATATGGTCTAAAGCTCTACGCAATACCTATGCAACATCCTACAGTTTAACGCTTTTACTTCCATCCTAATTTCATTGCTAGGCTTTGCAAGATTACGAATGAAAAAGATGCCTTAAAATTGAGGGCAAATACAAAAAAAGTAGAGTGAGTGTGCACGCTACTCTACTTCTCACATGACTGTACAGAGAGAGAAAAAGAGAGAGAGGGGGGGAGGCTGTGATACGCAAGCTAAGACACTGATTGCGAAATGAATACAAAAAAAGAAAACTAAATTACCTCAACATATAAAACACTCAGAGAGAGAGAGAGAGAGAGAGAGAGAGAGAGAGAGAGAGAGAGAGAGAGAGAGAGAGAGAGAGAGAGAGAGAGAGAGAGAGAGAGAGGGGTAAAAACGCATCGCCTCATTTCACCCAAGTATATCAGGCAGGCAGTAAACAATAAGAGGCTCGGTAACTATTCCTGCTCGTGTTACGCTACTTCGCTGCCGCCACGAGGGAGGGAGTCCACTTCTCATTCGCCTTTCATTTGTGAGTACCAGGGGACCCACAAACTTGTTCCCAGCCTTCCCACTAGCGAAGGATGTACTATGAGTCTCTCTC
>CM035197.1:3689718-3708903 GCA_020233015.1 Callinectes sapidus
GAGGGTAAATCGGATAGAATTTACTAGTGTGTTTTGAATCCTTGATAATTGTGGGGATGTTGTAACGTGCCATCCCTGATTTGTAAACGAGGCCAATTTACAGGCGGGGAGCCCCTTTGTGTGATCCTGTTTCACCCTCGTATTTTTCACTCCCTCCCTCCCTCCCTCCCTCCCTTTTTTTTTTTATTTTTTCGTCATTTTTCACCCTTTCCTCCCTCCCTCCCTCCTTGTGCTTGTGTATTAGTGTGGTACTGTGTGTGTGTGTGTGTGTGTGTGTGTGTGTGTGTGTGTGTGTGCGTGTGTGTGCGTGCAGTTCCGTCAAGACCTCGTTATCCTAATCATGCTCTTATTTCACCTCGTTGATGCATCGCTGGCTGTCCTTCGTTGACGTTTTCGCGCCTGGCTCATTTTCACATGGGCAGGTGCAAGGTCTAAAGAATGCCAGGTCTTATCACGAGCAGGTTTTCTTCATCTTCCTTTCGTGGATTCCTGGCTTGCGTAGGATCGTGTACACTGTGTGGGTCGTCTTCCAGTGAATTTTTATTGTCTGGAGGTAATTTCCATGAATGTTGTCAGATAATGTGTTGTTTTGGAATGCGATGCCAAATGTATGTGAATGGAGGAATGATAAGGAATCGTCGGAAGTGATGTGATATGTAAAACTTTTCAATGAAGTGAGGATTAAATGAAAGCATATTTATATAGAAGAGACAAGTTTCGATGCGAGGTAACCGAGAATTTCGAAATCGTTAAAAAATAAAAGAATATTTTCAACTAATTTTTGTTTATGTGCTCTATTAAACTGTTATATTTTTTTCCAACTAATTTTGCATTCATGCTGAAAAATGAAAAGGAACTCACTTATTTTTGTTTTGCCTATTTTTTTTTATTTTCTTTTTTATTCCATTCACATTGTTTTATTAGATAGGGTAGAATCAAAAGCTTTTTCGTTTCCAGCCTCTTACTCATCACAATATTGTTGCATTTTTATAAATTTAAATAACCTCATTGCACTAACCAAGAATACTTTTGACGCAGACCAGTATTATATGTGGCTGCAAACCTTGGTCTTACTGGACGGCACAGCGCTCCTCCTCCTCCCCCTCCTCCAATGAACGCCGCCCTTTGGAAGCAAAATAAACTTCACCAGTGTGGGTTGGGCAGAGTAACGTAACAAGTTCTTTCAAAAAATGGACTTGAAGTGGGCATCTGGTAATGCAGTCACGCAGCCTCCCTGTTTGGTTTTGCTTCCTGGGGACGAACCACGGAGTTTGGGCAGCAGGGTTCATGTGGGGCTGTGTCCTTATTCTTTCTTTCTTTCCTTCTTTTCCTTTTCTCTCTTGAATTTTCTTTGTTTCTGTACGTGTTCGTTTCTATCTCATTCTTTTTTTTTTTTTTCCTTCTGTCTGTTTGTCTTTTTCTCTCTGTCTGTCTGTCTGTTCTCATGTGGGGCTGTGTCCTTATTCTTTCTTTCTTTCGTTCTTTCTTTTCCTTTTCTCTCTTGAATTTTCTTTGTTTCTGTACGTGTTCACTTCTATCTCATTCTTTTTTCCTTCTGTCTGTTTGTCTGTTTTTGTTTCTGTCTGTCTGTCTGTCTGTTTGTCTGTTTTGTCTGTCTGTCTGTCTGTCTGCCTGTCTGTCTTCTGTGTCTTTGCTTTGTCTGTCTTTTTGTCTATCTGTCCGTCTGTCTGTCTGTCTGTCTGTCTGTCTGTCTGTCTGTGTGTGTGTGTATTTGTCTCTGTCTACCTATTCTCTCTCTCTCTCTCTCTCTCTCTCTCTCTCTCTCTCTCTCTCTCTCTCTCTCTCTCTCTCTCTCTCTCTCTCTCTCTCTCTCTCTCTCGGTAGGCAGCACCCAAAGCCAGTGGTGTGTCGCTATTGCCATTGGCTAACTGCTGTGAAAATGCAAATCATAGTAGAATTACTAATTGTGAGCGATTTGTTGGTAATGTGTTGATAATTTGTTGGTTAATTTTCGTGTGATAATGGAAAGGTTTGGCGTGATGCGAGTTCAGAATGCTGGAAAATGGAAGCTGATGGTTGGGGCAGGACGCTGTGGTTTGGAAGACAGGGGAACATTTTAATGCGCGGTGATGTGGTGGTGGGTGTTATGATTTAATATATTAAGAGGATGAAAAGTGAAGGGAAGCTGCAGGATGCCATTAGGCCTTCACGTGGCTGTTCCTTCGTATATCTAAAACAAATTAATCATAGTTAAAGTAATAAAAATATAAGAACTTAGAAAAAAAAGAAAAGAAAAACAAAATAGAATCTGTAGAAACCCACCAAGTATACTTGTTACAATCCTGCAATCGCTGTATAAAAGAAAATCTCATTACTTACTATCATTTTCATCCACAAGGTTATAAACTCTGAAATTAAGCATTCCAATATACTTATAATCTAAACTGCAAACTTCACATCTCTTCTACAGCTGAAAATCTTCTATGGAGTTAGGCGTTCTGAGATGTTGCCGTCAAATTTTCTCATCTCCCACTGTTAACTCTTTACATGGGCCTTATCCGCACATGTAGGGAGTACTCTTCGCATGTAAGAGGGCAGGCAGGTTCCACTCATACTATGAGGCTGAAATTAAAAACTTTTCGTCTTAAAAACTCCTTGGACCTACTCGGGGACTGGCATCTAAGGGGGGGGGGGGATGCTTTTCGTTTGGTCGTTTTTGTTGCCTCTGTCCAGATTTTTCCTCTTACATAAATGAAAATATAGGATTTTATAATAATGTATGCTACAAGAAGCCATCAGTAATATACAGGTAGCATTGCCTATGTGAAAAATATACCTATCTATTTCCACTTGTCTTCCTCATTCATTGATTTGTGTAATATTTTAAAGGTAAAGGAAATAGTATATTTTACCTGGAAAAATTGATGTTGGGGTTGTAATTTGAGTACAAGAGAACACAAAAATACGAAGGAAACTGCAATTAGGCATCAGCGGTAGGCTTGACTATGCCTGTATAAAAGATAATAGTCCTCGCATAAAGCTTCACTGCCGTCCTTGGGAACCATATTCTGGAACACTTCCGCGTTGCACCTCCACTCCATTCAAAAGTGGTTTGCTCAATAGTGCACAGGTTTTTAATGATGTTTTCATGTTTCTAATGATAGATTGATATGAGTTTTATATCATTAGTAGGAAGATCTCTCTTAAGAACCCGGCTAATCATCTCTTTGGTCTTTAAAAATAGTCGTAATGAGAGGAAAGCGTGAATGGTGGAAAAAAATAAAAGAAAGAAAAAATTTCCTTTCTATAAAACTTTTTAAGGATCGGTACCTCACTAGGCCTTTTTAACCACTATTTTGCCCTTGGCCAGTTATCCTTCCTACGTAAAAAAAAATATTAGTATTCTTTTTTTTTTCGCCAGTAACTTTTATTTTCTACATGTATTTTATCCAGTCCCATCTATCTTATGTTTCTTTACGTTCCTTCCTGCCATCTAAATATCTATCTCCATATATAAAACCTGACCTGTTTCCACTTTTCATCCTTATTCATACGTCATCCACACATGTGCCAACACTATAAATTTCTTAGTCCCCACACACACAGCACATATGTGAGGCTAGAAAACTGTTCCATCACAACCCCCCCCCCCCACACACACACTTTTTTTCTCTCTCTCTCACTTTCTTTTCGTTCCTTTAGCCATTTTTCTCCTTTGCTACTGAAGTTTGATTAAAAATGACAAACTTTGAAAACGTAGCTACTCCTTATAGGTTTTGTTTGGGACCATTTACACCAATTCCAATGCAGTTCAGTGAATCTACTTGTATAGTTACCCTCACTTCATGTCCCATTCCTTCACAAACATTAATTTCCTTGTGGTGTAAATTTAGCAGTGAGAGTACAATCCTCTTAATGCAGCACACAATTTGTAGCAAACCCCAAGATAAGGGCATCACTATAACCTTCTAGAAATACCCTTAACAGCCTCAGCCTCAGTCGAGACCATTATTTCCATTCTATTGTGAAGGAAATTATATTATTAAAAAGGGACTGTGATTGTCTGTGTGAAATTCCGATTGTCTTATTCAGATTTTGGAAGACTCACGGAGAAATCTTTGGTGTAACTTGCAAAGGAATCTCTTATAGTACCTTCAGCTTAACTTATGGCAGCCCACCTAAGCAAAGTTGTCCGCCAGCTTTAACGAGGAAAAAGTTATCCTGACATTATACTTATTTTAGGCGTAGCAGTAGCAACAGTAGTAGTAGTAGTAGTAGTAGTAGTAGTAGTAGTAGTAGTAGTAGTAGTAGTAGTAGTAGTAGTAGTAGTAGTAGTAGTAGTTTCAAGACAATTCAATGTAATTTTGGAAATTTATTTTGGAATATGTATCTAAAGAACTGTGATTTTAGTGAACGTTTTACACATTTCCAATTTTTCGCTTAAAAAGATGCTATTATTATTATTATTATTATTATTATTATTATTATTATTATTATTATTATTATTATTATTATAAGTAATGGTAGCAATAACAGCCAGAAGAAAAGTAGTACTGATGACAACAAGCACAATATCCTTCAAAATTGTGCTTGCTGAAGAACGAACCAGGGAAGGGAAGGGAAGGGAAGGCACAGCAAGACACAGTAGCCGGCGACGAGGGACAGGATAAGGAATTGCTAATACTTAATTAAAAAGAAACCTTAGCCGTGTGGGTGACGGGTCAGGAGGGGAGGCGAAGACGTGGGAGCCCATTTTGCAGAATCTCTTTTCTTTTTCTTTTTTTTTCTCTCTCTATCTCCCTTCATTTTCTTCGCTTTCTCCTTAAACGTAGCGGGTGTCTCGTTTAGTAGGGCGTGTGGGAGACGGGTATGTGGAGAGAGAGAGAGAGAGAGAGAGAGAGAGAGAGAGAGAGAGAGAGAGAGAGAGAGAGAGAGAGAGAGAGAGAGAGAGAGCTGATTGGAAAAGATAAAGGAGAGGGTTGTATGAGAAAGAATTTAGCGGAAGGTGGAAAAGAAGGGTATATTGATCACGACTAGAGAGACGGAGATGCGGGATGGGTGAGGAGGAAGAGGAAGAAGAGGGGGGGGGGGCTAGGAAGAGGAAGAGGAGGGAGAGGAAGAGGGGGTGGAAGAAAGAGGAAGAGGAGGGGAAAAGAAAGAGGGTTGTCGAAAGAAGTTGGAAATTGGATGTGTGAAACGGCAGTATAAGACAAGGAAGAAGGGGAAGACGGAGGCAAGAAGTTGGTTACATAGAAGGAGACAGAGGGGAAGAAATGGGTTGAAGGAACACGTGATAAGAAGGAAAAGTAAGTAAAAGAAAAAAGAAAAAACCCTGAAAAATGTGTAATCTTGAAATATTTGTCTGTTAACATACACAAAAAAATCATTATGTAAGTGTTAAATATTCTTTTTAGGTCATAGAAACGAATGGTAGATAATAATAACATTAGATAGTAATCATATTTAACTTTCAAGTAAAATTCACACATGCACAGACACACACACACACACACACACACACACACACACACACACACACACACACACACACACACACACACACACACACACACATTTATTGAGATATATGAACCCTTTGCATCTATTACATTTTTCTTCACATATCTCACATGAATGCAATGGTGCGAGGATGATCGTAATAACTTTAAGCAAACTTTTGAGTGAGTAGCCACACTTTATTCACACTTTATTATTGGTTCATAGAAAGGTTTTACATTAATATATATTTTTCTTTCAATTTAGTCCTAATGTTTTGATGATCTTGAAAACGAAAGGAAATATATCTAAAAATATATAAATGATAACAGAGCAATATTCTTTAGTTAAAGTAGATGATTTTCAAATGTCATAGACGCTTTCGACATAACAGGCACTGTGTCCCCTCTTTCCCCCCACCCCCCAAAAAAGTAAAAAGAAAAAAATAAATGAAAATAGGTAAATAAAAAGAGATAATTTTCTATAATCAGGAATGTACACATTATTGATTCATATGAATTTATCAACCTCTTACTTTCCCTTTTTTTGAAAATTTTCACTGAGTAAGTATTCTCATCCCCTCCAAAATGATGTCAGATTTCATTTATTACTTGATTTTTTTGTAATGAACACGTATTCTTCAGTTCATAGGAAAAGCCAGAGAGAGAGAGAGAGAGAGAGAGAGAGAGAGAGAGAGAGAGAGAGAGAGAGAGAGAGAGAGAGAGAGAGAGAGAGAGTATAGGGAAAAAAATCAAATTGATGTTAGAGCAGGAGGGAGGAGGAGGAGGAGGAGGAGGAGGAGGAGGGGGAGAAGTAGTTGCAGCAGCAGTAGCAGCAGGAGTTAGAGCAGCAGCAGCAGTAGCAGTAGCAGCAGCAGTAGGAGCAGGCAGGGGTCGGTCAGGTGGTGTACACGCTGTGAAATGGAGCGGATAAAAGCTGTTAGTTTAGTCATTTAATTTATTGGTCCGCCGGCGTGGCCCACCTGGCGCCCCTTCGCCCTGGAAAATGTTAGTTAAAAGGAGAGGAGAAGGAAAAAGAAAGAATCGATGCTGTAATTACCCGTGAGAGGAGGGGAAAAGGTGGCTGTTTTACTTCCATTACTTAGACCGTCCCATTTTTTCCCCTCGTTCCGGATCTACAACATCGACGTGTGTGTGTGTGTGTGTGTGTGTGTGTGTGTGTGTGTGTGTGTGTGTGTGTGTGTGTGTGTGTTCTTCATTCCTCTCCCTCTTTCTAATGTTATGGGTATATGAAGTAATATTGAAGTTACATTTGGCATTGGTCAGACCTCATGTGGTGTGTAATTTCTATCTCAATATATATAGGAGGGATGTCATGGGGCTGCCAGGGTTAATATCAAGGAAAACTACAAAAATATACGAAAATGTTTGTGTACACATATACTGGGATACATTTTTACCACGAGTTTTGTGTATGGTAAGATGGTTTTATTAACATTTGAAAAAGTCTATGGAGGTTTTAAGATTAATGATTAGAGTTTGTAGTATTCTAAACCCCACGCAAGTATCTAAAGCTTTATAAAATCGATAAATAATAATCAGAAAAAAATATTAGAATTCGTCACAGTACTGAAGGGATTAAGATTTATGCTAATTGTCTCACTCTTTGATATTGTAGTATTTTCATAATATTTTTTTTTCTTTTTCATCGTGTGACATTTCGGTGGTTTGAGAAGTGTTGATGATATGTAGTAGATACTCGTACGATTAGAATCCACTCCAGTGCTTGGTTTGTGCTTGTGATACCAAGTAGTATTCAGGGACCGTATTAACTGTAAGTAGGTAACCCTTTTGTTAGTCGAATTTCTAGTCGTAAAACCCATCCTAACCTCATGAAATTGGTCTTGTACTTTAGCCATTATCTCCTCAGCAGCTTCAAATTTACTGCTGATGAGGTAATGGCGAATATACGAGACCGATTTCAGGAGATGGATTTTTAAGACTAGAAATTTGTTTAAGAAGAAATTACATATTTAAGAACCTCTGTTAATACGGGGCTCTGAAATGCTTTGTTCTCTCACCACCACTACTTTCAAAGGCCACGAGATGACTAGCCCGGTGCTCCAGAGTTTCTCCTGTTAATAATGCAGGGAACGTATTTTTTATTGTGTGTCTCGAATCACAGACATAAAAAAGAAAACCCGCTATAAGAACCATTATAAGTTCGACTACAGGCTTTCCAAAGTTGTAGAGGTGCGGTGCGGAAATGTTTCAGAATGGGATCCTTCTTATCCACTCGTTTTCCAGCACAGCGAGTCTACGTAGCGAGTCTTTATCAACCCCTTCAGTACTGGGACACATTTTTACCACGAGTTTTGGGGAATGATTGGACGATTTTACTGACATTAGAAAGGGTCTATGGGGTGTAGAAAATGAATGGCCAGAGTCTGTACTATTTTGATTACCCTGTACTATTTTGATTACCATGTGAGATAGCGAGTCTTTATCAACTCCTTCAGTACTGGGACACATTTTTACCACAAGTTTTGGGGTATGATTGGACGATTTTACTGACATTAGGAAGGGTCTGTGGGGTTTAGAAGATTAATGGCCAGAGTCTGTACTACTTTTAATTCCCATGTGAGTTTCTGAAGCTGTGTAAAATTGCCCAAATAATAAGCAGAATAAATATAAAAACGCTTCCCAGTACTGAAGGGGTTAAACTGGCCAAATTTCGAAGGTGTAGGTTAGAAAGATCTCTCTCTCTCTCTCTCTCTCTCTCTCTCTCTCTCTCTCTCTCTCTCTCTCTCTCTCTCTCTCTCTCTCTCTCTCTCTCTCTCTCTCAGCTTCACGTTTATCACAGGGGAGCAGTAGAGGAACGCCATCGTCACTAAAAAGGGGAGAAAAAAAGTCTTCAAAAAATAAAAACTTTTGATTTATAGACCTTCGATGAGTGAAGAGAGCTGTTGGGGTGACAAGGCCTAACGGGGCTGGCGTAGGAGGAGGAGGAGGAGGAGGAGGAGGAGGAGGAGGAGGAGGAGGAGGAGGAGGAGGAGGAGGACGGAGCTGTCATACCCTCCGAGGTGTGATGAATTCTGGAACATAAATTAGTCTTCTCTTAATTGGTTGACGTGGTCCATTTCCTTTTTACTGCGTTCACTTTTTTTTTTTTTTTTGGGGGGGGAGGGGGATGGTCGCGTCGTGATTGGTGTAACTGTTAGATTTATGTTATAGTTATTGGTGCTACTGGTGCTACTGGTGCTAATGGTAGTGGTGGTGGTGGTGGTGGTGGTGGTGGTGGTGGTAGGGGTGGTAGTGGTAGTGGTGGCAGTAGTTGTGGTGGTGGTGTTGGTTGTGTTGTTGTTGTTGTTGGTGGTGGTGGTGGAGGAGGAGGTTGGTGCGATTGTTGCTGTGTGCTACTGCCCCTGGTACTGCTACAGTCTCTGCTGCTGGTGCTGGTGCTGGTGCTGCTGCTGCTACAACTGCAGCATTTTAAAAATACAGGCGAAGTCAAGAGTAAATCGGATAGAATTTACTAGTGTGTTTTGAATTCGTGATAATTATATAATGTAACGTGCTGTATATACGAGTATATATATATATATATATATATATATATATATATATATATATATATATATATATATATATATATATATATATATATATATATACTACTACTACTACTACTACTACTACTACTACTACTACTACTACTACTACTACTACTACTACTACTACTATCACCACCACAGCTATCACCACCACTACTACTACACCACAGTAATACCGCTAACCAACTCGACTTTCCTCACTCATTCGTCTCTTCTAAACAGTACAGCATTAGAGGCTCTTCACCTCACCAAGTCTCTTAGTTTGCCTTCATTTTCCCACTTTCTGCCTCAGTGTTGTGTGTATCTCTCGCCACTAATCTCGCTGCATGTCTCCCTTATTCTCCCTTTCTTCTTTTAAACTCCGTCTCCTCTCTTATTCTTCTGTACAAGATTTTCTACTTTTCCTCATCCATATTTTACTGCCTAAATGGATGCAATGACGTAATGTCCTTCATGAGAAGCGAGCCAAGTTAAATATGCAATTCTAAATATGACAACGCTCTTTTTTCTTTCTTAAATTTCTATTACTACTTTTTAGAAATCTATTATTGAACCGTTTTTGCCCTTCAAGTTTCACGTAGGTCGTGCCTAGTCTCCTATTCTTGCTATGAGATACAGAACACTCCTACAGGCTCAGTCATATAATATGCTTCTGTGTTATGTGTATGGCGCACGGTTGCACGTCCTCCCACAGTTCACTTGTCAATGTTTACGTGTAAGCCAAACAGCTCCTGCTCATCTGCTTTACACTGTTTAAGCCACGAAGCGATTTTCATGAGGATCTTTATGCGTATGTATGAATAACAATGTGATCACAACAGTTCAGTACAAATGAACTAGAAATCTTCAATCAGTATATAGATAGGTAAATAGATAGGGGCCGTCGTGGTACAGTGGAACCATGTGTGCTCTGGGTGCTGAGGGATTCCGAAGTGCGTGGGTTCAAATCCTGACCACGGTCCGATGGGACATTGGACATCCACTGGGTGGTCTCCTTCAGCTCATGAATCCCCGTATATGGCCCGTATGGATGAGACAGAGACATCGATTGTACGGCTGACCAGGATGTCATTGAGACTGGAAAGATCGCTAAAATGGTTGACGGCACCAGAAAGAGCTTTAGTAATTCTCACCTTCAGTTCTGCTAAGTTGCCGGTTAGGGTTCATGTAGGGTACGAATCGGTTCCCGTTCGTCCTTACATTCCGAACCCTCTCCGTTGTTTCCAATGCTAACTTTATGGTCACCATGGTAACGTTTGTCGGTCTTCCTACGCTTACTGCTTGGGAGAGAGTCATTCAGTAGATCAATGTACTTCTCACGTTGAAAAGTACTGTAACTGTGAAATTGTTCACTCCACTTTCTAATGCGATTGCCCGGCGTGGAAATTGGAAAAAGAGGTTTGCATAATCAAAGTTACTAAAGGGATTTTTTACTATGAAGCAAGGATGCGAGTGAAGCAGACGCAGCCGCCGCCTGGTTTAAACGTTTCCTATACTTGAACAGTAAGGCCTCCACCTAAGATGTGCACTATTGCTGTACAGACTGACCCACTGCCTGCCTCTTCTACATCTTTGGTCATGTCACCACTAGGGGTAACGGGAGAGCGCTACATCTCCCACTGGGCAACTAGTTTTGGCAAGGATTTGATTGTTGATGACGACATTACATCACTGATAAGCCAGCTTCCAGGCAACGGACTAGTTCTGGGTAACTTTAATGCACATCATTAAAAATGGGGAAGTGAGAGGTGAAGTGTACGTGGGGAGCAGATACTTAACATACTGTTACAGACAAACCTCTGTCTTCTGAACGGTGGAAGTGCGACTAGTTTATATGATCGGACTGGTAACGCGTCTGCCATTGATCTGTCATTGTTCTCGCTAAATATAGTCCCTGACTTCTCCTGGGAAATTATCGACGACGCCCACGGAAATGACCATCTTCCCATCTGTATCTCTTACACACACGGCATCCCGCCACCCACCCTTTTCGTTTTGTTTAGTGGCAAGAGTGACATGGATCTGCTGATACTGCAAAGCATTACCCAGTCCATTCAGCGCCCTCACATCGGAAGCCATGAGTCCTCCTTGTGTTTTTAGCTTTATCTTACAGTGGGTTCTTTTTACTGTTTGTATTTTTATCTTTATATATTTCCATGTATTTTATATTTTGTACAGTATATTTCTAATGTGTATTACATTCCTAGTTCGAAAACTTCTACGAAAGGCTTCTTTTATAAGTATGCAATTGTAATATTTTTTTCTATTAACTTTTTTTTCTTTCATATACATTTCAGAGCCTGATGAACTTTCCCAGTTCGAAAACTTCTGTGAAAGGTTTCTTTTATAAGTTTGAATAATAATAATAATATAATAGTAATATTTTTTCTATTGACTTTTTTTCCTTCCCATTTTAGAGCCTGGTGATGGTACACGTGGTACCAAAACGTTGCAAATAAAGGAAAAAGGAAAAGGAAATAATAATACTAATAATACTAATAATAATAATAATAATAATAATAATAATAATAATAATAATAATAATAATAGTGATAATAATAATAATAATAATAATAATAATAATAATAATAATAATAATAATAATAATAATAATAATAATAGTGATAATAATAATAATAATAATAATAATAATAATAATAATAATAATAATAATGATGATAATAACAATGTATCTTGCAGTTCGCTATTGCAAACTGGATTATTGTCACTATCCCTATCTTAAAGCTACACTGACAAGATTTCCCTTACTAATTCACTCCCCACAGGACTCCACTGCCAATGCTTCATGGTGTGCTCGCTCAGTACTTTATAATCACGAGATTTCTGGCCGGTCCCCTTTTCTCTCAGTCTAACTATTATAGTAGCTAGTGGTGCTTCATATATTCGAAAGGGTTCACGGATTCCGTTTCATAAGAGTCAGTCTCTCTCTCTCTCTCTCTCTCTCTCTCTCTCTCTCTCTCTCTCTCTCTCTCTCTCTCTCTCTCTCTAAATTCGAGACTGATATAATCGACGTGGCTGTAGAAGATAGTTTTGTCAGACTAGTTTTTCTCCCTGCATTGCTCTTATTTAGAAACAAAGGTACAAGGAGTGTCCCAGCCACCAACCCTTATCCTTACGCGTCCGTGGGTCTCGAAGACATTAATCAGCCGCGTGGAGCAAACTCATAGGATGTCTTTTTTGGCTAAACCTGTTGTGATCTTAGACCCGCCACGATGATGAATTCTGCAAAAGCTCTTTGTGTTCTGAAGCTTAAACAAATAGCACTAGAATCTTCCAGACATTATAAATCTGTGTCGACGCCAAGACACATAGATCAAGGCCCAGCGGCTGCACCTCACGCGATGCCGTAAAAATAGTTAAGTGCCATCTTTTTTATTGTAATTTTCTTCATGGGATGAGATTCTTTAACACACGAGTTTTATTATGTTACCCAAAAGTTCATTACAGTACCGGTACATGAGAGGAATGATTCTTGCTTCAAATGCCAATTGTGTTTGTGAGGGAAGATACTTCTATTAATTGTTGTCGTCCACTGTTCCTTTGAATCTGAGATCAGTTATATTATTTCTCATACCAGCCTGTGTGACTCCACCATCACCCTCTGTCATTAGTGTGTATTGACCCAGCTAGTGATGAACAGTGCTGGTTTTGCTTCGCGAGGTTGTGCTTCACGAGGGTTGGTATAATGTGGGTGAGCTAGTAAGTACACTCCAAGAGGCAAGAAACCAACTCAATTGTCTATGCAAACACTAATGCAAGAGTTAAACAGTATTCACAATCTTTCATCCTTTTCTCTGGTAAACTCACTAACTTCCTGCCTGCTTCCTATAACTTGAATTCTTTCAAGAGTGAGTTTTCAAGATATTTATCCGTAATTTTTTTATAAATGCCTTGACATTTCGTTCGGGACCTGCTCTTCAGTGGGTCTGTTTTTTTCTACTGCTGTTTTATTGCCTTTTGTCGATGCCTCCTCCTACATAAAACAACAACAACAACAACAGTAACTGCTTGAAGACCTAGTGTGGTTGCTAAGATGATGGAACAATTTTTTTGTTGGCAAAGTATTTTCAATGTAGTTTGCCGATTAAGTGGATATCAGCTAAATTGGCAATTATTGGAGGGATTATTGCTGATAAGCTGGCCATTAAGGACAGACATGTCCAGCAGTAGTGTTAATCCGCGCCATTAGCTGGACATGCGTATAAGTGCAATCAATGTGTACTGTTTGGCATGTATTCTGCGAGTTATGCAAGCAACTTTTGTTTTGTCTTCGTGGTATGTCTTCCTTGTGTGTCAATCGTGTGGTGTGTTGGAATATCAAGACTCAGAAGACATTTTAAAGTTTATATTTGTGTTCACCTCGATCGCCTGCTGTCACCCAGCCAGCCTTTCCCTATAGAGGGAGCTCAGAGCTCATGTAGACCGATCTTTGGGTAGGGCTGAGACCACATCACACACTACACACCGGGACAGCGAGGCCACAACCCCTTGAGTTACATCCCGTACCTACTTGCTGCTGCTAGGTGAACAGGGGCTTGATACACATTAAGAGGCTTGCCCACTTGCCTCGCCGCGCTCGGGACTCGAACCCGGGCCCTCTCGGTTGTGAGCAGAGCGTGCTAACCACTACACTACGCGGTGTGTGTGTGTGTGTGTGTGTGTGTGTGTGTATGTGTGGAGAATATCATTTGTTTGCTCAGTGACAATATCCAGTTTTTCTTCATTATTAATCTACGTGGAAAAAGGAAAAAAACAACAACAGCATAATACTCTTCCCGCTTTTAATTAAAGACTGACTAAAGTATGCCGTGTTTCTACTGGGATTGGAACGAAGTCAACACAGGGAGAGTTTATGTTGTTGCGGGGTAATCTAACAACTAGTGTTTGCCGCGGTGTGTGTGTGTGTGTGTGTGTGTGTGTGTGTGTGTGTGTGTGTGTGTGTGTGTGTGTGTGTGTGTGTGCGTGTTTGTTTTAGTGGGGGAGTGGCTTTGTTTGCCGCAGTTCATCCGTGTACGATCCGCGTCAACACTTAAACATAGTTGGGCATGGCTGTGGTCTGTGTAGATTGCACACATTCTCTCTCTCTCTCTCTCTCTCTCTCTCTCTCTCTCTCTCTCTCTCTCTCTCTCTCTCTCTCTCTCTCTCTCTCTCTCTCTCTCTCTCATTACCACATTGTATTGAAACATTTTTTTTAGAGTGCACAGTAACAGGACGTGTTTTGTTTCAATGGTATGTATACTTGAGGCTTCACTCTGCAACCCTTTCATGCGTAGGTGGTGAAGTACTTAATTAAATCCCCTCAACTGGCTGGCAGGTATTGTTCTGTAATAATGCAAGTTTGTAGATGAATTTGCACTGCGCTATAAATGGTCAGGGTTGAATAAATGGCAAGAGCATTATTTGTGATCAGATGGAGTGCATGAGCCTTCCCTTGTCCGTCTTTTCTTTATGTGACTATTTTGGTATTCTCTGTAGGATATGATTTGAATGCTTTTTCTGACTTCTTTTTTAAGATTTATGACACCAGTGTAGATTTTCTGATGTAATAGCTTCGATTTTTTTTAGGAAGTTATTTATTTTTGCTAGTTTTTCTACTTTTGTTTTAGTGTCAGTAAGTTTTGAGTTATTGGAAGGCATCAGTTTTTTTATGATTTTTCTTTCTGTCTGAAATTGTAAAAAAAGAAAGAAAGAAAAAAGATACACCGTCATTCTTCTCCTTGCCAAGTGAAGTATATCGCCTTTATTGTGATGCAGCTTAGTGTTTCCTGTGTACATAATGTGCTGGTCCCAAACAGCGCCTGTGAAGCAAAACAAACACTTTATACATTCAGCTCTGTAAGGGCAAAGATCCTCCTCATTGGGATGCTGGGCGAGGGAAGTAAATGTGTAATCGTTGTTAAAGGTCAAAAACCTGATATTATCTTCACTGTGGTTTGTTCTTCGTCAATCTCATAAGCTAAGCATCTGTTGGAATGTGTTAATTGTCAGGTTCAGGGACTCTCAAGACTTCAAATTTATGGAAAATGAAAGTTAAAGTGCTGTAGATTATTTGACTTTTGATGACAATGGTAATTAATAAACAAGTGATGTCTTTACCGCATGATTCTGTACTTTTAACGAAGATATCAGATTGCTTCTTTTTGACATTCTTTGTATCTCAGTGGCACAACATCTTTTGAGAACTATTAGGACTGGCTTCCGTTGAGAATACTAATACCTGACGGGAATATATGTAGGTTCCATCTGTAGTATTGGCAGCAGACTCATGGTGCGTTTGTGTTGTGTTATCTTTCCTCCACCCCGAATACAAATGGTCTCATATTGTGTTTGTGATTTAAAGATTCGGTGCACAAGACTCGTCCAAGGCTACTTTTGTTTTTGTTTTGTGAAAGTAAGTGTGTGTGTGTGTGTGTGTGTGTGTGTGTGTGTGTGTGTGTGTGTGTGTGTGTGTGTGTGAAGAGATGCGGTGTTTTATGTTGATTTTATTAATTTATACATGCCACTGTTTAGTTTGGTTTTGTTTAAGGTGCGAGAAAGTGACCTGGTGTGGTAACCTTGAGATGAGATTGTGGCGGATTTTAAGCTGTCGCACAACGTCGGTGTACCTGTTTTTTTATTAGTGCACGCACACACACACACACACACACACACACACATACACACACACACACACACACACACACACACACACATACACACACACACACACACACACACACACACACACACACACACACACACTTGAAGAAAATGTTTAAGTTTTGTAGGAATTCAAGTACACTGTCACGTGATATCTCATTTTCCTTCCATTTTCATTTTTCTCTGTATGACTCTTCTCAAACCAGCAGTAATGGAGAGGGATGGCGCCACAGTAAGATTCTATTTGATCCTAAGCTAAGTCCCGCCACCCAAGACTTAATAGCGCCAAAAAAGAGAGAAAAATAAGGAATCGTTAATCGAAAGAAATTAATCACCGTTCCTGACATTTCACTGATGGCTCGCTGCCGGGTTGGTATTACGACTACAATTAGGCGAGAGGGAGGCTGTGTTTGTCTTCCCCGGGGAACGCGACGCCCCCTCTGCCTGCCACCAGTGTTCCCAGCTCCATGGTAATTAAGACTGCCCTTGACCCTGTGATCAGCGTCCCATCAGTCTGTCTTCCGCTGCCTGACTGCTTCTGAGAATTTCCAACCTCCTCCTACGCCAGAGTTCAGGATCGTTTAAACAAGGATGAAATTTCAGACTTGCGTGGGGTTGTGTAAGGATCGTGTTTACGACTCCTCCTGTTGAAGTGTAGCGGTGGGCTCTGCTTTGTTCTTTGGTGCAGTCCCTCTTGTAATTCTCTCACTGCGACGTACACCGTGACAGTCTTAATACAACGAAATCTTATCGAACATCGACTACAAAGATAGAAGAGGTGATTAAAAAAAAGTATATTTAACAGTCTTTAGCTAGTAGAATGTGCTGAGATGGCTGAGTTATGACGAATGCTCTAGGGGGGGGGGGGGGGGTTGTTATTACGGAAGAAAAACTGAATCGTAAGAAAAGTGTTAAGCCAACCAGTCAATTTGCTTTGTCCTTACGAAGATGAAATTTAAGAGTTGCTAGAACAGTGACGGGATTGTGTTTATGACTCGGAGTGTTGGAGTGTAGCGGTGGACTTTGAATGCTCTTTGCTTTGTCCTGTGGCATCTTTTAAATCAACCATTCAATTTCCTTAGTCTTGACGGGGATGAAATTCTAGTGCGCGTGGGTTGTGTAAGAAATGAGTGTCCTGGTGTGTTGGGTTGTACCGTTGAACTCTGGATGCTCCTCGCCAGGTGATGGAGTGCTGGACGAAGGGTCATGGTGTCTATACGTGTAAGTCTTTTGTTGATAAGGATGTCTTTTCTATTATTGTTCAGGGCCCTGTAAGAAGCGCATGGGTCTGTATCCTTTATCTTCTTACTGCTGTTGTTATCATTTCTGCTGATTCTCATGGGGGATACAGAAAGAAAAGAAAGAGGAATAATCTTTTACCTATCTATACTGCAGAGACATGTGAGAAAATATGTACAAGAATATCTTCGAAAATTGGTTCTAAGTGGTTATGGGGGAAATTTCTACTTGGCTGTGAATTGGTTAAAGGTTTCAGCATCTCGATAGACTGCAGTGAGAGTTATTGCAGTTTAAATTATGCTTTTTCTATAGCGGTAGGTTTCTTTTCTATGTTAGAGGATATACTGGCACACTCAATAAAATGATAAAAGAAAAAAAAACTCAGAAAAAAAGAGTCCCAGCAAATAAAAAAAGAAAAGAAAAAACTCACTGAATTTATTATGGCTTTAACTTTGCTGTACTTCATGAGTTAGAGCAACTAGTGCAATCCTGTCCATCTTAGAGATGCGCCCAACATTCTTGACTTTTCCCTAGTGTGTGTGTGTGTGTGTGCGTAGAGAGAATGGTTGAGAGTATGACAAAAGTGTGATTAAGCAGTTGGATGTGTCATATACTCAGACAAATACTTGATGTGATCTATTTTTATCCCTTGGAAGTTTAAGCAACCATGTGATGTGTTTGATCTCTCTCTCTCTCTCTCTCTCTCTCTCTCTCTCTCTCTCTCTCTCTCTCTCTCTCTCTCTCTCTCTCTCTCTCTCTCCGTAATGTACACCTATTTTGACATTTCAGTCTCCACAGTCACGGTTTGATATATTTGGACGTCATTACGATGATCAAAGAAGCTGCCAATAAAATACCTATTCCGCGAAGGTTCATGTTAATCAGCAGCGACAAACTCTGAGAGCTAATAACAGGTCCGCAGTCACCTGTCATTAGTCGTGCTGGATGGAAGATTAAAAGATAACTGTTTGTAATATGGGTTTGCTTCCTCCATGATCCCCCCCCCCCTCTCTCTCTCTCTCTCTCTCTCTGTATATATGAAGTAAGTACAAAAGAGAAGGGGAATAGAGAGAGAGTGACATATTATGCAGTCATGTATAGACCTTATTCACCATTGATAGGCAATTATTATTATTTTTATTTTTTATTTTTATATAGATGTAAGGTTGTTTTCAAATCCATAAAGGGTTTTTGTGGAGTGTGGTATTTGGATGGATTTTTCATTTGCCAATTCTGGAATTACGGTTCCCAGCTGTGACTGAGGAGCAAAGTGTTTATTAATTTGGCTTCAGGTTTAGAACATGAAGTTGAGATTGAAGAAAACGCGCTCTTGAACTGTTCCTAGAAATTCCGAATAACTGTTGGAGAGAATTAATTAGATTTCGGAGGTGGTCTAATAAAGCCTTTCTGGGAAGTGTATGAGTCTACAACAAAATCGAGATTGGAATACATATAAGTGACGAAATGCGGCCATGATTTGGGCGTAAAAGGATCGATTGATTGAGGAACCACCGCATATTCTTTATTTCGTCAAACAGCATAATCATATCACATTTGCCAAACGAGTCTGTCGTTATGTAGAATAGCTTCGTAATGAGCCAATAGACGTTGCATTTTTTTTCCATCCTTTGATTAATTAGCGGCTCAGTATGTCATTTGCTCTGAGCCAAACATGCATGGAGACTGACGAAAAGCTGCCGCAGTTTCCTTTGATTCATGGGATGCTGGGAGAGAATGATATCGAAATGCTCCCACTTCAGGTTGTTATTGTTTTCCATCGTATGAATGCTTGTGTATCTGAGGGACATAACAACATGTTTTGTTGCAACGAATTCAGTTGTTGGATGCTTCTTGTTTTGTACCAAGTGAATGAATAGATAAATAAAAGAAAAATAAAGTCAGGGGGAAGTGGGTTTGGTAAAAGTAGAAATTAATCAAATATTAGAAACATAGCTTGAGCTTGGGTTTATGAAGAAGGTTTACATGTGCTATGGAATAGAGTTTCATATTCTTTACTTGAGCGGAAATGAGTAAATAAAGTTTCTAGACTTTCAAATGAATTGAATTAGTTTTGTAAGATATTTTGCACTAAGAAAAATTTCACCATTCGATTGTTTAAGGAATGTTTGATTGATTTTTCGAATATCAGTAATTGGACGTGGCGTAGCTAGATACAAGGGCACAGGTGGAGGAGCATGAAATCAGGAGAGAGAGAGAGAGAGAGAGAGAGAGAGAGAGAGAGAGAGAGAGAGAGA
>CM035197.1:3709003-3728119 GCA_020233015.1 Callinectes sapidus
ATTAAAAAAAAAACTGTACTGAAGTGGTTAATCACAAATCCATAAATTCATATCAATTGTCAGGTTTTGTAAGAACTTGAAATACTTAACTAGTGAGTATTAGTGAGTCCAGAAGTTTAGCACTCGCATTCTAACCTCGGCAATACAATGGTCAAGAATTATTACTATTATCATTTCGAGATTTATTTGATGAAACGCTTGGCTCTCTCCTCCAGACAATTTTTAAAGGCCAATGAGATTATTGGTCGGGTTATTTTTCACGACTATTTCTCCCCTCAATCATGTAAAAATCATGTTAATTTCCAAATAAATCCATAAAAAACACCTTAAAAAAGAACACGTGTAACTTTAACTACGCAGCCTTTGAAAATAAGGACACCAAGGCAAAGAAATGTTAAATATGGTTCTGGTTTACCACCGCCACCACCACCACCACCGCCATCACCACCACCACCACCACTCCCATCATCACACATTATCACCCTCGCCTTTATAACTAACCAACTGGAGACTCACAGGACCTTATGAGGCAGTGTGCTGAAAACCTTCAAGTGTTTTTCTTCTTTCTTTCTTTCTCCCTTTTTCCTTCCTTGTGCGAGGATAAAAGTGAAGCCCATTTTTGTGTAGGAGACGGTAACCTGAGGACGGGATGGGCGGGGAGGGGCGGGGAGGGGAGAGGAGGGAGGGAAAGGGAGAAGATAGGGGAGGGAGGGGGAAGATGGGAGGGGTATAAACATCAACCACGTGCTCTCTCTCTCTCTCTCTCTCTCTCTCTCTCTCTCTCTCTCTCTCTCTCTCTCTCTCTCTCTGAGCGTAAATCGCATCACTGAAACCATAGTTTGCCTACGAGGAGCTGTGTATGTGTGTGTGTGTGTGTGTGTGTGTGTGTGCAATAGAAGGAACACTCTATATCACGTTAATACCATCACCACTGTACCAGCAAAACGAGAAGCTAGGGATCTTACGAGCACAACAGAACAATAGTGACACCTCTAGCTGTTGCCACTGACTAACTTCCCCCTCTCTCTCTCTCTTTTCCTCCCCTGTAACTTTATCATTGTCAAGGCCTCTGTCTGTCAGGGGGTTGGCAACAGTGCTACAGTTTTCGTTCCTATACATACAAACCACACTGTCTTCCAAGTTTTATCTCATCATCATCATTGCTATCTATCATTCATTATTTTCCTGTCTTTCTTTCGTGTTTTATTGAATTATATCTAAGAGGTTTTGTTTTTTTTATAAATATTCCTATAAAATATTCACTGACAACACACACCAGCCAGCAACTATACAGCTCCCCAGCAACTCGATCTCAAGGCCACTATGTTCTGCATCTATATATCAAGAACCATGCACACACACACACACACACACACACACACACACACACACACACACACACACACACATACACATTTTGAATCTCTCTCTCTCTCTCTCTCTCTCTCTCTCTCTCTCTCTCTCTCTCTCTCTCTCTCTCTCTCTCTCTCTCTCTCTCTCTCTCTCTCTCTCTCTTACAAACTCAAGTGAAGGTAAGTGTACTAATGATGCTTTAGTTGTTCTATTGCTAACTTGATTAAGATTCTCTGCTTTAAATGAGGATAACACTAATGAGAAACTGAAATAGTTATTGAGACTTAAGTTACATCGGTGGCCCACCTGTATTTTTGACAAGCCATCCAAAGAACTATTTTGAGGTAACATAGCCATTCTGATAAAGGGGTAGTGAAAATTTTTCATTCTGTTTGGTATTGTCTGTGTTGCGCTACATTAAACTTTCAGGTTATATATATCTTTCTCATGATAAAAGTACAACGACCTGAACATGATTCCATAACAGTTGCGTTTCAGTATTTCATGTATATAGACCGACTATGCTGTGAAGCTTATGAGGTATTTTCTCCATGCTTTCTTTTGTTTCTAATTAAACTTTTATGCATGGTCTATATTTTTGTTTATTATATTGCAGGAGGAACAGAAGAAGAGAGGCTTATGATGTAAAGAAAGAAGGCATGGAGGTGATGGTTCATCAAAAGAAGGAGTAATTATTTGATGGTCCGTGACGAGCCTTAATGGGAACAGTCCAATGAGGATGTGACCTTTTTGTGATCACGGTAATCAACAACAAAAGATGGCTTTGACCTGAATGAAAATAGATGAATGAAATTTAACATCACATTCTGATTCTAAATATGGCATTTCTTTCTGCGACGCATCACTCATATATCTTGTGATCTCATTATTCTTATCTTACTTATCTATTCATATTTTGTATGACGCCGCTGTGCCTCAAGGTTACTTGTATAACATATTATTTCAAAACCTCGTATTTTCTAAACACGTCAGGGGCCACGACTGTAACACCTGTCTGTACCATCACGCATTCTCTCTGCCAACACCATCCCTCAGCTGCAGAAGTCACATTGATGTAACGCCGCGCCCTAAAGGGTACACAACGCCAGTGTCAAAAGAAAGACCTACGACACCACCGACTCACTGCAGCCTGCCTGTCTTTGCGCGTAGGGTCTAAACCAGTGGTTCTCAAACTTTTACAGGCTAACGCCCCCTTGGCTAACAGGTGGATTCCTAGCGCCCCCCCTCACACACACAGGCGAACACAAACATCCTCCTATGAATAGACTGCCACTCTGTCAGACCTTTATTCATCTTCTTTTTTATTGTGAACAGTACAAGATTGAAATGAACATGAGGTGCTTACAAACCTGGGCTGAGCTGTTTCCTTTGTTGTCGTCTGGTGGTGACTCTCCTCTCTCTCTCTCTGACTCTGATCTGACTTGGCGGCGTGTGTCACGTAATGTACGCGTTGTGTAGAAATGTCAAGCAGACATTCGGACCTATCTATGACTTGGACTTCGAACTCTGTTACAAAATAAGGCTATTGTAACGATGGAGTGAGTGTGTGGTGTTGCACACAGGATCGTTTTCTGCTTTTATCGATGTGAGAAAAATGGTAGTCCATGGAGAAGGATAAACGAAAACAACCTGTCAGGACATGTATTATGTCATTTAAGTTTTGTAAAAACAAACTTAAATATTAGCTGCTCCTGATGCCACCCTACCGCCCCCCTACCGCCCCCTTTCGCCTCACCGCCCCCCAAGATCGTTTCACCGCCCCCAGGGGGGCGGTACCGCCCACTTTGAGAACCACTGGTCTAAACTGTCTCCGTCTCCCTGACGTCCACCAGTAGCAGAGGCCTGCTCAAAGATTGTATATCGCTTTTCTGACGGCTTAAGAAATCTGTTTCATGTAGCTCTTTGTTTAGTTTGAAGTTGTTTCAAAATAGAACGCCATGTGCAGCGAGTCTGATGCATGTATCTCTTCCAGCACAAGTATATAGCAGCCTTCTATCCCCATCACCATGTTGTTTGGCTTAGCAATTCGTACGATAAGCCTCTGTCTGGCCTCTGCCATAGGATATCTCTCCTGAGCTTGTTTATTGTTTAACGATACCGCTTAATATTTCACCCAAGCAGCACGTTCCCCATGCAAGTCTGACGGATCTCACTGATTTTCGCCTTCAAAAAGCAGATTCAATATACCTGTGTTTATTCCACCACATATGCAACCTTCATGATTCAAATCTGTTGCTAATGCAAATAATGGCCATCCTTTGTTACTTTATCTAAATTTAGTATAAGTTATGATACTTAAGAAGTGGGCAAGCACATTGAGTAAGTTAAAATTATATCCTGGCAAGTTTTCCGTTTTTCATCAAACAATAAGAGTAGTGTATCGCAACACCGTCTCACAGAGGAATTTGTATTTTTCTAAAGTGTAATTGAAGTAAATATATACATGGCACTGCAAGAAACATGACTTGATTCAGAGGAGAAACATAAAGGAAATTATGCACAAAAGTGACCCACAAAATCTGTATGTTCATAAAGACGAACACCAGTCAAACGACATCAAAATACAGGAATGGAATAGGAAAAATAATTGATAACAGACATATTAATGTAAAACATAAAACGTAAAAGATCGTGTGAGCTAGAAGATGTTTATGAAACAACTATATAACAATAAGTATATTCTAAACGAGAACAAAAATAGAATGAAATCAAATAAAAATAACTACAAGAGGAATAGAAGCAACAACAATAATAATACATACATTTTTTCTTTAATCCAAACAAAAGAAGTATAAACCATATAGAAAACTTGAGAGAAAGGGGAAAAAAAGGAAGACAATGGAAAATTGAGAATGAAAATAATACTACATTTGAACGTTAATATCATTCAGAATATTTTCTAATAGTTTCCAATGAAAAATTTAAATAACAATAAAACACGATTTATTTTTCTTATTTCATCTATTTTTTTATACTCACAAAATCATTTCACATAATCTTATGTTTTCACTCAGCACATCCTAACTACTCCCTCCTGAAAAAAAAAAAGGTACAGGTGGTGTAATATTCTTCCACGCACGCACGCACACACACACACACACACACACACACACACACACACACACACACACACACACACACACACGCACACACACACACAGAGGGAGAGAGAGAGAGAGAGAGAGAGAGAGAGAGAGAGAGAGAGAGAGAGAGAGAGAGAGAGAGAGAGAGAGAGAGAGAGAGAGAGAGAGAGAGAGAGAGAGAATCAAATAATAACTTAGAATCTACAACTTTTACATAAAGACTCTGCCGGTAACAACACATGCTGGTTGTACAGATTAAAGAAACACAGATGTCTTTTTTTCTGACTTTCATCACAGTAGGCCTCTTCAATCCCTCCATAGGCTTAATAATTCAAGTACCTCGTCCTTAATATGACCGCAATCAAGTAATGGCGTCTCTATTTCAAACTTTGTCATTATTCACTCGAAAAAAAAAGTAGTGTGATAGTCGTAATAGTTTTAATATATCGACGGATGACACAAATATTTGAACAATTTTCCTGGGAGTATGGCTTGGCTGCCTCTGTTGTACATGGCCGCCGGCATGAGCTGCGGCGTATCATACGAACATAGGAAAATGAGGGAAGCTGCAAGAACCAACCCATCAGGCCAAGCTACAAGTGGCAGTCTCTTCATGAAACATATTTTCCTATTCCACCTATCATCCCCATCCGTATATCTGTCTGTCTTCTTTTATAGCTCCATAGTGATGACGCAGCACTGACAATTGATTATTTGAGTACCAGTTCCTTCCCATCTCTTTTTTGAAAATATACTTTTAAGCTTCAACCCATTATTTCTCCTTTTATTCTTTAGTGGTGCTCCTTTTTGCTGTAAACCCTCCTAACACTTAAAGACTTCTATTAGATCCCCTCTTAACCTATGTCTCTCTGAGGAATATAAATTTAGCAGCTTCCATCTCACTTCGTAGGGAACATCCCTCATCACCTGTATCCTTTTATTGATTTTACTTTGTACTGATTCAAATAGACCTATATCATTCCTATAATGTGGGGAGTAGAACTGTACAGTATAATCTATATAATGTCTTATCATCACCAAATACAACCTCAAATATATGTCCAGAATATCATCGTGACGCAACTAATAATTACATGTTCTGCATCGGGATACTACACGTGAACTAGTTGTTTCATCGGTAAAAAGACAACTCGATCCTCTATTTCATTCTCTTCTTTTCTTATGGTTTCCTTTAGTTTCCCTTATCTTCTCTCATATGTCTTGATGCTGTTGTTCCATCTACTTGCTGCTACTTTGCTCACTATCGCTATTTCTCCAGGGGCTACGAATGTTCAGTCAACTCCAGTGCTCTTATCTCCGTGCTTGGCAGGACAACAGGTCCCGAACTCTGATGTCAAGACTTACATTGCAGATGTGTGTCATCTTTGTGATGTATAGCCAGCTTCTCTCTCTCTCTCTCTCTCTCTCTCTCTCTCTCTCTCTCTCTCTCTCTCTCTCTCTCTCTCTCTCTCTCTCTCTCTCTCTCTCCAAGTACTTATTTGATAATCTAACGAATTTTCAATTTTATTATCAAAGTTGTTAATTTAAGATGAAAAGCTCATTTTCATATTCGCACTGTCACTTTCATTATGACGCATGGGGTTTCCTCACCCTTCTTCCTAACACGTGTTCGTTCCCATGCTTAGCAGTTATCAAGTTGTGGACTTTCATCGTTGGTTTTATCTTTTTCCTTATTCTTTAGCGTGAGTCAGCAACTCCTAAGCTACATAACACCTGTCCAACACCGTCAATCGACACTTGCCATGGCGCGTCTGTTACCGTTGGTGGCTGCCGCGGCCCTCCTGGGCCCGGCAGCCTCGACGATCACTTCCCGCAGGGAATGTGTTGAAGTAGAGGGTGATTTCTACCAGTTCTCGGCCAAAACACTAAATGGCTCAGATACCATTGCCTTTGAGGAGTATCGAGGCAAGGTAGGCCCTGTACCTCAGGATTGTGCAACGTTGTGCTTGTTTGACATTTCCCTATTCCTTCTTGCCTCTCCGTATTCCTTTCATTCAGTGAATAATTTTGTTTTGTTTTTAGGTAGTAATGGTGGTCAACGTGGCCACCTACTGAGGGCTCACTATTCCCTCATACAACCAAATGAATGCACTGGCGGAGTATTATGTTAACGAAGACTTCGTCATCCTTGGCTTTCCATGCAACCAGTTCAATTTGGTGAGATTTTCTTTTCTGTATTCAGTTTTTACAAAATGAAATAGTGAAACAGTGGATGCTTATTTATAAAATTAATTTCTATATTGCATGTAGTATCGCTGTATTACAACGATAATTTATCTAATATAATGATTTTGTTTCATCCATCCTTTACTACCTCACTCCTGGTCTGTTTGTCCGTGATCCGGTTCACAGCAAGAGCCAGGAGTAACTGCCTCCGAAATTATCAACGGGATCAGACATGTACGTCCCGGTGGAGGTTTTGAGCCCAAGATGACACTCTTTAAGAAGACTGACGTAAATGGGAAGGACGAAGACCCTATTTACACATTCCTTAAGGTAAGTCTGACTCATCTGTTAAAAAAAGATATGTGTTTCCATTGCCCTCTTCAAGTCAGTTTATGGTGGCGGGATGATGGTCCAGAAAGAATGACAGTATGAGCACAAAGTCTGGTGATTGTGGTGCGAGTAAAACACTTAATGATAATAGTATATAAAATCAGTAGAAGGCAATGAAGGTATTTTAACATTCTTTTTTTTTTCTTCGAGCAGAGTGCCTGTCAGTACACTGACTCAACTTTCTCATCAAGCCTCTTCTACGAGCCACTCAGGGTAAATGACATCTATTGGAACTTCGAAAAGTTCCTGATCGACAAAAACGGGAAGCCGTACTCCCGCTACCATCCATCTGTCATAACCTCTGGCAATATCAAGGAAGACATTAACTTCCTACTCAACGCATGATGATGTTGCTGAACCGAGCGGCCTTTGGAAGCCACGTCCACGGTAGTGTCCAGTCACCTGCAGCAGCCTGCTTATGACGACGTCGCCGGAAACCTTAGGTGGGCGAAGTCTGAAACCAGCAGGGGAGCAAGGACACTTGTGCATTCTGTTCGAACCTCCTCTGCTCGCAGACTACTCATGTGTGTGGTCCTATCGCTGGGCGGCGCTCTGGCCGACACGGTGTTTCTTTACCTATGTTCCAAATACAAAATAAAGATACATCCTTCAAACAATTATTATTTCATGTTTTTTTTTTTTTTTTTTCGCGCTGGAGACTCACGTGTGTGTGTGTGTGTGTGTGTGTGTGTGTGTGTGTGTGTGTGTGTGTGTGATCATAGCACTGCTACATGCGAGAGAAATAATCCAGGTATGGTTATTTGGCTAAGCAGTACATATTAAGTGGATTCAAGTGTTCCAGCGAGTGTTTTCAGTTCAGAAAGGAAAAGAGAACGGGGTACTTAAAGAGCAGACTTTGATATTTCAGTAAATATCTCTGTCGCCTCTATTCTTGATATAGGAGTTTATATAGGCATGTTCTGGGCATGTTTGAGTGTGTTTGGGATATGTAAGAGTGTGTATCGGATGGGTGGAGGAGACTGAATAGTAACACCAAGCACCACATCGCCACCACTGCCATCACAACCACTACAGTCCGAATTCTATTGTTTTCACACGGAGGGGGGGGGGGGGGGGCTGCCAAACGCACTGAATGTGTTAATACGACGAATCATTCAGTGGGTCGCCTTGCATAAAAGTATGATTAGGATGAAGACAAATGAATGATAAATTTCGTTCTACACATGACACTCGATCATGCACACTGGTATGTAGGCATTGCAAGAAACACAAAAGAGAGTGGCTCTTTAAAGTATGGGGTAAACCGTATGTAGTAAATATCCGATAAACTAAAAATATTACATGTACTAAAAGAGGAACAGATAACTTGGAAATTTAAGAAAAAAAATCAAATCATTGCATTTATTTATCTTTTGTAAGAGGGAATCTGACCCCCCCCCAAAAAAAAAAAAAAAAAAAAAAAAAACAATAGGTAAATAACTATTGGTGTTCTTAGAGAGTGCAAAGGAATATACCAAAACATGAGAAGTGTCTTGAAATCTTCCTTTTGAAAGAGCTAAAGATGGGCTAGGTGAAAGAAATTTGTTGGACAGTATGAATTGGAATACATTTGGGGAGGACACATGAAAAGAATTATTGTTGCTGATACAAAGTCACTGCAACCAATTACTTAACACTGGTGTGGAAAGTTCAGATTTAGGAGAGAGAGAGAGAGAGAGAGAGAGAGAGAGAGAGAGAGAGAGAGAGAGAGAGAGAGAGAGAGAGAGAGAGAGAGAGAGAGAGAGAGAATTATATTACCTGTAAATATTGTATGAACGTTGCGAAAACAAGAGCTGACGACGAATTATAGCACACAAATTATATTTCAATACCAACCTCTTCAAGTTAATTTTATTAGTAGGATATCAGAACTCGAAGCAAGGAAAGCACACTTTTTCCTTGTTTTGTCATTTACAACAACCAATACTTGCTGAAAAAGCCTTCCACTCTTATAAAAGACTATTCTTAAGAAACCTATATGGATGGCCAATCTTTTTTCGTGAGGAAGAATCTCTCTCTCTCTCTCTCTCTCTCTCTCTCTCTCTCTCTCTCTCTCTCTCTCTCTCTCTCTCTGGGATGTGTAGCTATTAGCCAATGATAGCGAAAAACGAGGGAAGATTCAATAACTAATAGTTTAGATAAGTCAAATTAGAGCCTAACTGCAATGAAAACATATTGAAGGGAAGATCAGGGAGGTTTACTCAGAGGAAAACATAATATTATGGTCATAAACCTCCTATATTAAGAATAATTATATGAAATAAATATAAAAAAAAAGTGAAAAGACGAAACTTTGAATAAGGAAAGTGAAAGAGCAACGGGAGGGGGAGTGAGGGAGGGCAGACCGGGTGAGTCAAAGGAGCTTCTGAGGTAAACATGGCGACCAAGAAGCTGGTAAGATGCCTCTCCCCTATTTTATCCTTTGTAGCCCCTTACCATGGCACTATTACTATTCCCTATAACCCGTGTGGTCGTTGGAGCACAGGAGCATTCAGTTTAATGGCTAAGGATGGCTATTATGAGTCTGAGGATGGTGAAAGCAGCGACCGGTGTTCAGTGTCCCTGTGGCTCTACTCGGCTGGCTATATGTAGGGATGTTATAACTGAGCACTGACTGACACATCTACGTAGGTGCACTGTGTTACTTACCTCTCACACCTCTATTGTATGCTCCTATTCGTATTCCAATGTGGTATTATTACTGTTAGTTGAGTGCCGTGCTATTACATTTTGTGATGGCTATTATTGTTATTCAAGTGTTTCTTTTTATTACGGTGCTATCTGGGTTAAATTCCTATGAGTAGTTCTGTCTGCCGTGATGTGGTATTACCTTTACCCTTGGTGCCTGTTTTTTATTATTATTTTTTTAGAGGAACTGTATATGATGTACAAAAGATATAAGGAGGGTCAGTTGGCAGGTTCACCCAACCAACAAATCTCCAGTGTGACTGATGTTTTCTGGGTGTACTTGATTTTTGTCACTAATGTATGTTTTTCAAGTTATGGTTGTGCCTACCTCTCATTGCCAACAATCTTGAGGAACCAACCTATGGGGAATCATGTTTTTTTTGGTGAAGCAGTATTGAATTAAGTATGATTAATGTGCATTCTGCATTGCAAAAGGGGTTGAAAATCAATAAAATCACAGTAAAAAATCATTGAAAATATTATGATGGTGTTTGTGGCTGCAGTGAACATTACTTTCTTATTGTTGAGCAGTGTTAGCAATGATTCGCTGTCCCTGAATTTCCCGAGACTTACCAACTAACCCCAACATTAACTTCAATTCAGTGCTTGTCTCTAACCATACCCATCATTAATACTTTCTAGGTAGGGGGCTGCACCATCCCAGACCCCCAAGGGTTACTAACCAAACCCAACATTATAACCTATCATTGGCCATGCTGCTTCACAATAACAAAGCAACTCTCATCGCAGCCACTCCCACTATCAAAATATTTGTAAAAACCATGACTTCCCACAGGTTCCCCAATATTGTTTGGAATGAGAGGTTGGTAATATATGATAAGTCCTCTTTATACGGTACATATGCATTCCTGAAAACCTTACCGCAAATCGAAATTACCGTATACCGAACCCATTATAAAAAGTAATAATAGGGAATGTGTTCCAGCACGTTGGGTCACCCCTACAGACATTAAAATACATTTAAAATAGTCAAATAAAAAATGTAAAGTGCTGTGTTTTTGGGCCATTATGGGTGCGTCACTGTGCATCGTGATAATAATAACAAAATATGTCATGAGGATTTCACTTACGTTCAATGGGGAAATGTGGGAAGAGACTGATTATTGTGATGGGTGCGCAGCATGGTGGCGCTGCGGTACAGTGTAAATATAATTGTTGTTCTTCCTTTTCCATCACATGCTTCCACATATTTCCCTTGTAGAAATGAGAAATACGAATAATTATGAAAACTTACTTTACAAATATCATACATTTCATAAAAGCACAGGATCTGCTTCATACATGTTTCACTTAGCATCCAAGTTAGTATTGTGCATCACTCTGGGTTCTGACATTAATAGTCATCAAAAAGAAGGGAGATTTTCATAAGAAAATATAAGTGGCTAAGAGAAAAAGGTCTTGTGTGTATCTGTTATTGCAACCTGTTGAAGACCACTTGGCTTGACTCAGTACATCTTCCATGCTTAACCCATTTGCATAGATGGGAAAATCAAAGTTAATGTTGAGCTCCTGATTTCCACTGAATTTGAAAGGTCATCACATTACATCATTGTCTTCTTGCAGATGACTGGCCTGACTGGCCTGGCAGTTGATGCCCAGCCCCATCATACACTCAGTGTCCTGTACGGCAAGATCCTCAGATGTCTACAGAAGATGCCCCCAGATGCATCATATCGGAAGTACACAGAACAGACTATCACGGAAAGATTCAACCATGTGAAGACGGTGTGTATGAAGTTCCTATGTGCAGAGTTATTAAGAATTGTTGAAAAATTAAAAGAAAAGGCTGATGTTAAGAATATAAATATAGCAGCAAATTCAATTACTTTTTATTTATTCATATATTTATTTATTGTTATTAATCAGATATTGTTTTTTTTGTAATGAAGTGAGCCCCCCAATACTTAGGTATCAATATTCAAGCAGATATACACCAGCCATTAGTGTAATTCAAGTTTCCTGACATACATTCCTCTTCGACCTGTTACTCTATGCAGTGATGCACCATCATCCCATAGTGTAGAGATGTGTGTTTTGTCATCACATATATTTTACACAGCAATGCAGTAGTGGGTACCATTGCATCACAATGCAGTTCTGTGTGGCTGATGCAGTGATGGCAAAGTAGTAAGATGCCTTTCATTTATTTGTGTGTTTTCATTGAATGTCACGTCACTGGTGTATAGTGTGACACTGGGTTTCCTCTTCCACTTCCAAATAATTGGTTCATCTACATAAAGTGATAGGAACTGTACACAAAAATGTTTTAGAATTGGTTGTTCAAGTACATAATACATACTGAGCAGTTCTATTCTCTTCACTGATGTCCATCAAATTACAAGAATTGATCAGATATGCAACATCCAATTATGCTATGCATGAATTCTGACAGATTTTGAAAGGTTTCCTCTAAATGAATAAGATCTGCATAGTTATTTGTGTTTTTAACCATGTAACATATTACTGTGATGATTGTTACTAGGATCAGATTGAAAACACATCTATAAATTAAATGAAATTGATGTCGATATTCTTCAGTCAACATGACAACAGCTGATTGGCCACAATACCACTTCTCTATTTGGCCTTCTAAGAATCTTCCTATTCCCTACATGCTTCTTTTAAATGTGAATAATACCCTCCTCTACCTGGGTTTCGTATCGATATCACTATTGCTCAATATTTGCATTGTAGTGGGTTTTATAGTCATTCTGTGAGGATGGCCTCTGATGCAGGAATGCACTGAAACAGTTGGTGTCTAAGTGATTTTTTTGTCCTCGTGTTTCCATATTAAACGATAAATGGTTCATAGGGTGTTAGTATTTAATTTACTTTATTATTGTACATGTAATCTAAAGCTTTTGGTCTTACATGTGGTCTGAATGATGTTGTAGCACTAAAGAAACAAAGACTAGCAATGATGTTTGCTGAGTGATTAAAATGTTTTGTATTTCTTTACAGGAACCTAACAGAGAAAAATTGGAGAAGGCATTGAATGCTGGTCAGCTGGAAGAAGTTATCAAGCAGGCAGAAGGCGAGCTAACGTTGGCACGGAAGATGCTTGACTGGAAGCCTTGGGAGCCCTTGGTGCAGGAGCCTCTTGAGGGACAGTGGAAGTGGCCAATATAAAGACAGGAAGGGGATCTTATGACTTATTAATTTATGTTTGAATAGCTAATCCTTGCTAATAAATGTATATATATTACAAATATTTCAAAGTGAAGTGTACATGAAATATAATTAATCAGTTAAACAAATTTTAATTTGCCTTAGTAATAATAAAATGATACTTTCTCTTTTGTGTGAAAAATAGCCACAGAATAATAGTACATATTATGTATAAGAGAAAGTTTTGAAGGTCAAGAATTGTTGCTTGTCTGTTTGTGTAGTGATTCATAGGAGCAAATTGAAGTCCATTCTGACTTCAAATGTTACCTGAATCTAGCAAGCACTTTTTTTGGTTAGAGGGTTGGTGAGAGTTAGTAATGAAGTACATATAGGATGGTACCTAAGGCCGAGTTGCTTGAGGTGAGGTGGACTGTTTTCAGTATTTCAAATTGTATGTTGTTGAGTTGGAAGAATATATGTAAAGGTAAAGGTTGAAAAGAGTGAGGTAAAAGAGCTATAAAAAGAAATTGATAAAGTGTATAAATATAGAGTAATTGAAATAACTTTAAAAAAGAAAAAAGCAGGAAACTGAATGCAACTGAGACGAGATTTAAAAATGTGGAATAATGCAGAGAAATTAAATGAAGTAGTTTTAAGAACTAGCATTGGTAGGAGAGTTGGCTGATCAAGGAATTCAACTATGGAGAATGGAAGAGTGATTAAGAATAACTTCATTAAATGTGAGAGATAATACAGTAAGGGAAGGTCAGAAGCAGAATGGATGGACTGCATAATGAGCTAGTGAGTACAGTATTATCACGTTAGTGGTGCAGTGCTGTCCTTTCACTGTATGTAATACTGTAAGACATTTTCCAAGCTAAATTGAACATCTTAACCTCCATGTTTGTAAGGTCTGAAGGTGACAAATAGATCAGCAAATCAAAGTGGTGAGACCTCAGAGATATGAGAAATCCTTCCCGCACCACTATGGATGAAGGCCAAGCTTATACATTTCTACAAACTAAAGGATTTCAATATTTATTAACAAAAATAGTAGAAAAACTACCTATTGATATCATATGCCAAGAATGTTCACACCAAAGATCTTACTGATGTTAAGATAATAGATCAGTGTTTCCTGTGTGTGTTGCCTTATCTAATTAATCAAAATTCAAACCACTGAATTACACAAAGGTTGCAATAAATTTGCACTACCTAACTATGAATCATAAGATGACAAACAAAAAGCTGAGTAACTGAAGGCAATGCAGTTTGACTATTACAGAAGCATAAAGGATCAGTGAATGGTAAAGGCTACAAGAAAACTGTACGACAGAAACATTTTGATGAGCAAGTTATCATGATCAGAAGACATGAATAGAAGAAATAAAGGTGAAAAAGATGTCAAGAAGGAGACCAAGTTATAAAGGCAAAAAGGAACTTGAAACAAAGACCAAGTTAAGTGCAGCAGTTAAAAAAGGAGATATGTAGAACTTGGATGTATAGTATAATAAAATCCTTGGAACATCAGGTGTGGAATTCATGAGTGACTAATGAAGGAAGATTCACTGATTTGTTGGTTCATTTTCCACAGCCTAACCTCATTCTCTCGCCTCTATTCTGTTCAATTCACTAATGCAAGAGTAATCGATAATTCATCCCTTTTGGTAAACTGGAACTCTCTGTCTGCTTCTGTATTTCTATCTTTCTATAACTTGAATTCTGAAGATAGAGGCTCCAAGACACTTAACCTCCAGTTTTGACTAACACTTTAAATTCTATATAGACACCAGTACTTCAATGGGCCTATTTTTTTCCTTATTGCTTTCTTTTGTCCTTGACTGGTGGCCCTTTTACATCAATAGAAAGCCATGGCTCACTATTGTGTAGAGTTGGTGGTAGGGAAACACAAGCTGGTACAACGTATGTACTGTATTCTTTGACATTTTGGTTATACAACCATCCTTCTGAAGATGGTTGTAGCTTAACCAAAACATCAAAGAATATAGAGCATACATCTACCACCTTCTATCCCTACCACACACTCTACACATTTGTCTATCACCCACTCTACACATTTGTCTATCACCCACTCTACACATTTGTCAACTGTATTTCAGTAACTGCCTCTGGGCTGAATGTAAAATGTGTGTGTGTGTGTGTGTGTGTGTGTGTGTGTGTGTGTGTTACTCACTAATGAGTATCATTTGTTGTTTGACTGAGGAGGCTCCTAATTTCTTTGTAAACCTTTCCTAGTACTAGTCATGTAATTTTCCTTGTTTTCTTTCATAGTGATGTTCATATTTTTCTTTGTCTTGAAAAATGTTCTTCGGTATTAATTCCTAAAGTTCTTGAATATGTTAGATGTTTCTCCATTTTGCCTCTTCCATGTTCATGTGTGTGGTCATGGATCATATTTTTCAGTGTTCTCAGAAACAAATCCATGTTTCTTTCCCTCATTTTTTTATTCACTTCTTTGGTGTCTTATCCTCACAAGAATATTCATGTACTTTAAAAAATATGACTCTCTTTGTAAAACTTGTATTTCACTGATCTGTTACAAACTATTTTCAAACTAGTCCCTTATCCAAGGATGGCTAAGAAGTATTTGTGTAGCAGTAGGTATAATTTTAATGATATATTTATTTCTAACCCAAAGAAATTTTGAGAGGGGTAACACCTTTTCTCATCCCTAATAGTTAGAGACCTGTCTTGTAATATCATAGAACTTGATAGATGTCAATGAACATTACGATTTCTCTCCACCTGTGTGATTAGGTATTAACTTTTTTTCTTTTAACACTATCTACTAGTAGTAAATTATCAATGCCTTATGTTTATGGTTCCTCTTATCTTTACAAATAGTATTCGATCATTATGTTATTTTCTTTTAAAAGTTATTCATAATCCCGTAGGTAAATATTTTTCATTTCCTTCAAACACTCCATATCCTGTACAACCCAAGTGACTCAACATCAGGTAGTAGTGCCCTTTATTTCTAGTTTTCTACTCTTAAATGTCACAATTTCAGTTTTTTTCTTAAAGTTGCCTAAACGAGAGAGAGAGAGAGAGAGAGAGAGAGAGAGAGAGAGAGAGAGAGAGAGAGAGAGAGAGAGAGAGAGAGAGAGAGAGAGAGAGAAGTGAGGAAAGGAGAAAATATTAGTTTTTTTTAAAGGGAAAGCTGGCCAAGGTTAACATAGAGTAAAAGAAAATAAGAGGCCCACTCAATTGCCAGTTCCTTTGCAGGTCCAAAAGAGTTTACCAAAAGAAAGGGATAAATGTCTTGAAACCTCCCTCGTAAATAAAGTCATGTCATAGGAAGTCAGAAATACAGAAGCAGGTAGGGAGTTCCAGAGTTTACCAAAAAATGTAAGAATGATTGAGAACTTTTGCATTAGAGAGGTGGACAGAATGGGGATAAGCAGAAGAATAAAGCCTTGTGCAGCGAGGCCGTGGGAGAGGGAGCGCATGCAGTTAGCCAACTCAGAATAGCAGTTGGGATGAAAATAACTATAGAAGATAGCAACTGATGCAACAACATTCCGGTGATGAGAAAGAGGCTAAAGACAGTCAGTCAGAGGAAAGGAGTTGATAAGACGAAAAGCTTTTGATTACACCCTGTCTAATAAAACCTTGTGAGTGGAACCCACCATACATGTGAAGAGTACTCCATGCATGGGAGATAAGACCTTTGTATAGAGTTAACAGTCAGGGGAAATGGTGAGAAGAACTAGCGGAGACAGCTCAGAACATTTAACTTCATAGGAGCTGTTTTAGCAAGAGATGAGATGTAAAATTTCCACTTTAGATTATGAGTAAATGAGTAAAGGGCAAGCCGAGGATATTTAGTGTGAGGGAGGAGGTAAACTGAGTAAATGAAGAGTGGTACAGTTGAGTTATTGAAGAAGAGGGGGATAGTTGTCGAGAAGATTGTGTGTTCCACTTACAATTCCTTGTAACAGTAAAGCAAGAATTAGCAGCAACTTCTCAATAACACTTGTCATTCTATTCACTAGATTTCGAAATCCTGGGGGGAGACAACCCCAACCAGGCGCATCCCTTGGGTGGGGATGAGAGAACCCCTCACCAGAGGGTTGGCCACTCCGAATATAGTAGGTATTGAGTAATAAGTCGTGGACCAAACATGAACCAGGATAGGCTCAGAAAGTCACTGGTGGATTTTTCTATGCTTATGAAACATAAGCAGATGACACCGGACTGATCCTCCGGATACAAAGACGGATAGAGAAGTATTGTCCGGATGCCGTCGAGCTGATAGGCAATAATTAGCCTACCTGGCGTCTGGTGAGGTGTGATTTCTAAATCTCACCAAGCTTTCATCTTTTACGCTATGCTTCGTTCTCATGAATGAATGTTCGTAACACTAAGGTTTCTCTCACATTTTACATTTTCAAAATTACTTTTTCATACAAGTTACAAATCAAATTTCACACAGATACATAAATCCGGCTGTGAGCTGCTTTGCTATTATCTTTTATTTTTCCTTTTTTTTCCTACTGCGAGAAAAGTCGCAGAACTGTTTCTTGCCCTCTCCCTCCCTCACTTTTTGTTATTTGAAACCAGTAAAGAATATACAAAACGTGCATTTCGCGTCTCTGGGGTGACTCGAGACTCGCGCCACAAATATACAAGGAGAGTCGTCACACCTCTCATGTGAATATGCAGTACCTGTGGACGAAGGTGTGAATAGGAGCTGGAGTGGTGAGCAAGAGGAGTGGGGAGTTGAGTGTGTGAGAGAAAGAGGAAAGAGAGAAGAGGAGGTTGGTGGTGTGATACCTTGAATGGTGGATGCCCTTATAGTGCAACACCGACCAGTACACGGCCCTCTCTCTCTCCCTCACCCTCCCGTTACTTGGGCAAGCATCTCTCTCTCTCTCTCTCTCTCTCTCTCTCTCTCTCTCTCTCTCTCTCTCTCTCAAGCAACACATCTACAGTAAAGGCTGACTAAAGCACACACTTCCGTTCATCATCGATGTCCAAGAAGTGTCAACGATGCAACGCAATGCTCGCTCGATTGGTCCTGCGAAGTCGATAGGAAAAATATTTGTGGTCTGTGGTTACATAAAACGACAATAGGAGCTTCGTTTAATAACTGTTCCATTGTTTGCCACTTCCGCGCCTCTAATGCAGCAGTGTAAACGGTTCTTTGGCGAGGTATTGACGCTGTTACTAATGGGCTGGAGGGAAGCGGGTTCGTGAGCTCCTTCGTTCATCTTCATCTGGTGTGTCACGAAGCATCGGTGGTGAGTAGTCGCATTACCGCCCTCTCCGGACGCTGTGAGGGGCGGCGGCGGCAGCGGAGGTGCAGGGGGCGTGTTTGGTCGTTGCAGCAGCGTCAGAATGACCCACTTTCCTGCCGTGTGAGCGTCCGCGCGGCCGTTGCCCCGTCCTCCACCACCGCCGCCACCACCTCCACCACCTCCGCTACCATCGCCACACACTCGTCCAGTGTCCATCTATCTATCTATCACAAACATCATCTATCATCATCACTAACACTTTATTCAGTACTTAGTACTCTTGTCATGCACAAGATCTCTCATATTGGCTTGTGGAAGTGAAATGGTCTCTCAATCATGAAAACCTCAACCCATCATTGTCTCACCATCACCACCAATGATAAAGTACAGTACAGTAACGCAAGATCTTAACTATAACCTCTTCCTAACCGCCAAACACCATCACCACACAATAACATCTTCACTGCTTTCACTTCTACTCTTCCTCGGCACATAAAACAAATAATAATAAAAAAAACATGCATAAATACGCGAACAAATTCCTGGCCAACATAACAACCTGAATGTTAACGGTACACAGTGGACCAGAAAACATACGTAGGCTGTGTTAGCGGGCGGTGAGTGGTGATGGCTGATGCACCACCCTCAGGAAAACAAGTAACGAAGCATACCTGAGCCATCACTGCTCCGCCAACACCTGACACTCGGAGCGGCACGTCAGCACACCTGGGATCACCGGGTTATCTGCCGCAGCGTCACTTTCGGCGGCCAGTGGCTTGGACCCCTGAAGAAGAAGAAGGGAGATAGATGGATATATATATATATATATATATATATATATATATATATATATATATATATATATATATATATATATATATATATAGATATAGATAGAGAGAGAGAGAGAGAGAGAGAGAGAGAGAGAGAGAGAGAGAGAGAGAGAGAGAGAGAGAGAGAGAGAGAGAGAGAGAGAGAGAGAGAGAGAGAGCGCGCGCGCGCGC
>CM035197.1:3815082-3829984 GCA_020233015.1 Callinectes sapidus
AAGAAAGAAAGAAAGAAAGAAAGAAAGAAAGAAAGAAAGAAAGAAAGAAAGAAAGAAAGGGTAGAGAGGAAAATATAAAAAAGAGAGAGAAGGATGAGTCAGAAAAAGAAAAGAGAGGAAGAAATAAACACGAGAGAGAGAGAGAGAGAGAGAGAGAGAGAGAGAGAGAGAGAGAGAGAGAGAGAGAGAGAGAGAATCTATAAGGAGACTCCGGAAGTGCAGAGAAGGGTCAGTTTTCAGGGACAGAAAGGCCAGGAGCCGTGGGTAAGGTATAGTTATTACTACGTGTTGTTGTTTTTATCTTTATTTGACTTTGTTCACGCGTTACCTTCGCCCTGGGGAGGATTTTATGATGAACACGATGACAATAACAACGACGATGATAATGACTAAAATGAAAATAAATTATTGAAATGATAACGATGTTGATTACCACGAGATCATGAAACAGCAACAGCAGCATCAGCAGCAGTAGTAGCAACAACAACAACAACAACAACAGAAATAACACCAATTACTACAACAACTACTACTATTACTACTACGACTACTGCTGCTACCACTATTCCTACTACCATTACCACTACCACTACTACTACTACTTCTACTACTACTACTACTACTACTAATAATAATAATAATAATAACAATAATAATAATAATAATAATAATAATAATAATAATAATAATAATAATAATAATAATAATAATAATAATAATAATAATAAAAATAATAATAACGTAAGGCAAAGCAATATTGATTTTAGTTCTGAATTAAACTCGTTAGGCGTCAGGGGGGCTAAAAAGAATGTCACAATCTATAACCTCACATCTCACCCAATAAATCTTGCACGAGTAACGATAACGGTAAACAACAAAGTGCAGAGAGTGGAGGGATTAGTCAGTGTGTGTGTACTACAGCGTGAGCAAGGCGGCAACTCAAGACCAGTTCCCGTCAGGAGAGCAGAGGGAAAAGTTAGAGCTACACCACTGGGTCAGACTGGAAAAGACTTGGTTTGGATTCTCTCATAACAATTATTCTCAGAGACCATAGAGATGAATAATCAGATTCCCATAAGTACTTTTACTACTGGTGATGTGAAGGACTTGTTGAACTAATACTGGAATTATTAGGATACGCTTTCTTCTTTCATGAATATCATCGTCATCGCCTAAATATATGAATAGTTAGATTATCATTTTTACCAGTGACGATGTGGAATCCTTGTTGAACTCTCACTGGATTCATGAAAATATTATAGAATACTCTTTCGATAACTTCCATTCAAGCCTTCCAAGTGTGGTGGTGATAAGAAGCCGAAAAATTTAAACAATATGAACCTGACAGCTATTTAGTCAAAACGAGGGCGCATGCACTCATTCATGTCAACGAAAAAAAAAAGAATGCACATACACATAAACGCAGAATGACCAACCAACAATAGAGTCATGAAATCGAATTAAGCTTTATTACGAGACATTATGGGTCCCGGTGTAGGAAAAAAGAGAACCTTGGTCAGTTTAACAGCCGGCAACACCCAGAATAGGCGCCACTTGGGCTAGATCACGCCTCTTTTTTACACCACTTAAATTAACATAAACCTTGTTCCTAGGGTGATTGTAGTGACGCGGCTGTGAACACATGTCAATACTGCTGTACCAGTATACTGTATAAAGGGTATCCCCAAACTTGTGCTGCTTTTATCACCTTTATTGCAGTGAATAATGGATGATGGGATAAGTCAGCTGTCTTTTTTTTTTTTTTTTTTGTACTTGAATTATAATGTAGTTTAACCCAGTGGTTGCCGATAGTGCAGTTTAGAGTACTACTGTAAGGTTCATTTGCACGGCTATAGTATGGGTGGTGTCTCCCTTACCAGCAACTGTGAGCTATAGATGAAGATACGTGGCAAAGAGTTTGGTGGTGATGGTGGTCCAGCATCAGGAATCTAGTCAGTGGTGTTCAGAACGAGTAGAAAAGAACTGGGTATTAAGAGGATTATAACAATTACGAAAGCGATTTGGATACTTAAGATTTGTTCAATATTCTACTGAGGTTTTCCTATATTAAGTTTTATCACATTGTTTTTGGACATATTGTATTGAACATTATTGGTGTTTTCAAGGTTGTGTTCATGATTATAGTGATGGTTTCTACACCAAAGACAGAAACATCATTTAAGATCGCCAGAGATCGTCTTTGCAGCTTTCCAAATCATTTTATGTAATGAGACGCCAAAAGTTAAGAAATACGATCTTATATTTCTTATGCCGTTGCAATATTATTATTGGAACAACTACGTGGTGATTAATGGTGATGGTTAGTGGTGGTGGTGGTGGTGGTGGTGGTGGTGTGTGTGTGTGTGTGTGTGTGTGTGTGTGTGTGTGTGTGTGTGTGTGTGTGTGTGTGTGTGTGTGTGTAACCTATTCAGCTGTAGTGGCGAGGCAGTGAAGGCCAACCAACATATATTTAACACAAGGTAATCATTAGTACTACGAATGATATGGCGCACATTATACTTTTGACGACGTTAATGACTTTGGAATAAATCTTGTTTGTTTGTTCTTTCTTTTTTCTTGGCGTGTTCATATTTGTAATCTTCATATACCTTTGATGCAAGAGGGATACTGGCATCAGAATAAAAAAAAAATCTGATATAGGAGAAAGGAAAAAAGAGGATCTCCTAAAATCGACGTGTTTCCATCACTGAGCCATACCACGCTGGACACTGATGGACTCCAACAAGATACTCCGCACCCACCATAATTCTAGACTCATCAATGAAGTGAGTGTCATCGGATTACTACGTGGCAATACTCGTAGCCAGAGATGAACAAAAATAACAGAAAAGTGTTGGTTAAAGTAGTGTACCATTGCAATTTTAACTTTCGCTGTAATAATAGGCAAGACCACTTTACTTTGCTTCCCAAAATACCTTTATCCTTCAACATGAGCAGTTCCTTCAAGAAATGATGTCACTGAGTCAAGTCAATTTCATGTCTATAAATGGAACACAAATTGATACACAAACTTCTGAACTGCTTTTATAACGAGTCCCGGAAAGACCGAGAGAATTGGAGCCGTGAGAGGTGGAGGGCTTTTTCGAACAATAAGACATTACTTCTTGACCAAACTGTGCCTTATTCTTCTGCAGCACATCTCTGAACAAACCCATTCTGGCTACTCTCCCCTCATCAAACCAATGCAACACAGATATACATACTTCCAATACCAAACAGCCTCCAAACCACGAAAACAATAACAAATAAAAACACTAAAGCAAATAAACTCGTAATTATAGTGGATCACTGACCAAGTCATTAGCAACCCCATTATTACAGAAAAAAGCTATCTTTCTCCGTTGATATCAAGACTAAAATTAAACTGTTGTGGTCTTGAAGGTGGTCAAGATGCCCCTGGAAGCTGAACACTCCCTGAAGGACCGCAGTACCCAAGACAACTCCCCACCACAGTCTCGCCGCCCCCTCCTTCGCACGCGGCGGAGACATCGCCTTGTAAACCTGCTAAACCTGATTTGATTGTAATATTTTTTTCCTTCTCCTCCGTCTTCCTTTTATATATTTTCACCGTAAATACATACTCACTTGTCCCGTCACCGTTAATTCCAATTAGTACCAAGAGATCGTGAGTGGATAAAGGTGCGCTGAGTATTGCGTATTGTGCAGAATCACGGAACTTGCATACTTTACTTTCGAGGTGACGCAATTGATGTATGGAGAGATCATGTGACAAACAGGAAATAAGTAGGGGGAAAAATAACGGAAAAATATAGAATAGGAAAAAAGACAATTAGGAAAGGAAGAAACCAAGAAACAAAACAAAAAAAGAAAAGAAATGAAAACACAGAAAGACAAGACAAAATATAAGAAAAATGAGGAAGTGAAAAATTAAACCAAGGGAAAGGAAACAAACAATAAAACAAGAAACAAAAAAAAGTGCTATAGAAGCGGACAATGAGACAAATAAGATAAGTAATTGAAGAAAGAGGAAATAAAACCAAGGGAAGGAAAAGGAAAAAAAATAAACGAGAGAGAGAGAGAGAGAGAGAGAGAGAGAGAGAGAGAGAGAGAGAGAGAGAGAGAGAGAGAGAGAGAGAGAGAGAGAGAGAGAGACGAGACGAGAGGAGAGAGGAGAGGAGAGACGAAATTAGAACAGAGAATTGTATATCGATTTTCCCAACCATTATCCTCAACTATCATTAATATCATCACTACCATTATCATTACCTTCATTATTATCAACACCAGCATCCTCCATCCCCATTATCATTATCATTAGCATTCTATCACATCATCTTCACTTATTACCTTCATTATACTTTTGTTCGATGCTTAAAATATCCACAACCAGGTTTCCTCCACCATGAGCATTAGTTTGAAGACACCACCAAGACATATTACTGCGAGGTATGATCAGTCAACACTTCGCTGCTTATGCTAACTCAACCAGTCCTGCCAAACCTACATAAAGATGAACCTGGATGGTCTTCAATAAGGGAGTGTTATCCTGACTGGAAATTAGTTAGTAAGTCTTCATATATTTATCTCACTAACGAGCACACACACAAAAAAAGATACATTCTCTCTCTCTCTCTCTCTCTCTCTCTCTCTCTCTCTCTCTCTCTCTCTCTCTCTCTCTCTCTCTCAGTGTACGCATGCTTCGTAAGCTACTCACTTTAAAGTGCATGTTCATTGACATTCATTATAGCCAATAAACATTTGAATATTAAGAATAAGGATATCACCTTCCATGCTCTCTCTCTCTCTCTCTCTCTCTCTCTCTCTCTCTCTCTCTCTCTCTCTCTCTCTCTCTCTCTCAGTACATGCACGCTTTTTAAACTATTTATTTCAAAGTGCATATTTATTGGCATCCATTAAAGCCAATAAATATTTAAATATAGAAAAATATAACAATGATAGTATCCCCTCCATACACTCTCTCTCTCTCTCTCTCTCTCTCTCTCTCTCTCTCTCTCTCTCTCTCTCTCTCTCTCTCTCTCTCTCTCTGCTCAATGTATGCATGGTTCATAAACTACTTGTTTTAAAAGCATATACAATATATATATATTTAAGTATCGAAAATTAATAGGCCAATAAACATTTAAATAAAAAATCAATTAATCTCTCTCTCTCTCTCTCTCTCTCTCTCTCTCTCTCTCTCTCTCTCTCTCTCTCTCTCTCTCTCTCTCTCTCTCTCTCTCTCTCAGCCAAGCAACACTACACAAGCAAAACTTCCTCCATACAAATCACAATGTCACGAACTCTCATTTCTCATGTAGTGGACAAAGGCTTCCCGATGCCACCGAATTCTTAGATCTTATCATCATTCTGACGATCACATACACATTTCAAACGACACACTTCCTTCCCACTTGGAGGACGCGTGATCCCTCCAGCGTACCAAAGCTCTCTCTCTCTCTCCCTCTCTCTGTCTCTCTCTTCCTCTTTCTCTCCTTCTTGATCACTGTGCACCCTCAGTGATACGCACAAAAACCTGACTCTTGGGGACCGGGGAAGGTGCAAGCAGGTTTGAATTTTGAAGCAGCCCTTTAATGAGTCCCAACAAACAGTGCTGTCCTGCATTTAATCTTTTCGGCCACAGCGAATGGGAAAGCCAAAGACAACTTTTTCTTTTTTATTATTATTATTTCCCCTTCCTGAATTGTGGGGGAAAAAATGTGAGAAAAAAAGGAAATATGCATACCCATAAACAAAACCGGTATGTGTGTTTATAACTGTGTGTGTGTGTGTGTGTGTGTGTGTGTGTATGTGTGTGTGTGTGTGTGTGTGTGTGTGTGTGTGTGTGTTAAACTACTGCTCAAGGAGAAATGAAGATGAAAAAAAAAGTAGAAAGAACAGCATGTGGATAAAAGAAGTTAGATAAGTAAGAGAGAGAGAGAGAGAGAGAGAGAGAGAGAGAGAGAGAGAGAGAGAGAGAGAGAGAGAGAGAGAGAGAGAGAGAGAGAGAGAGAGAGAGAGAGAGAGAGAGAGAGAGAAACTGTTGTTATCCTAAATGTTTGTTTGCTGCCTTGCTGGTTGTAAATTTCAGTGATTGAGATCAAGAAACTTTTTTTTCAGAAGCAAATCATGTTTAGAAAAAAATAAACATAATGTCGTGTGAATAGTAACTCGCCGTAACTGTGACAATATTATTCTCTTTTCTTTTAGCTGTTTGATTAGCGTTCAAAGTAACAGTTGTTTTTAGTGTTACCTTATGTTGCAAACATTTGTATGTGTATCACAACTGTACTTGACATGTTCATCAATAAGGAAATACGCTTCAAAGAGGAGATTTCTGGACATCCATCAAAGACCACGAAGAAGACTGAATGAAACAAGAAGGGAGAAGCTGAAAGGAAAGCCTCACGTGGATACAGGTAGTCATATCCAACAAACCTTTGCCTCTTATCAGTTGAGTAGATACAGTTCAAGGTTTATGGCAGAGGGTTATCAGTTACAGCAATTAATAGGCCAACTGAGTCGAATTACCTATTTCTTTCTTTACCAATTCATTTGTTTGTTCATTCACTTATTCTTTTTCAGTTTATCCATCATAGTTTTTTATTCACTTACTTACTTACTTTAATCAATTTACCCATCAAGCTACTTATTTCACTTTTGTTTTAATGAAGAACTGTCTTATAACTACAGGCTAATTCATTATGAATTCAATAATAATTATTAGTTCATTCTTCTCGATGACAGTGATGACTGGTCAAGACAGAAAGCTGAGTGAGAGGAAACTCGCAAGCATCATTCTTGTAACAACGGAAAATAAAAGAAAAAACATTTGAGTAATCCTTGCGAAGGCTGGCGTGAAGACCGTAGCGAGGCAGCCGAGCGTAGCTGTGGAGGACTCGGGTTCACTTTCCGCCCATTGTTCGCACGTTGGTGAGTGGTCTTAATGACTTACATGTTCATCATAAGTTACAGCTTTCACCGGGTCTTGGCGTCATGGGGAGCATGGCAATAAGTATTGGCTTGGAGACAACGATTTAAACTTCACAGCGCATGTCATAATTGTACCGCAGTCTCAGCAAAGGCAACCCAAAACATAAAACAAGAAAAAAGAAAGAAACACACACAACTTGTATGTCATGTCCTTAATGTATCACAATATAGACGAGAAGAAAACATATGCATAAGGTGAATGGCTGTGCCGCAAATCAAGAGAGGAGGAAAAACTTAGACGTATGAGTTTGATAATTAAATTAGACATCTCCAAAACTCGGAGGAAAGACCATCAACAGAGCCATACAGATCTTAAAACACTTATGGTAAGCCTGTCACTGCATTTAAATTCTGTTTCACTATTATCTCTGAATAACATTCTATAACATGATACGTACAGTTATCCACCAGTGAAATCTGAAAACTTTTAATTCAAGTTTAAAATCAGAATTCTGGCACACATGATCACTCTTTAAATTTTATGCACTTTGTAATCTTTTCAATATTAAACTACTCTTCACTTATTCAACAATTTTTAGGAATTCAGTTTTGTACTTTGGTTCTGCATTCTGGGAAAAAGGGCAAAACTTCACTTCATATTCTCTTTTCTTGTATGTCCAGGTGATGTTTTTACAGATTTTAAATCTCTTGAACAAGGGGGCCGCCGTGGTACAGTGGAATCGCTTGCGCTCTGGGGGCCTTGGGATCCCCGAGCGCATAGGTTCGAATACTGACTACGGTCTGAGTGGAGATTGGGCGTTCACTCGGGGTAACGGTTCCCAAGTGGGTGGGCTTTCAGATAGATCTCCATTAGGTAGTCTCCTTTAGCCCATAAATTCCCATAAAAAGCCCATATTGTATATATAAAAAAAATAAAAAGGATGAAAACTAATACCTTCCTACATCTCTGCAAAGCCTGACAAGGCTCTTTGTTTGTGTGTGTGTGTGTGTGTATTTACCTAGTTGTATTATACAGGGTTCGAGCGAGGCTCATAGTGTCCTGTCTCCATATCTCCATATATCTAAAATTTCCTTGAATTTATGTATATTGGTTGCTGTAACAACATCCTCTTTTAATCCATTCCTGTACTTTTTGTGTCCTTTAGACATCGACTCTTTCTGATCTGTGTGTGTGTGTGTGTGTGTGTGTGTGTGTGTGTGTGTGTGTGTGTGTGTGTGTGCGTGTGTAAACGCGAAATTTGCACAAAGTGCAAAAGTAAGTACATTTTACACAGGGACTTCCACGTGTAGGCCTAATGGTAACTCGCAACTTCCCTGATGTTTTGATGTTATTGCTATCCTTCTAATGAGAGGACAGAGGCAATGTAATCTAATATGCGGGTATTAGTAATCCCCCTTTCCCTCTCCCCGATATTTGCACGAAGTGAGTGTAGTGAACGGTTCCATCATCTTGCTGCATACAGAGGTGAGGATGTGATACACAAGGTCGAGGGATCGGGTAGGTGTGTCGAGTCATGCAGGAAACACGTGCAGCCTCACCGTCACGGCGTCGGTGACCTCACGCTGCAAAACTGTTCACACCCGTCAGCTCGAAGACCCACGGAGCCACAGCATTACCAAGCACTTACACCGCGCTAATTACGAAGAGCTACAAGAAGCAGACTCCGGATCAGAATACTATTACCGGTCTTGAATCCGGTCAACATCCGGTGAATTTGTCTTGCGGGATCTTGGGACACACTAAGCCTCTCAAAGGTCAATGACTACCATGGGAACCCAACAGCATGAAGGCTTGTGTATTGTAACCCGTCACAATGAAGGCTGCTGCTGCTGCCAATTGGGCGGCGGAAATGCTGCCTGACTTATGGAAAAAATGTACTATCTGTCGATCTTATTGCTTCTATCTGTGCCTCTTTCACTGTTGTGGAGGACCAAGTACTGAGTTTTTCACAGTACGTCATTATTACGTATGATTGATGAATATAGAAAGAAAAGAACGGAAACATTGGATGCCTAATTTGATATTGTAACTAGTAAGTATTTCATCGTATATGGTGTCAAACACTAGCTGGAGAAACAAGCAACAGCTTCCTAATTAGATTAAGTTGGCAATGAAACATGTACATTTCCTTTCGACACAAAGTGAAAATATTAAAAAAATCAAAATTGTTTTTCGTTCAGATTACCAAGACTGCAGTGACATCATTTTACATGCAAAAAGATTGTCATGGAAAGCAACAAATCTTCAGGGACACGACGAAAATTGCATATCAGGTACAGGAAATCGTGACTTATTGAAGAAGTTCTCTCCCTCCCTCTCTCTCTCTTTCTCTCCCTAAAAGACTAGGTTGCTCCATATTCATGCTTTCGATAACAAAGGCTAGAACAGCAAACAATCAATGATAATCCAGGTCGAATGAACACAAAATAAAGAGGAGATAGGTCGAGTATATGTTTTCATCAGCTCCTTGACGCTCGAGGTGGTGGTGTCTCCTCAACTAACAACAAACACATTACTTAGCATATTTCCTGGTTCACTGAGGCGACGGATTCTATCAAGCTTCTCCCCTCTCAGCCTCGGAGTGAAGGAGAAAGGCTTCTTTGTGCCAACACTCAAGCATATGTGCATGTCATGAGTATTTGGCAGACTTGTGGACAACACGGGGCCTCCGCCAGCCGGCTCATTTATCAGGATATTTTCTTCGTTTCTGGACTGTTTATTTGGGATCAATAGTCAAATTTAACGCATTCTATGAATACTGCGGTGAGTTTCAAGTCATTTCCGTGCGTGTAAGGGGTGGAGATAGCTGTGGTTGGCGTTATTAGGGTGGTAAATAAGAGGGGATTTTTGCGCTAAATTTCTTGGAACGCCCAATGCCGTTTTTTATTTAAGGCTGTATCAAGTTGTTATTATTTGCAAAAGATAGTCCATATACAATGATGTTTTATGCCTAAATTTCAGTGAAATGAGTGGAGAGGAAAAGCGTTATTTAGCGGTCTCAAAGTTACATTAATAACTTATTTATCAGCCTATCAATAGTTTATTTCTGCCCCTAACTCACTCTAAAGTGTTTAAAATAATTAAAAATAACTAATCAATTGTTTTGAAATGGGTTTTGGTTCCTTTGAAGTGGTAGTTAATGGATATTTAACGAGTGTTAAAAAGGCTCATATTTTTATAAAACACGTTTTTTTCCCGTAGAATTTCTTTAGAATTACTGTTGTTAGGAGTGTGTTTATACTTTGGGAATTAGTTATCCTATTTATCACGCCGGAACAGATACATTAGTTTGATCTGACATCGTTTTATCGAGGGGTCATTTTTAAAATGGTTTACGCTACGTAAATATAGAGCACCTGTGACGTCATCAGCTGTGACGTCATCAGCTGTGACGTCATAGGGCAGCGGGCGCCTCCCTGCCCCTTTGCCTTCCTGACTTATATGCCATATATAGCATGAGTTACTGTATGCTTACCGTGTGTGTGTGTGTGTGTGTGTGTGTGTGTGTGTGTGTGTGATGCTGTAATACTGTTATATTGGCTCTCCATATCTAGCATTGTGAAGTGATTTTTTTCGGGTATTTTGAGGTGTGTGTGTGTGTGTGTGTGTGTGTGTGTGTGTGTGTGTGTGTGTGTGTGTGTGATGCTGTAATACTGTTATATTGGCTCTCCCTATCTAGCATTGTGAAGTGATTTTTTCGGGTATTTTGAGGTGTGTGTGTGTGTGTGTGTGTGTGTGTGTGTGTGTGTGTGTGTGTGTGTGTGTGTGTGTGTGTGCTTAATCAATAGGCAGGGGATAGATAATAGATAGAAATCTCTCGGTATATTTGTTTGCTACAGGACCTACCACATACAGATGTGATATCTTGTTGCAGCATCTTCTTCCCTTCATTTTTTGTGTTGTAACCGAATTAAGTGAATGTATTTAACTGATGAACAATATTAATTTGCGTCTCCTCTCTCCCCAACGCCTCCTCCACCACTGCTGCTGTTCCCCGTGACTAGACAGCTGATGGATGACCATTGGTGCTGCTCCACGCTGCACACGGAGCTGGTGGCCATCCAACTAGGCCGGGAGCACGCCCAGCACCGTGAGGAGGCCACCGTTGTGCTGCACACTGACTCGAGGGGGGGCAGTGGGGCTGCAGGTCCTCCAGTAGCGCCATCCCAACGACAACGTGGGCCTCGTCACAGCCACCCTGGGCAGCCTGCAGAGTCTCGCTGCACAGGGGCAGCGGGCGAGACTCAACTGGATAGCCAGCCATGTGGGCATCCAGAACAACGAGGCCGCCGACACAGCCGCCAGGCGAGCCGCGGAGAGGTAACAGGTGACACGGCCCGTCCCTCTCAGCCGGAGACAGGTGAAGGAGCGTGTCAGATGTGCCGACACCAAGCAAGCCCGCCGGATCCACCAGCAGCTCGAGGGGAGGAAGAAGCAGCCAGGCTACCTGGTACGCCGCCGCCACTGCCTACCAGGCGCTGGCCGCCTCCCAACAGCAGCCCCGGCCAGACGGCGTGCTTTTGCAGAGAGACTAAGACTGGGCTACTGCACCAGGGAGGGGGAAAGCCTTACGACGGCTTCCAGGGGCAGGAGTGTGGCCACTGTGGGAGGCATGATGATCGCCAACCACTCCTCCACCATCCCCTGCCCTGCTGCCCGGCGACAGCCGCTCTGAGAGCGGCACAGTCACCATCCGCCCAGCCTGACAGTGGTGGTGGCTTGCTGCTCACCCACCGCGAGACCAGCTGGGCTGCTCTACTTGTCCGCCACCATGTAGGCTACTGCTCTCCTCCACCCCGCTGACCATCCCTTATTACTGAGGGTGCTGTGCTCCTTCCTGGCCGCACCTCCACCCACCCACTTGAAGCGCAGCCATTGTCGCCACAGCTCCATGACGAAACGCCTGCTTTACTCGCACCACCATTGTCTGGCAATAGCAGTCATTTATATTGTATATAATATGTATGTATTTGCTCCACACAATAAACCTTTAAATAATAATATCTCGCTCGATCTTTCTTTGGGGTGTTCCCTGCAAACTTTCCTTTAGTGGCTGCCTCCCAATATCATGTTTCTTGAGTGGTGAAGTAAAAGTAAAAAAAAAAAAAAAAGAGATCATTTAGTGGACAAGAATATTTCTATAGGAGATAGCGATGTCTTTACAACAAAATGAAGTCAATAACGACGCCCTAATATCACTCACTGCGTGGTAGAGGATACCGTTAGTCGTTAATTAACAACGACAGACGCCTGGTGGTGGTGTCGATACCGCGTCGTTTAGTGACAGCATGGAAGGCAACTAGTGTCCGCCCCTGGTGGCGGACACTAGTTGCCTTCCATGCTTTCCAATGGACGGTTTCACACTAGGCCACTGCAGTGTCTTGACTTGATTTGACTTGATTTGAAGGTCGTCTCTCTGTTGATCGCCACCTCTACTTCTGTCTTGTATTACTTAATTAAAGGTTTTATCAGTTCCTTTCAGTTTTAGTCAGAAGCAGAAGACATGCACAAGGACATTATTATTAGCAAGGTAATGTGTGTCTGAATAAATTAGTGATGTTTTATATCAGTGGTTCTCAAACTTTTACAGTACTGATGTTGTTACTATCCTTCTAATGAGAGGACAGAGGTAATGTAATCTAATACGCGGGTATCAGTAATCCCCCTTTCCCTCAGATAGGACAGGAAGTGCTCGTTCACCCGTTAAAATCACGGCACACTGAGCGGGGAGTGAACCTCAGTCTGAGAAGTGATAGACAGTAGTGTGTGTGTGTGTGTGTGTGTGTGTGTGTGTGTGTGTTTAGTAGAGTACATAACTCGCGTAAAGAAGCAAAAAAAAATAAGATGAGGAAGGAACACGTGAGGCAAGGTCACCGGTGATATTGCGAAGAATGGGTGAAGGAATGCGGGGTAGAGGCCAGCCTGGGAGACGGGACAGTAAGGTCATCATGTTAAATGACATTTGGAAAGTAGTAACGGCGGGAGGCGCGAGGGTGGAGGGAAGGGATGTAGAAAAAGAACGTGGCGTAAAGGCAGAGTACGAATAGAAGAGAGAGAGAGAGAGAGAGAGAGAGAGAGAGAGAGAGAGAGAGAGAGAGAGAGAGAGAGAGAGAGAGAGAGAGAGAGAGAGAGAGAGAGAGAGAGACGTGAAGAGAAACAATAAGGGAGTTGCATTGTGTCGGGGACAAGGACGGGGCAAAGGACGTGGTTGTACCTCCAGGGCTTGTTTTCGTATTCATAACCTCCCTTTCAGTCTGTTCCTTTTCATTCTCCATAATTCCTCGCTTTGCTAAAGGGATGTATATGATCGTTCCCATTATGATCTCTTGTTTCCTTGTCTGCCTTCTCCCTTATATATACTCTTTTTTTTTTAATCGTATTCTTTTCTTCATTTCTCATACAAATTAACATATCCTTCTTTCCCAACAGCTTTCTATTCTTATCCATGTTACCTTACCTAACTTAATTGTGCTCCGCTAGCCTTATGTCTTATCTATAGTCTATCTTACTCTTTAGTATACATCGTTCTATCTTCCACTGACATTCATTACCGTTATCTTACTGTTCTAACCTCGATACCATAAGGGGCAACATCCTGGCCATCCCTGTCCTTCGATCAGCCATAAAGTAAAGCGAGTGAGTGGAATGGGAGGTGCAGTGAGGTGTAACCGATTCCACTCTCGATAAGGCACCCATAGCTAGGCAACGAACAAGGTGAGGGAGGATGCAATGACACACTATGGAAGGCAAGTTATTAGTCAACACTGTCCCTCCATAACCCGTGAGGTGAAGCGGGTGACATGACTTGTACAACGAGGTGTAATGGGATTCAATTTTGATAAGTGTCGGGAGAGCGCAATGGCCCTCACTTAGGAACGTAAGAGCGTTTTTATCGTTTTATTCTAATTCTAACATAATTGATGTTTAAGGTAGTGTCGATGGGTCTTTTTCTTTTTTATCATGATAACACATCTTGAATAAAAGGTATTCAGAGTACAAGTATTATTTAGTATTGACAACGAAGATGTACATGTGATGAGTTACATCATACATTTTTCATATTTTTAATTTTTGTTCTTTCCAGATGTACACTACTTAAGATCAATTAATGAGCTATGTACTACCACACTGCCAATAAGACACAGTGCCTTCCATAGCGCTGCAGGCCCTTCTGGTAGAAATGTGGGTAAAAACAGGTGGCCTCGTGTCCGAAAAAAAAAAATAGAGAGGGTTGATGAAGGCCTTTAGGCACCAGAGAGTCACCTACACCACTTGCTCGCGCCACACAGCCCATAATTGAGAATGCCTGGCGCGTGTCACAAGGCCAAGGGAGAATACTTACAAGGTGAATTGGAAAGAAGCAAACAAAAAGGCTGATTTGTAAACTGAAGGAACGTAAGGCATGACAGTGACGAAAAGCAGCTTCTTTAGTTAACAAAATATGTAATGTATATAATTATCTTTGGGAAGCCTAAGAAGGTGACGGTTTTCCTTACTTCTTATCCTATTCTCATGTTTTTAGACATTTATATAATTTTGTTTTACTTCATTTTACTTGTTTATTGATCTATTTTGTTTACTTCCTATTTTCTTTCTACTATTTTTTTTAGACTAGATGGGAACTTCGAGAATAGCTCGCAACCACACCACCATCAACCAATACTAACCATCATCACCACTATACCACCACCACCACCACCACTAACAACAACAACAGCAACAACCAGCCACATCATTTGCCACTACCACCATCACAACCACCACGTTCAAGATCAAAGAAAAGTCAACAATGCTTAACCCTTGACCCGCCCTAGAGCAAGTCCTTTTTTTCCTCTTACCCTCTCTCTCTCTCTCTCTCTCTCTCTCTCTCTCTCTCTCTCTCTCTACGCCTTTACCCCTTTTCGTTCAATGTTTTCCTTCCATATCCATCCATCCTTTCCTCCTCTCTTCTCGCCTCTCCTTTCCTTT
>CM035197.1:3907974-3918827 GCA_020233015.1 Callinectes sapidus
TCTCTCTCTCTCTCTCTCTCTCTCTCTCTCTCTCTCTCTCTCTCTCTCTCTCTCTCTCTCTCTCTCTCTCTCACACACACACACACACACACACCATATAAGTCAATCTATGGATAAATACATCGTTATCATAAAGTAATCGATATAAAAATGTCTATTCTAACATTTTCATCTACTCTGTAATACCTATTCGTCTTCATGACCACCCTGTACATCCATTTACACTTACGACCCGCACTGTATAATATTTACTCACTCACCCTCTCCCTGTGCAGCGCCGACCCTCCCATGGTAATCACCCGCCACCCTCTGACTCCCCTCCGATCACGACAATGAGCGCCAAGTGCGTTTATGAAGGTGCGGGAGCAATGATCGGGTGGTGAGTCAGACCGCCACGAGGAAAAAGAATTGTGATGAAAGTATAAATAGATGAGTATTATAGTGGGAAGAGGGGAAGAGGATGCAGGAAGAGGAGGTTTGCCCGCAGCACACTCACTCAATATTGCGTTGTTTTGTTCACGCTTTACTGGCAGGGGACGGCTGGTTCAGTTGATTAGTGAGCACCCCTGAATGTCTTACGAGGAAACTTGGGCTCGTATTCTCAAACTCTTCGGTGCTTCACCTCCACTATTCCAAATGCCTTATCCAATTTTACACGAGCTTTTAAGGTGTTTTAGGGTTCTAAAGGAAGAGTGGCAAAATTTCTGCATTATTAACTAGAGAAACAGTCTTAATAATCCTGCTAATCATGTATATGGCGTTGGAAAATAGTTCTGGTGAGAGAGCAAGGCGTTTATGAATACGGACCTTAGATGATAGGGTGAACTTAGTGTGCTGACCTTGAAACAATGATAGACGAGAGACTAATACAAGAGGTACTGCGTAAAAGGACTGTATAGTAACATATTTGGTGCTGGGAGAGGAAACATCATGGGACAGAGAAACAAAGAAACAATAAAAGGTGACGTAGGAGTAGTGTAGAAATGTGAGAAGATATTGTGAGACACGGTATATGAAAATATGAAAAGGTGAAGTATGAGAAATGGCGGAAACAGGAACGGTGAAGAATAAGAGTGTTTGATCTAGCATGCATCATCGTGTCACGCATGCTGAGGGTTCAACGCACTGGATATGCAGGAATGAAGGGATGCCACTGCACTTTTCGAGATCGACACTGATTCCTGCCTATCATTCCGTTTTTCCTAAATGAATATTCACAACGCTCATTCAGTAGGAAAAAAGTGTGTGTGTGTGTGTGTGTGTGTGTGTGTGTGTGTGTGTGTGTGTGTGTGTGTGTCGATAGGGGTTGAGTGGGTGGAGAGAGAGAGAGAGAGAGAGAGAGAGAGAGAGAGAGAGAGAGAGAGAGAGAGAGAGAGAGAGAGAGAGAGAGAGAGAGAGAGAGAGAATCACTAAAATTTATCGACACTCCCTTGTCATTACGAGAAAAAAACAACAACAACAACATGGTTCAAGATATTCTATTTACGACTTAAACTTGGAAGAAGGGATTTCATAAAACACTCTCGTATTCATCTCCATCATGGCAGTGCAAAAGGCACCAAGCACCACGCCAAGACCTTCATAATTATCATCTCACAAATGACAAAACTGAGCTGCATGATAATTTACATCGCCCTACTTTTACCAAGAAATATAACAACCACATGAATATACGACAATAATTATCCACATTTTCACAAACCATCTCAGTAGATACATGCTAATATTGGAAAAAAAATATTAATGTCTATCGTAAAGTAACAAATTACAGTTACAAAGTTATCACCTCCATGATGTTTTAGTGCAGTCGATGATGACGTTATGAGCCAACCATCAAACGCGTCACAGCTGAGTCACCGAGTAAGAAGAGACAAACAACGGAAAGGCTGGCCGTCGTGATATACCTAATTGTCCAGATAGGCAATTAGTGCCCGGCAAACACTGGCCGAGGGGAGACGCACCCCTTTACCCCCCGGCCAAGGAAAGGCCAAATATCCCCTAGCACTGGGATGAAAGCGGGATAATATATTATTAATGATAATGATAATAAAAAACAATCTCTCTTGGGGCATCAGCTCATAGACCGTGTCATTAATATTCGAAGCAGGCGGGGCTGGGTGGGAAGGCGCTGCTGAGGGTGTGCGTGGAAAGGGAGGACCAAGGGAGGGCGAAGGGAGAATGAAAAGAAAGGGAGTGTGGGCGTGAGGGAAGAAGGGAGTGTGAGAGGGAGGAAGGGAATGAAGGAGGGAAAGAGGAAATTAACGAGGAAGGGAATGAAGGAGAGAGTATGATACGTGAAAGGGAGAAAACATTAACGACAAGGACGACAAGGAGAGAGAGAGAGAGAGAGAGAGAGAGAGAGAGAGAGAGAGAGAGAGAGAGAGTAGAGGAAGCGGTCTACGTGAGGAAAGGAAGCGAGAAGCGGTCTGGTTACGAGGAAAAGCAGAGAGAGAAGCAAGAACGAACGGATGACCAGTAAAGGTAAAGTATTAAGGAGGTGGTGAGAACAGCTCTTGGAGTAGGTCAGAGGTAAATCAAGGGCGCCCGTTAGGAGGAGGAGGAGGAGGAGGAGGGGGAGGGGGTGGAGGAGGAGGAGGAGGAGGAGGAGGAAAGAAGAGGTTACAGAGGGCGTGGTCGTCTTAAATTCGCCTCCTGGCATTTTCTTACAACATAAAGGATCTCAAATAAAGGTCTTTTAATCAAGTTACTAAAGCACGTACCTAAGCACACACATACACACACACAGGTATGCAAGAGGTAGCACGCGGCTCGGAGCACGGTAGCATTTCCGAGCGTGACATGCATACCTGTTGGTCTTATTAACCTTCAGGACGGTAATTAGAAAGAGGCCACATCCTTCACGTGACATCATGACTCTTGTAGCAATATCCGTGGTGCCGTAAAGACTAGAAAATAATGGTTGTCTCACTGTCCGTTTTAGATCTGACGTGTGGTGTTTTTAATTTTGACATGACTACTAGACTTTTCTTTTACTTTTTTTTTTTTTTTTTGGGGGGGTGTTGTTTCATTGTTTTCCGTTTTCTTTCTTTCTTTCTTCAATCAGTTATTTCAGCCTTTCTTTTTCTTTTTTTTCCTTCCTTTCTTGGACTCTTTTTTTCTACCTTCATTCCTTCCCCTCCTTTTTTCTTTTCTTTTTGTTTTGTAAATCGAAAGACTGACCATTGATTAGGGGTAAAAAGGGTGAAAACAGCAAAGCTTTGTTAACATGCCCCTTCCAAAAGTGTTAATAAAAGAATATATAAATGGCTAGTTTACTTCCAAAGCGTATCAAAACTTTTTCAAAACCTTCTAGTAGTAAGAAAGATGAAATATATAGAATCATGAGTTTAACACTTCCAAACTTACTTTAGAATGAATGAAGGACTAAAGCTACTGACAACCGTAAGATGAACATAATAAAAGTGCTGAATAAACAAAGTCTTATGTAGTGTGCAATAAATCAAGACCGCAATTTAAAACGACATCATGAGTAATAGAAGTGATGGTGGAAGATGAAACGTTTTAGCCTTTCATTTAATATCAAGCAGAAAGTGTTATACAGTTTGATACAAGTTAAGAGCAAACTAGTTTAGAACACCACCACTAACAGTAAAAGCGTTAGCGGTTATGTAGTTCAAGTCTATTAACGTGTTTATCTTGATTTTTTTCTACGGTAAACTCGGGCAAGTCAAATCAAAAGTCACGCAGTCACCACCACTTGAAAGGTTAAATAAATTACACTCTTAAAATCATTGCCAAGTATATAACTCCAGTATTTGCTCTGAAAGTTGTGCCAGTTAATATTCAGTAAACTCAAAAGAAATTATTCAAAAATCATGCTGTCATTAATATTCTCAAGCTCAAACGAATCACTCCCTAAGATCTTTGTCGAGTGTGATACTGTAGTAATTATCATCAAGGTGGAGATAAATTACTATTAAATGCACACTTCAGTACGCAGGGAGGAGGTTTACTTGATACTGTAAATTTTAACCTCCTTCCTCTAAGTCTCATCTTATCTTGGATCTTTTAGTTATTGATCCCCGGAGATTTTATTAGGAAGAAGAAAATGATCCTTTGTTTTGTGGGTGCTTTTTTGAGATAACATGTCAAGAAACCAAGACACCATCACGAACACTGCCGAGTAATCTTAAATCGTGTTCCCCAAAAAATTCCTTACCAGCCATTCCACATTTATTACGTGTATATGCAAATATTAGCGTATAAATACCTTGAAATCTCCATCTTAAAAGAGTTTACGTCACAAGCAGGAGGAAGTACAGAAGCAGATAGGAAATTCCAGAGTTCGCCAGAATAAAAAGTAATGAATAAATAGAAAATACTGACCAACTATTGCATTAAACGTGGTATATTCGTCTTGGATGATTACTTGGCAATAAAAATAGAGATCAACAATGTAAGGGTGATGCTCGTGCAACGGTGATGTTTAAATGTTCGTGTTGAGGATGGCTATTTGTTATGTAGAAGCTGAACACAAGACGCTGATGTTATATAGGCATTGGGAGCTCTTGGTAAGGCGAAGTCTAAATCAACACTCATAATGCGTGTGTATGTGTGTGTGTGTGTGTGTGTGTGTGTGTGTGTGTGTGTGTGTGTGTGTGTGTGTGTGTGTGTGTGTGTGTGTGTGTGTGTGTGTGTGTGTGTGTGTGTGTCCGAGCCTAAAAGCATAAGAAAATGAGGAAAGCTGCAATAGGCCCTTCAGACTTACTCGTGGCAGTCCCTGTGTAAGCACGGCTGCCTAATTGCACCTATCATCCTCATCCATAAACTTATTCAATCTTCTTTTAAAACTCCCCATTAACAAATTGATTACTAAGTCTGTTCCAATCATTAACCACAATATTAGAAAACCGGTTCCTTCCTATTTTTCTCCTAAACCTAAATTTATTCAGCTTGAATCCGTTATTTTTGTTTCTATCCTGGTTATTGATCATAAGAACCTTACTGATGTCCCCCTTTGTTATAACCCTATACCACTGAAGTACATCTGTCAGGTGTATGTATGTGTGTGTGTGTGTGTTCTTGGTTGTCCTCCATCACGCATCTACGTAGTACACATCTAAAAAGAAAGGCAACAAACATCCTGGAGCTGATGCAATGCTAAAGCCAGTCAGACGTTACCGGGTTTCCGCACTGACAGTCTGACACCATCATCATTGTTTCACGCGGGGAGAAAGGCTCAGGTGAATGATGGTCAGTGAGTGGTCTTGACATCACCACCACCGCTGCTCCTTTACGTAGGTCGAGAGAAAGGTGCACAAGTGAATGGTCCGTCCCCACGTGTATCCGCGAGTATGTCTGGTGTCAGTGCTCTTCATCTGGGTTAGGGTTGAAAGGCCACTTCTTGCACCTCCGTGGCGGCTCAGGTGGTTTACTGTTCTAGGACTTTGATCTTTATACTGTTCCTGTTTTTTGTCTTTCTTTTTTCTTTTCTTCAGCTTCCTTTTTTTTCTCTCTCACACTCTCTCTCTCTCTTTCATTTGATTGGATATATTACTGTTGTTCCGTTATATTAATTTATTTGAAGGTGGCTTACTCTTTAGGAATTTGGTTGTCCGTATCCTTCTCTCTTGATCTTTCTTTTGCTTATCCTTTCTTATACGTCTTTCTTTTTTCTGACACACCTATCGCCTTTGTTTATGTATTCATTTATTCATTTCATTTATTTAATTTTTCTGTTCTTTCTCTTTTCCTTCTCATCTTAATTCTTTCCTTTCTTCTCTTTTTTTTTTTTTTTTGTCGCCACGTCACCTTCGTTTTTATGTTTATTGATTTCATCCGTTAATCTTCTTAGTTTTTCTCTCTTCCTTTTGTCTAGCACTCCCGTCTCTATTTTCTTCTTCTTCTTCTTCTTCTTCTTCTTCTTCTTCTTCTTCTTCTTCTTCTTCTTCTTCTTCTTCTTCTTCTCCTTCCTCTTCTTCTTCTCCTTCCTCTTCTTCTTCTCCTTCCCCTTCTCGTCTCCTCCTCCTCCTCCTCCTTTATATAGCATTTTTCATCCCTTCTCTGCATAGACATTCCTAAATAGATATTCCAATGGCTACAACACACAGCACACAATATACCGCCAGTATCTATTTTAGTCCAAAAGTTTACTCTTACACGACACACCACCTCAGTCGCCCCTCTTTCTTCGTCTCCAAAACTCACGTACGTTCCCTCTTGTGTACATTATTACTTACTATTAATTACGAAATACAAAAACAACAAGTGATACTCTACGTGAATTATCATTATATTCTGGGACAGTGATATTTTTTTTTCCGGATGGGATTCTGGCCGTGACGAAGCAAAATTTGTATGATTCAATTCCTTGAGTCTACCAAGTCGAAAAAGTAATATAGTTGTGTTATCTATTTACTTGTGTTATTACCATCTAGAATTGAGGCGTGCTTTCATCTCTCGTTCTTCTAGGCGACGCTTCATCAACATAACATAAGGACACATTCAATATCATGTCCGGTAAACACTAATTGACAGGTTTTATTTTCACTGTCAGTTAATCACGCATGTAAAAAATATCATTACCTTCCCTAATAATTTATACTTGATCTGGATTATGTTTAGTATTATCTGTCTGTAAATCATCTTCTAAGACTGACATACTGTGTGCCTTTGTTTCGTCTCCTCTCTTTTCAGCAGTTATATATATTTACATCACATTTTCATCTGCATGAGTCTCTGTACTTGAATAAGAGGTGGCCTTTTTTTTTGTTACCTGTCTGTATTTCATCCTCTTATGGTTACGTTTATCTTTTTATCACTAATTTATGATTACATGTCGGCTTGTTCTCGATGACCCTCTCCACATTGAACCTTTCCTATGCCCTCTCTCCTTTCCCTTCCAGCAGCACCACTGACCGGCGGTTGTAAGGAGGGCAGCGGCGCATCTGATACCACTCAACAAGGGAGGGAAGGAGGTGGCGAGGCAGTGACCCAAGCGTCTGATGGTCACCTTCCCGATTCTCTCTGTGGCCACTCCCGCTCCTTCACAAACACCACACGCCCGCTCACTGAAAGGAATCACCGTCCTCTACGGCACGTGTGGTCTAAGTAGGAGACTTAGAAAAGATTACTAAAAATATACGATATCATTAGAGGTTAAGGGAGCAATTTAAAGTTTGGAACACAGGAAAGGACTATCACTAATTCTCTCTCTCTCTCTCTCTCTCTCTCTCTCTCTCTCTCTCTCTCTCTCTCTCTCTCTCTCTCTCTGTGTGTGTGTGTGTGTGTGTGTGTGTGTGTGTGTGTGTGTGTGTGTGTGTGTGTGTGTTGACAACCTTAAAACCATTCTTAATATGTCACTTTCTTTTATCTCTTTATCATTGTCGGTGCGAAGGTCTCCTTAACGAGCCGGAGATAGGTAATACGCAAACACAAAGACTCACCTGTAAGCGCGCGCGCGCGCATGCACGCACACACACACACACACACACACACACACACACACACACACACACACACACACACACACGGCAGTCACGTCCTCCCTTCCCATTCTCTTTCTTCCCACTTTCTGATCACGCCCCACCAGTAACGAGTAATTTCACTTTAATTTCTGTTTTTTGATAACCTGATGCCTTTAAAAAGTTTGCAAGCGCACGGAAGAGAACAACACTGGAGGCAAGTTGTTCAGTGATTTTGTTGGAGAGTGAGTCAGACTTAAATGGTTGGCCCAAGAATTAATGCAACATTGTACGTGATAATTCATACCATCATTTCTTCATGTAACAGGGAGACTGGCCAAGAGCAACCAACAGTATGAATCTATCACATTTCCACCTCGTGGTCTTTACGGAATCCTGAATATAAAGCAGTTCATTAGTGCACGTATTGTTCTCTATTCGATTAATAAAAATGGAATTCACCGGACTTTATGATGTCACTTCTTGTGATAGTAGGTTTGCAAATATTTAATCAATACAATGCTGATTAGATTGAGACAAAATACTCTATTCCTAAAACTCTATCTTCTTTCTATTACATTTAACAAGATGCAATACAAGTTATATAGGATTTTCGAGGAATTCCTTTTTTCCTTATTCTAGTGACCATTTTTAACAAGAATTCCACATCAGTCATACCTTCCTCAGTAACACCAACATCAACACGACCAGTTCATCTTTGCAATCCTTGAAAGCAGCGTTCATGAGACCAAAAATATAAAGATTCATTACACTAAAACACAAATATCTCTACAAAGCAGGAAAGGAAAAAAAATAAATAAAGATCACAGAAAGAAAAGGAAACATAATATAACAAGAAGCCAAGAAATAGAATGGAGAGAAAAGAAGGAGGAGGAAGAGCTCACTAGAGACGACAGGGAAGGGCAGAGAAGAGAGAGAGAGAGAGAGAGAGAGAGAGAGAGAGAGAGAGAGAGAGAGAGAGAGAGAGAGAGAGAGAAATACAACCAGTAGTAAGTCAGCAGAGACAGGCAGATTAAAATACTAACACACACACACACACACACACACACACACACACACACACACACACACACACACACACACACACATTGAATCCATAAATTATACAATACATAAAAAGCAACGTCAAGGTCGACAAAAAGCAATAAAGCGAAGAGAAGAAAAAAATAATAAACAACAAAAAAAAACTAGTAAACAAATAATCAAGCAAGCACACACACACACACACACACACACACACACACACACACACACACACACACACACACACACACACACAAATCTAGAGCAGCAGCTAACGTATAACAAACATCTTGAGACGAACCAAAACGAGAATGACTAGAACAATAAAATAATGGAAGAAGAAGAAGGAAGGAAGGCAGCGACCTCTACCCCTTCCCTCCCTCCCCCCCCCCTCCCTCCCTTGCCCAAAGACTGTAGGCCTACTTACAACACCGGCGCCCCTCACACCCGCATTTTCCGTTAGCCTCAGGTAATAGAAGAGGGCGACCCCGCTAGGCTGACCGACCCTCCAGTCCCCGCCCGCCTCCCTGCATACCAACGCCCCTTACCTGTTGCTGGGCGGGGCTGTCTGTGCGTGGCGGGGCGGGGCGGAGCAGGGCGGGGAGGAGCACTAGAGAGGAAAGGACGCGACGGACCTGTGATGGTATTGACAGGAGAGATGCTGCAGTGGAATGACAAGGGTACGGGTGTGGTCATGGGCGTGGCTGCATTACACACGGGGCAGACTTTGTGGCAGTGATGGGGAAAGAAGGAGGTTGGGTTGTATTCATGAGGCGACTGGCAAAGACTGACGGACTGACTGACGGACGGACGCAGGTAAATGTTTGACAAGGTGAGGTAAGGAGAAGGAAACAGGTAAGCTTGACAAGATTGGAAGGAAATTGACACTCGGAGACGCAGAAAATTGCACAAAGTATAAGAAGAATGACACTTGTGCTCGTATTCTTAAACACACCTACGTTTCACCTCCATTATTTCAAAAAGCTTTATTCAAATCGACACGGGTTCTTTAAGGTGTTTTATATTTTTATGGGTCTAGAGGCAGTGTCAAGCAAGATTTCTACATTATCAACTGGAGAAACACACTTGAAAACACCGCTAATCATCTCTGGGGCCTTGGAAAATAGTCGTAGTTAGAAAGCAAAGCGTTTCTGAATACCGACCTTAGGGATTGCAGGAAATTTGACAAGCTAAAGAGAGAGACTCGGGGGTGAAAAGAGTGATGCACGTAAACGAGGGTGAAAAGGATGATACTCAGGGAAGCAAGAAGTTTGGAAAGGTAGGAATGAAAAATCGGAGGGCAAGCTGAGCTAAAGGAATTACACCGGGAAAAAAAGAAAAAAAAAGGATGACAATGTTGGAAAGGCTCTTGCTCTCTCACCATAACCATTTGCAAAGGCCATAGAGATAATCGATTTTGCTTCCAAATGTGTTTACTGTACTAATAATGTAAAAATTTTGTCACTCTGTATCTAAAACCGTAGAAAACACCCTAAAAAGTGTAAATTGAAGTAAAGCCTTTGAAATAGTGGAGGTGAAGCACAGAAGTGTTTAAGAATACGAGCCTTAATGAATGTAACGGGACGGGAATGAAGACATTGGAATGAACATGACGAGGCGGAATGGACGGCAAAGACTGGTGGGATGATGGGACACATGGAACTAATCTCTACAACACCGAAGATTAATGTGTAAAGCGTTAAACAAAGGTTCAATGGGTGGAGCTGACGAGGGAAGAAGGATGGGAGGAGCTGACAGAGTGGAGGCGGGGCTGACGGGGAGTGTGAGTAAGAACAGTGTTACGGGCGCATTGTAGTCTTCAATGTCTTCTTCCCGTCCCTGCCTGTGTGTACTGTCAGGACCTTCTTTCCTCCCTCCCTTCGTCCCTCCCTCCCTCCGTCCCTCCGCCCAAGGTTTCGCCAGACCGGCAGATTTAAATGGCAGTCTTGTCTGGCGGGAACAAAAGGCAGTCACTTGTTTGTCTTGCTGTTTTCCAGTGTGTGGGAGAAGGTTTTGTCGTTGTTGTTGTCGTTGTTGTTGTTGTTGTTGTTGTTGTTGTTGTTGTTGTCTAGTGGGTGAGGTTCGTTACAGGGATGGAGGTCTTGGTAGTCACGTATGCATGTGGCTCAGTGGTAGTAGTAGTAGTAGTAGTAGTAGTAGTAGTAGTAGTAGTAGTAGTAGTAGTAGTAGTAGTAGTGGTAAATTAACGTGCGTATATAATAAATTTTCTTTTATCTTTTGTTTCCTTTCTGCATCTTCACACCATCTGCACAACCCATTTCTCATGACGTATAGGATTTTACTTCTCTTTTTTTTTCTCAAAGTAAACTCATACAGATAAACGTAAACTCTCTCTCTCTCTCTCTCTCTCTCTCTCTCTCTCTC
>CM035197.1:3921520-3952833 GCA_020233015.1 Callinectes sapidus
AGAGAGAGAGAGAGAGAGAGAGAGAGAGAGAGAGAGAGAGAGAGAGATTGCAATCCCTGCATCTTTCACGTAATACTTTTTTTTTCTTTGTTGTAAGACTGGGATGTGCAGGGCGTTTTCATTTTTGGAGCCTGTCATGATGAGAATCAATGACATATTGATGACATAGTGTATATAACACTACACATCAATCAAACTACGCTAAACTTCATTATGATATATGTCTTTATCTTAATTCAGTATCTATGTTTTTATCTTTGTTTCGAAAACTTTAGACTTCTTTTTATCTTTGATTTAATATCGTATGAGGTTGTTTTTTTTCAAATTCATCCTATTTGTATCACTTCCTGAACACTGGACTTCTATATTTAACCTCTACAGTCTACGTACAGCTCAGCAATGGGTCTCTCTGTAATTCAACATTACTAAAGGCTCTTTACAAAAGGCCCTTTTATCTCTATCCCAGGCTAGGGGATTACCACTTTATTCGTAATAATGAACACGGTTATTCTCAAGTGACAGTGCTGATATTCCCACAACTTGCTGTACCGCGTTGAGCGCAAGTAGTATATGTATACTTGATAGGAGATTGAATATAATGCACCTAGCAATTAGAGATTCAGTTAAACGTCTACTGGCATATAATCGTGATAAAATACAGTGCAACATAATATCTATCTATATATATGTATGCGATAACCCTGTGTATTTACATCATAATAACGTCACGCTGGTGTCCGATTACTGTTGTTTCACTACGCTGTTTCCCTTCAAGTGTCAAGACTCTCACTGCCAGTCCCTTATCCCCCACCTTTCCTTTCTACTCTTCCTAATCATTCAATATTCCCTCATCCCTACTCTCCCCTGCTACCTGAAGCAATGTCCAGACGAGAGTATATGACAGACGGGCGACTTCACGCCCGTTATCACACACATTTGACGAACAAACCACCGAAAATCTTTATTGCTTCGTATCAGTAGTAACTCATCGCCTGGTTGTACTTGGGGCGTGCGAGAAGCCAGTTGTCAGACATCATTATTTTGTCACTTTGCACCCTTTTCTGCTCTTTTTTTCTACTTACAACCATAAACGCGCTATACGACACTAGTTTCTTCTCACCGATATAGTTCATTCTACCACACTCAAACCGATAACATGCACGGCATGCCAGGCAGAACTTCACCGCTGTGGAAGTATCGACTTCCATACTGTGTCTTTCCGCAGGCCAGAACCTGCCTTATACTTATAGAGACTCCTGCGTGGGGTGGCTTGCTGCCCCACTGCCAATGATATTTGCGTAATCTCTGGTATCAAATAATATCAACACTGTCACCACCAGGAAGCAGTAATTACCTCATTAGGAGCCATATAATTACAACATCGAAATGGTGGCTAAAATGACATGAATAACAATAAACAACAGGAGAATTATCTAAATCTCACGTCACTTTACCTTTTTTTCCTTTTCTCCCTCCTCACCGCATCACCGCCGCCACCTTAACATCACTAAGATCCTACTGGTGCCGCGAAATCTACAATAAATTCACTACTCAACACAGACAAAAAGGGTAATGCTGGCGAGACTACCACACCACCTGATGCGCCGAGCATGGTAAGCATTGACATCAAAACAAATAAGTTACTCAACAAATGACGAATGTGTTCCGTTACATGAACAAAGGACAAACTTTCCCCACAGGAAATGTTAGCTGGTGCAGAGAACATATGGCCACTCCAACACAATGTTTATAGAAATCTGGTTCAACTATTTAACTGCCAATAAATGTACCATTCGCTCTTTTCTATCTTCCCATTCACAGCACCCTCTCTTATGGGTTGTTGCTGAGAAATATCGAGCTCAAAAGACGTCTTAAACACGACTCCAGCCAGCATATCATAAGTCTGGCTATTGATTAGCAGACTATTTTGAATATCATCAATAAATATCTTTTGCTCTTTTGCTAGTTTCTCTGTTCCCACACCAAATACTCTCTGTTGACATTTTGAGCTCAAAAGACCCCTAAATACGATCCAGACAGCATATCATAAGTATTGGTGTTGATTGGGAGATTGGAACGATTTAACTAGCAATAAATACATCCTTCGCTTGCTTCTCTCTTCCCTTACACAATTCCCACTCATATGGGTTGCTGTTGACAGTTTGATCCCAAAAGACGCCTTTAACACGATTTCAGACAGCACATCATAATAAAAGTTTTGGCATAATGTATGTAGTAGTAGTAACCTTTACTTGAACTATTCAACTGCCAATAAGGACTTCCTCTTCTCGTTTGTCTCTTATATAGAATTTTATTAAGGCGTCTCTCTCTCTCTCTCTCTCTCTCTCTCTCTCTCAAGATAACGTGGACATGTGCTTGCTCCCTATGCGGAATGAAAGAGGGCCATCATGTATGATGAGTGTTTTCATTTATTTATTGAAGATGCATGGCTGGTAAAACTACAGCTTAAGAATCTTCTTGTAACCAAATCTTAGTATAGTTGCGTTAATAGATATGTAATGCCAAAGTAAGGCAAAAGCATGTTTTTTTTTATTAGTCCTTAATAAAGTTTTGTAGATTTTTTTCTTCCCATACTATCTCCTCAGAGATTGTATTCCCCCAAAAAACTGATATGCTGAAAGGAATGGGATTCTTTTCTTTACCCCCTTTTTTCTTTAGTGACAGGAACATCCATAGAGGCTGAAGTGATTGACAGTACATGAATTTTGAAAACCAGCCAAGACATCTATACTCTAAATGTGGCATTGGCACTAGATTTCCTACATTGTGAGTGCCTTTTGTTATGGAGAAATGTTATTCAGAATATAAACTACCCAGAAATTAAATGTAATGTTTTATTCGAGTCTTGCCTTGAATTATTCCATTCCTATAATCTTAATTTTTTTAATTTAGAAAGCAAAGATGATGAGGTGGTGGAGTATGTGGTGCTGGAGTGCAAGTTGTAAGAGACAGACAGGAGGGAGATTATGCAAGGGATTCTGACTAAACTAAAGCATAGTATCAATAAAAGACTAAATAAGACATGCAGGAGGAAGAGAATTGATGGTGGTGTAGCTGGGACCATGAAGAGAGATGAATGCAAAGGATAGGGGAGGCCTCAACCAAGGCTTTAGCGTAAAAGAATGATACACTGCTTTGCTCTCCTGGTTTCCTTGGCTCTGTGTATGTATAGTGGGATGAGGATGTCTCAGCACTGCGCGACTGAAGAGTATGACAGTTTTTTCCGGCAGGCAACGAGCAAGAGTCGTCTGGAGTCATTCTCCTATATGGCAAATGGTTGTAGCCCATACGCCTTCCTCAAGTGCTTCTGAAAACACCTTATTTCACAGTTTGTGTCTCTATTGGATAAGTAATTCTTGTTAACTCTTTTTTTTTTTATAGATAGTATTAGAATTTTTTACTACAGCGAAATATATAGTCTATACTACTCCTAAGTTCATGATGACTTCCACACATAATTTAGCATTGCTAATGTGTCAATCGACTGCTGTGAGCCACTGCATCTGATTCAAATCATATTTTGAAACACATGCTGGTACATTATATTGTACTTAGATCAATATATATGAGTTTTATATCTACATCCATCGTGTGTGTGTGTGTGTGTGTGTATTATATATATATATATATATATATATATATATATATATATATATATATATATATATATATATATATATATATATATGATTGATTGAATGATTGATTAATTTAACTGTGCAAGACAATAAAATTAATATTACTAGGATAGCTACCTGCATTATGTGAGAGTAAAGTATTGTTTATAAAGGGATTATAAATAAATGGCGACTACTGAAGGCAATATCTCAGGGGCTTGAGATAATAAAAACAAGGTTAAGATCCTGCTCTCAAAAAAACTGATAATGTCTTAGGTTGTAGTCAAACTTAAAAGAAATGCTTTTCTTCTAAAATCCATTGTAACAAATGCAGAATTTACTTAGATATCTAAAAATGAGTTTGAACAAGGCTGTCATTTCACTTTCCAATGCTTGGAGTTGCTTCACTATGGACATATGCTTCCACTAGGTATATGTGAAGTTGGCCTTCAGTGATTGAGTTACATCTTGTTAAATATATGCATACATGTACAGTACGTACCTGGAAATGGACGTGGTCTTAAGGATATCCATATTTCCTATCAGTCAGTCAATACTTTGAGATGATTTTGGGAGCCAAGTTGAGCAGCTTTAAACAGTGACAATCATTTCTTGGGAGTGTACACACTAAAACTACAATATTATTGCACCCAGTTATTTTACAATATCCAAGATCATCATGATTTCAAAAAAATGGCCCATTATTCATGGTAATAATTTTCTTCTGGTATGTTTAGGATACTGAAATGAACTTGTTAAAGAATAATAACATCTTTATTGCAGTGTGTTCCCCATGTGGGCGAGACTGACCGCGACACATAAAAAGATGCAATAGAAAACTTGAACTTTGAAAACAAGAGCAGGAGAGAGTGGGAAAAGGAAGGGAGTTGGGGAGGCATGTGAGCTGTGGGTGATGTCACATAGTATTGGAGCACTTAAGAATGATGATGGAGTTAATATGAGTGAATAATGAACCTGAAGGGGAGGACTTAATGCAAGCAAGTGAAAATCTGTAAAATTAAGGACCCATAGAGCTGATGGTAAGAAATATCTACATAGTAACTTTATATTAAACTGTCTGCCCTGATTACTCTACTTGGCACTCTTGCTTTACACCCAAAGCATAACATACTATATATAAACTTTGAGATTCACATAATGCTGTATAACTTAATTTTTTTGCAGCTTGGCCGCAGTGGCACCACCAGAAGCCAATGTAAATCACATGGCTCTCATTAGTTTTCTGAAATAAAGGATACAAACTCGCATAATTAGCTATAATACTAAAGATAATAATAAAGTCAATGAAGAAAAGATTTAAGAGGCAGATTTCTCTTATGTTCATGAGCAATAATCTTATATCAATTTAATAGAAAAATGGCATTATCTTAAAACAACACCAAAGTTAAAATCTTGTTTTTATACTTTTGTGAAAGGAAGGAACTCATGTCACTCATTCTTATTCACTCAGTTGACTGTATCCACTGAGTCTTATTTCATTTAGCAAGCTCTTGGGTGAGTGAAGCACCCAAGCTTACTCAGAAACACTTGGGGAAGGGGAACTACTACCAACTGATGACTCAATGAGAGAGAGAGAGAGAGAGAGAGAGAGAGAGAGAGAGAGAGAGAGAGAGAGAGAGAGAGAGAGAGAGAGAGAGAGAGAGAGAGAGAGAGAGAGAGAGAGATATCGACTTCAAGGAGAGATGATGGGCTGGAAGCATCTCACAAGCCCAGGGCCAGTGAGTAAACAAGCACAATACAAATACAAAGGCCCCATTCAGAAGATTAGTTAAGGCAGGTCTGAATAAAAATCAATGAATTATGTCAGCGGAACATGGTGACAGCTATGCTGACATGATTTAGCAAGGATTTTTTTATACTGATGAAAAAGAAAAAGATGACTGAAGCACAGAGTTCAATTCTGAAAAGAAACATTACTGACATGATCACTATTATGCCTATAGACTTAAATATCAACATTTTCAGAATGATTAAACAAACATCAAATCCACAAACATTGACTGGCATTGCTTCTTTTTTTGTATATATAAAGCAACCACAGTACTGCTTTGTTTTGTTGAGGGCAGGAAGCTGAAGTAAGCCATTCCTAACCCAGAAATATCCTCAGCTCTAATTGTTGAAGATTTTATTGTTTTTTTGTGTCCAAATAAACAAGCCCATTGGCAGGGGTGTCTTGACAGTCCTATCGTTGTTTCATAATTGAGTTCAACAGGTAGACTAGAGTGAAGGGAGAACTGAAGATATGTTTTAAAAAAGAGATAACACAGTTGTGACACTTTAATTGGTGTTATGTTCTTTATTTCACGTCAACAGCATTAATCTCTTTACTTGTACACTTTGGCAAGTAGCTTGTGTTGCTCCTAGAAAAAAAGTAACAATATACATGACTAGGGAACGAGATCATTGGGGTACGAGAGAACCTGACTACATAAGACCTGTGAGACTCCTTATCCTACTGTGAAACAAACAGGAAATTTTTCTCTGTGAACAGAAAGCACTAAAGGGATGTTTTTTAGATAGTGAATTATCCAAAATTGTTATAGTTTTATACTGAATGGTGAAGTTAAAGTTTAATGTATACTACACAGCCATTTACAAATAAAAATCTATATTTTTACCTTAAATTTGTGCCTAACTAGTAGCATTCAAGCTTCTGGTTGTACAGTAAATGTCTCTTGTAAGTTTTGTAAATATTAAAAATGATACTTATTATATTTAGCTTATTGATGTGAAAACAAAGAAATTGTAACATTAAAAAAACTGGTTACTACATCTGGTTCACTTTGGGTAATTTAACATCTATAAAACATCCCTGTGATCCTACTCAAGCGAGTTTAAAAAACAAGCCAATTTAATTCATTCGGGAGTAACAAGGATGTGCACAAACAAGGCTAAAGTTGTAAACAAAGAGTTGTGTTGGGTCATGAGTACAAAGAGGATCTTGTGTCAGGCAATTCTTCTTTGGATTTGCGAGGTTGGTGAATCTTGCTGTTGCTGTTAGCTGGCTTGAAGGGATTTCCTAGATGATCACAGTGCCAGCTGGACCTTTGTCTAGTGATATTTTCTTTTTCTTTGTCTTTTTTGTTTTTCATTTTATGATGACTATTAAGGTTTCTATGTTTCTCTGACACGTTACTTACAGAGACCCAAGAGCATTTAGGCTGGACGCACTCTATAGGCTTAACAATATAGTATATATGTTTCTCTCATCAACACCTGACACCATGTGGTCTGGAAGGAGGGAATGGATGGCCACCTAACTGTCCCGTGTTCTGGCTGATCCAGTTACCCGAGGGGATGTTGCCAACTGCTGGACAATCCACAGAGGTATACACACACACACACACACACACACACACACACACACACAAGCAAGCACGCACACATGCACGCACACATGCACACACACACACCACACAGGTGTATACCCACACCCACTCACATCCACACACACAGATATCCTTACAAACATCAACATCCACACATTCATGTACACACATACACAGTTTAACCCCACATGTGCACATTTACAAACATCCACATACACACATGCATGTATACACATACACAGTTTAACTTTTACACACACACATATTCACACAAAGAAATGTGTACATACTACCAAGGTGCACACACATACACTATTTTCATCTGAGTTTAATGTCACAAAATGTTACTCATAGATTCTTTTGTTCCTCAGTTTTCCACAATTACCACAGGAGGGGTGTAAGAGCCCCCTCTCTTCCTCCGCTGAGCAGTGTTCCTCACGAGGGTTCTGTACACATGAGCAATATGAACTCAGCTCAGCACCTTTGACTTGATCAGCACATGAAGACTAGATCAATGACTATGAAAAGCAACCAGTAGGCAAGTGTTTCAAATAGCTGTACAAAAATAGTGAATAATAAAGACTTCTGCATCATTAAATACCTTTGAAAAGTGCATGGCAGGCTGCAGAGCAGGTAAAAAGAGTTAACTACCAGTTACAAAAGAGCTTTTGACAGTGGGTCGATAAGTGACAAATTTATATATTTACCAACGAATTACAGCTGCAACTGACTGAAACCTGTATACACTCATTTTCCTGGATATGGTTCCAATACTAATCAAGGATCAGAGGAATTTAGTAATTCAAAATAGGTTAAAACAATTACATATGTTCATTAGTCTGACACTTAATTACCAACATTCCAACAAATTTAATAGTAAGTACTGTACCCATTTATCAGATGATTATCACAACATAACCTGTTTAGTTTCAACTGTAATATAGTAGTATTCTGAACTGATGCCAAAAAATTGTTCTGAAATGATGTCAAACAATTTACATGACAATGAAAGATGTCTCATGTTTACTAAACAATTATCTTCAGTTCTGATGACTTCCAGCTTTCCTACTCTCACTTTTCATGACTCCAATTCACCAGACACTCCTATACATAATAATAATATTGTGCAAAAGTCTGAAAATTGTTAAAAGTTCTACCATTAATAACACATTACCAACTCCCTCTCCTGGGTTACAACTGTCATAAGTTCTCAAAGGACATCCTTATGATAACTGATCCCCTTCAAACTAAAATGATAAAATATTATAACAGCCTTAAATATCTTTTCACAGCTTTGTTGACTGTTAGTGAAACATAACGTAACAACATTTTATGTACAGCAAGTAGATGAGAGGCAACAAAAATGCACAACTGTGGGGAGGGAGGTGAGGTACCCTTGGTGGAGATGGAGGTAGTAGTGGTAAGGGTGGAAGGATATATGTACCAATGTTGTTAGTTACTGATGTCATCAAGTATCCTTCACTCTCAGATCCATTCAATGGCCACTTAACAAACATCATAAACAAAACTAGTCATAGATTTTCCACTCCTAGCACACAGCAAATTATATGCACAGCTCTGAACTTATAATCATCATGGTATTTTTAATATACAAGTATTCTCAAGTTGCTTCATATATTTCTTGCATTCGTGTTGTCACTGATACATTTCCTGTAATCTATGTTTATTAATTTTTGGAAAAAAACTACATCAGCAAACACTAGAATAAATTACATTATAAGACCACAGGTTTTGTAGATATTATGCAGGTGTTAGAGGATCATACCCATCACACGTAGCAGATGCACAAGTCTGCTACTACACCACAGCTGCCCACTGGCTGGTGGCTGAATATTGTAACACAACTCACACTACATAAGGCTGTCACTAACCCTCACTGCAGCACCTACATAGGAAATCCATCTTAAATTTTGTGATAGGATCACATACTTTAACTTAATTATTTTATCAATCCCACTGTAAAAGCTTGGTTGGAGATAACTGCTTGAAAGCAGGAAAACAATTTCATTCATTCGACTCTTGGCCTTCCACTGACATTTGAGGTGTCATAACGTCCGAGTTACGAGTATAAGAAGTTCGTGACCGCTGTCTGCGCACTTTGGGCGGTCTTGCTAGACTGAGGGGGGCAAGTGGGGTGGGAGTGAAGGCATTGGGGTGTCTGGGTCGTGTCCCAGCCAGCAGCAGGGGCCCAGCCCGCAGGGGGCCTGGAGCCCCACCACCTGCCAGGCTCCCACCACTCATCCCACCTGTATTGGGAAGCCCGCTTGTCCCCCCAAATATCCGCATATCACCTTGAAGGGGAGACACAGCTTTAAAAAAAGCTTCTTTAGATGTCTTTAAAAATACAGGTGATGTTTATTTCATTTTCTGCATATGAAAAAAATTACTCATGGGGACATAAGAAGCAAATAAAAAGAGTAAACTTCAAGAGAGTAAATAAAATAATATCACTAACTTTGCATGATGGAGTATGGTCTGGCCAGGAGTTGGGCAGCAGGGCCACCAGGGCCCCCTCCCACCCCTTGGGTCATAGCCATCAGCCTCTTGTCCTCCTTTCCCACACCAGCCTGCTCTGGCAGGGCTCCGGGCATCATAGTGTGCATGGCTGGTCCCATGTAGGGCTTTGCAAACACTGGGGGGTGGGGAGTCACTGTTCCAGGAGGTCCCGAGGGTGGCACAGGTCCTCCACCATACTGCAGCACAGACTGAGGGGGAGGGGTGCCTGCTGATCCCCCCATCATCTGTGACAGAGATAACAGTTACTACTGTACTCGCCTTTCATGAGTGGAAAGATATCTGAGTTGGGCATCAGGCAACAATGTTAGACATCATGATACAAGTTGCTATCTACTGAAATCATGCCATATAATCCACTACTATTACTACTGACCACAAATCTACTTCCAGCAGCATTGGCATGCGGGAGGAGCTATTACCCACCTGGACAGAAGGCCTAAAGAAGGTGGTGAAGAGCTGGGGGGGAGGGGCGTGGGATGTGGGAGTGGGGGGCTGCTGGGGGGGGACCATAGCCATATATTGCCCTCCCGCTGGCGCTACCCCAGCCCCCCCACCGCCGCCACTCACATACCCCAGGCTTAAACTCATGCCCTACAAAGAACCAGAGATCACCACATCACCATGGATTTAAAGGGACACTGGTAGCCTGTCTTTCTCCTGGGGTTACTGTGAACTCTGCTCTGTGTTGGAGCATATGTCACACCTATGACAGTCTCATATATACAATATATTCTTTATGTTTGTATGTCGTAAACCCATACTTTGTAATTCATGAAATTTGTTTGCTTCTTTCTTAACTAGCACAATGCATGTTAAGAAGTTATATGTTTTACATGCATAGGTTGAGGGTTTCTTTATTCTGAAATTCGTGATTGTATTCCACATTCCTGCCATAGCCATTCTGAGGGAGTTTTGCAAAAATTTGTGTATCTGGATATCATAGAGTATGGTGCATATGAACTTCTGTAACATATTACTGTCACAAATAAAGTGCTTTCACATGTAGACTGTGTGTCACAACAGTGAGAATGTCATCATGGTATATCTTTGGTTCAGCAAGAGCATGCTATGTAATACATCATGAGAGAGAGAGAGAGAGAGAGAGAGAGAGAGAGAGAGAGAGAGAGAGAGAGAGAGAGAGAGAGAGAGAGAGAGAGAGAGAGAGAGAGAGAGAGAGAGAGAGAGATGAGCAAGCACTTAATTAAATTAGAAATATTTTCTGTGGTCTTCCAGCTGTTGTCATTCTTCTTAACATTACTGATCATGTAATGTGCTGAATATTTAGAAGCAATTTAGCAATATGCAGCAATTAATCAGTACTTTCAATTGTCATTTCATTTATTGTTCATATAGTTTCTTTGCACATTCAGATATGAAAGCAGCTCTCAAATAATCATTCTGTATTGCACAATATAAACAACAGATATTAGGGTTGGCTATGTATTTACTGAAATTTACTTGATTGCCAAGGGACCTGTACAGCCTTGGATCCAAGACACTGTCCACAAGTATCAGACTGTCCCAGAAGTCTCACGGTCTCAGGTGAGTGAAGTGTGGGCAGAGTAAATGCTGTGTTCTGTGAGGTAGAGTATTGATACTTAAGACATAAAGAGATGTATGTTTTTGTATGTAATACTTACTTTGGGAAATATAAACTCAAATTAGATACTCAAATAATCTAAATATGAGAATATCTTAACTCCAAACTACAGTAAAATATTCAAAATAGTATATTCACTAAAAGAAAATACTAAAAACTGAAGTTCACTACTATTATAAAATATTGAACAAAATCAAGAAAATAATATATACACTGTATGTAAACAGGTGTAAAGATGTACATCTTACTGTTTTCATTAACTACATAATTGTTCTCATGTTGATAGTTGTCATTCTAACAAAAGACTGGCAGAGAAAGAAGTTATTACAGGCTTCTACCAGCAAATCTCATTCTGGTAAACACAATATCTCTCTCTCTCTCTCTCTCTCTCTCTCTCTCTCTCTCTCTCTCTCTCTCTCTCTCTCTCTTACAAATATACATAGCATCTACAATGACCTAATCCTATATATACTCTCAATTCATTCTTTCACCTTATCTCCATCTAATTTCTGAGCACCTCATTCATCCACTTCCATAACTTCAATTCTTTCCTTGTTAGATGCAGTGAGTCTCCCATCTATACTTCACTAATCTCACTGTCCACTCTGCTCACATCACTCAAGTCATTCAGACAATATCACTTCTACTTTCATATACTGGTGGTTAGAGAAGGGTTCAAGCCATACATCCTGTCACATTGGAATGGCTCTGGGAAAATTTAGAGTTGACAGGTTATAATGTCATAATTCTTAAGCTTATGTTCCTCATTACAGATCTTCTATAAAAACAAAGTATAGTGCCTTGGCTTTTGAAACAATAATGACTGTCAAATCAGACTTTTTTATCTTTTTTTAAATTTTACCCATTAATTAGTTCTATCATCAAGAAAAATCTTCATCCGTGCAGAAATATGAATTTTGGGCCTCTATATATGAGCTGCATTTACTGACCACTATACAATTGAGTAAATTCTTACTATATATCAAAGCTGTGTTAAACTTTCAATTTTCCTTACAAAGTTTGACTGCTTATGAATCTCTCCCACTTTTTGTTATTGATGGCATGTGTTTGGAGTATAAGGTTTCCCTTTTGACTGCCTTTCTTTGTTCAAGAGTAGGTTTGACTTCAGGGTGACCTTCGCTCAGGAAGACTCTTCACTGAATGTTATTAAGGTTTCTCTCCTCAAGGCTGATGCAATGCCAATGCCATAGATGCCACTCATAGTGGATGGTGGAGCCACCACATCCCTACACTTCAAGCCTTTCTCTTTATGGATATGCAAAATTATCACCACTGCCACTGACAGACAAAAATGACAAATTCATAAAACAAAACAAAATAGAATAATATGAATAAAAACAAAACAAAATAAAACAAAATTTGATCTAAAAGAGTATGTGGAAACAGTCAGAAATGATGCAATTTTTCAATATTTTTAGGGTGACACAGTACGTACTATCCAGTAACTGATTCAGACTGATATCCAATTCACAAACTGTGACATGTTTATTTATGCAGGACAGTGTGTAACTGTGACTTCCATCATATGATACAAAGAATATTTTTAAACTTGGAGAGGTATAATTAACTCTTAAAATGGCATTTGACAACTCATGGTGAGTCAATGTTCTCTACCTTATTACAAAGTAGTACTTATGTCTAGCCATCTTCCTTCCCTATTACAACAACTAGCCATTCATCAGCTCCCTCACCACCACGACAACTCTCTATCAAATGACCGAACTCTTGTTCACCACACATTGCCCACTGCCTCCAAATAATAAACTGAACAATTTCACTACACCACCATGCCTCAACTAATGTATATAATGAACTAACACTTGATTTTCATATAATCTTCCATGCAATCTTTAATTTCACAGTAGTAAAAATAATTTATGATCAGTAATTTTTTATATAGATAATTGCACGCCACAGATATGACCATTGGAACCCCACTTGAGAGTTAACAGCTAAATTTTTGCTGTGCTACATTAGAGTTCCAAACATCTTGGAAAGCCTTCTAAGACAGCAGTGAGGCATTAGTTTCTTTAATATTAAGACCAATCTTAGCTCCATAATCTTTCAAGCTTTTAATGAACTGTCATTTTCTTGAGAACAACAACATCTTTAAGATGCGATCACCTAAAAGGGCAAGATTTGCTCAAAACTAAACTTTCTCTCTAAAAAAATAATTATCTTGCCTTACAACATAGAATATGTAATACATGAATCATATCACTTAGATACTTATCTAAACATTCATTTACTTATTTGAGTTCAATTTACAATATCCTTGCAGCTGGCAAAAACAGTATATTGTTCAGAGCTCAGAGTGCAGGTGCTGCACTGCTCTGTCCTGCTTGCCACAAGAGAGCTAAATATTCTGTAATACATATGAACCACCACAGAGATCTACTTAGCCACTTCAAACACACGCACTATTGTACTACTACAGAAAAACGTTTACAAATTATCATTCCACATAGTAGATTTACAGTTTGGGGACATTATTTACAAGCATCTGTATTCTAAAAGAAATAAAAAATTGAGAAATATCACATTAGGTATGAAAACAAATCTAAAAATCACCACAAAATATGTGCATTTCCAACAATATTAATATTTGCTTCTCCACAAAAAGAACAAATAAATAAATAAAAAAACATGAATCCTTCTGAACAAGTTCTTGGGATTAATTGCCATTGGCTGAAAAATGCATATTGATGTGAAAGTTTATGGAATTCTTTTAGCTGGTCCATTTTGGGGTAACAACAGCAAATCACCCATCTCTACCTTAGTTTGTCTTCTGCATCTTCTGTTACACCAGTCACTCACGTGTCTCTCTTCATTGCACCCATGAACGCAGCCACTAAGGCACATGCCAGTGTAACTCAGTGCCAGCCCTAAGCCTGGATAAATTGGGAGGCTTGCATCATGAAGGGGTATCTAGCATAAGAATGCACGCTATGTCAGTCAGACCAATTACTACATGTAGAGTTATTGTAGGCTGTGAAAGTATACGAACCATGTTTAACTGATAAAGTACAGATTTATTACATGAACTCAGTTTCATCTGAATATGGACCAAGTGGAAAGCTTTACAGGCAGATTTGACATACACCAGTTTCTGATAATTGCCACATGAAAATAATCTTATATCATCTATCATCATCATCATCAGACTGTGAGTCCATTCCAGTGCCTTCCATATAGAATTAATTATCTGATCTATCCATTTATCTTCATGTCTGCCCACTTTCTTTCACCCTAAATATATTCCAATTCCATAGCTGTAGCTGTCCCATTATTATTTGTCAAAAGCATGACATATTGTACCCATGTTTGCTTTCTTTTTTCTTTAACTTAGAATAAAAAACATCTACATTTTCTTCCTATCTCTTTCCTCAATATATCAGGCACTACTCATTCAACTCCTTTCTGGTCACTTCAAAAGTTTTCATAAGATTTAAGATTTCTAAACAATAATGTAGAATAAGTATACAATGCACTGATTGTAAACCATTATTCTCTTTAGCAGTAAATAGAAATTACTTTCCTCAACACAGTCATTTAAGAACACTACATTCCTTTATATTTTGTGATGTAGATTTGTATCACTCTTTTTTTTTCTGAAATAGGTATATTTGCAAACACTGCTTTTACTTTACCTGTGTTTGAATTACATTGTTAACAAGCTGATGAATATCATTTATTTTCTTCAGATAAAGCACCTGGCTTTCTCTATGTATGACAAAACTATCTGCTGCAGTTGGTTTTTAAATTCACCAATCACAATAATATAATGATAAGCAAATCTAAGGGTATTTAGATAGCATTCCCATTAATCCTAATTCTTGCCTCTCTCCAGTTTCTGATCAAATTCTTAAAGCTTTTAATGAAACAGTGTCACTGTATCCAACACATATTATTGTTGTTTTTTTCTCACTGAGCATCATATGAGTGTTCTCATCATTATTTGATTAACATTCCCACTGAGTACATTTTCACTGTGGTTTCAAAAATAACAAATTTGGAAACTTTCATCATTTGTATTCCCTCTCAAAAGAGAATGTTAAAAATGCCAATGTAGCAAATATAACAAAACATATACAGTGAAGACTTCATACTTGAAATCAAACTTTTTAATACTTGAATGCAAAAGTTCAGCTTGGAACTTAAAAAAATATCTGGTACTCGAAAATCAACACACGTGATTGTAAACAAAGGCTCCCTCCCTGCCGCGGCCGCCTGCTTGTTCTCCCACCGCAGTTGTAAGAACAACAACAGTCTCCTGAGTTTTGTCTGTGGTTTTTCATTTAGAAACTTATAATGGCACCAAGGAGGCTTATTGGTAGTGAAAGTAATCCTAAAAGGAAGAATATAGTGACATCCATTGAAGAGAAAAAGGAGATTAGTATTGATAAAACAAAAAAGGTGTAAGAATCACTGATCTTGCAGCTGAGTAATGTATGGTGAAATCCAAAACAGCCACCATACTGAGGAACAAAGTGGTCATTAAGGGAGCTGATGTGGTGATGGGTGTGAAAAAGCAACTTAAGTGATTTGTGACATTGGAAGAAATGGAAAAATTGTTGACATTACAAAAAAAAAATTGCAAACTTTAGGCTTTTGCTAAGGTTAGAATGAATTACCTGATTTTTTGGTACTCGAACAGCCATTTGGAGGGAATTAAGTTCGAGCATTGAGTCTCCACTGTATGTGCATATTCATTTTATAATGAAGAACAAAGTAAAGCCAGTAATCATTTCAAGCACCATACATGCTAAAAGCTGCTTCATTTCATGTACAATGCAACAAAACAAAGCTTCCCAAAACTACTGAGGACTAAGGTTATTGCAGTGTGTGTGCATGCACACAGGGACATGCACATACATACACACACACATACACACACACACACACGCACACACACACACACACACACGACAGTATAAGCATAGCTCCTCTCCCGTAAGTCACAACTAGGTAAATATATACACACATCCATGCTCGCTCACCCATACATACACACACATAAGTACACACACACACACACACACACACACACACACATATGTACACACACACACACACACAACCACACACACACACACACACACACACTTGTGTATGCATATAACCATACCATACAGCTGCTGTCATCATAAAGAAACTACATATGTACTCTCTTTTGAGCTATGCAGCACTTTCTCCACATTCATAAGCACACAGACATGTTCATAACAAGAATTTTGGAAGTGACATGAGTAATAGAAATAACCTCAAGACACAATGATGTTGATGGAATAAATATTTCCTCACACACCACGTCAGTTAATGAATTCTACTTCTCTTATGGGATCTGAATAAGACAATGCAAGACATTCAATATAACAAGTCTAACTCCATTTTACTATTCTAGAAACTGTGAACATTTCTAACTACAATGAAATGGAAAGACAAATATTGCAGTATACAATATAAAAAAAATGTGTTTTTCTTACTTTAAAAAGCAGCATTACATAAAAATATATTTTAGGCTAGATCAAAGAATAAACAGAAATACAAGAGCTAGATTGTACATAAAGTAAATTCTCCAGTTTGGTGTTTTTTTCATTTGTCTTTGTTTTTTTGTTTTGGCTTATGGCAGTGGTGGGCAGCTGTACTGCAACCCTTTAAAGGCTCTGATGGTGAGCCTCCTATGTTTGTGATTGGGTTATTTGGCTGATCCCCATCCATGGTAAAGCATATAGATTATTAGACTGAAGTCTTTGTTGAGTTTGTTGGAGCTAAAGTTCAGTTTTAGAGCCAAAGTATTATACTCATGGTGAATTTACTGTGATTTTTGTTTAGCCTCTTCAGTACTGGAACATATTTTTACCATGAATTTTGGCTATGATTAGATGATTTTACTAACATTAGGAAGAGTTTATCGAGATCAGAAGATTAGTTGTCAGAGACTTCACTATTCTAATCCTTACATATGTCTCTGAAGCTGTATAATTTGTCAGGTAGTAAGGAGAATAAATATAAAAATGCATCATAGTACTGAAGTGGTTAAATAATGAAGCTAAAGAAAAAATATTTTCACCTCATTATTTGAAAGATGAAATAATCAGCTAGGGATAAAGAAAAAAGCTTGTAAACTAGATGCAGATAAATAATGAATAAAAGAAAAAATAAACTAAATTGAGGCAGAGGTTGTGAAAGTTAAGAGACTAGAAATCCCAAACAGAAGTTGAGAGTGTCTCCATTTCCTACAATGGACAAGCTTGGTAAACACTACTCACGATAATATCTTTGGCGCTAAGTAATCCTACTATAATTCCTCTTTCACTAATAAGATAAGTCTTGAGTTTGGAAAAATATGTAAAACAGAGTCACAGTCATTGTTGAGAATCAGTTGAATTCAGTTTGTACACTTGAATAGGTATGTCTGGGTATTTAGTAATTTTTCCAGCCATGATAAGTCACCAAACTGGAGATTTGATTGCATGAGGGAACTAAGAATCAATGAACAAGTGACAGTAAATGTAACGCTGATATGCAGTATTTACAGCTCACCTTGCAAAAGTAGAGTGAATACAATGGGAAACCATAGCTCACCTGAGTACTGGGAGTCTGTGGAGGAGTTGGTGCTCTGTAGGACACAGCTGTAGCATGACCAGTTGGGGCAGGGCCAGGTGGTGAGCTGTACATCCCTCCAGATACACCCTGCATGCCACCCACTGCCTGGTACACTCCCCCACCTGGTAAGCCACTTGCTGTGTAGTAACCTAAGCTGCTCCCCATCCTGTTGGATAACAGATAATGAAGACACCCTTGATATAGATAAAGAAGATGAGACAGTTATATATATGTTATCTTTGTATAAAGAGCATGAATGAGTAATAACTGGAATAAAGATATGGTTGGAAGGAGACTGGTGAGAAGACAGAAAACAAACTAAAGAAAACATTTGGACATGAGAAGGATGAGCATCAGGAAAAAATTATCTATGACTGGAAAAGATGGGAGACATTCATTAGCTGCTAACTGTCAATGAAAATAAGAAAATGAATAAAACTAGGATCATGTTTTAGGAAGAGAAGGATTCTTTTTTTCCTAAATTATTCTATAAAACACACAAAAAAATACACTTAAAGTTATGTTTCCCAAAGGTTTCTGTTTAAATCAGTGAGCACAAATATAAACAAAATATGTAAGTCATCAGCAAACAGAAAAGGAACTGAGTTTCATTGAATATAATACTGATAGACATGACAAATAGAAAAATCCTTGGCAGTTACTGTAAAGGTGCGTTTCCACCAAAACCGTGTTCTGCACAATTGTTGCGCACTTTTTGTGCAGAACTTTGTCAGTGCGCGTACAAATAGAACACCTCTTGTTAACTGCGTACCCACCGGCCAAAAGTTCGCAACTTTTGTACGCGAACAGTGCGGCACTTGTGCTGAACTGTGCGCGTACAAAAGTTCAGTACAGTGTGCCATTCCATGAATGAAACCAAGATGTTCAAAAGCAAACCACTTAGGCTTATAAATATCTCCAACTCCACTACCTGAAGCTTTTGAATCTGCAATTTTTTTGCGCTCTCTGCGCCATTGAGCAAGAATAATTTTCCATTTCCGCATGACTTCAGTTGAATCACAGCTAAAGTTTTCACCCAATTCCTTAGTGGCATCATGTTTTTTGTTCTTATCTTTGTAATCCTTGTTTGTAGTGTCCCAGAGCACCGGGCGCGTTTCAACGGCCTGAATAAACTTAACGATTTTAGCATTTGTCCAGTCCATTGTGCGCGCACAGACACAGATGTTTTCGCTCCTGTAGCGGAAGCAAGAAAGAGTGCGCGCACAAAGTAATCGTGTGCGTCAGAATGTATACACTGAAAGTTGAGTACGCGCACACATGTTCACAGCTGTGCGCGCACTTTTCTCAATTGTTCGCGTACAATTTGTTGCTGTTCGTTCGTCCGTTTCCACCAGCGCATACATTTGTTCAGTACAGTGTGCAGCACAGTGCCGCACTGTGCTGCACACCGGTGGAAACGCACCTTAATTCTTTCTCACAAAGGAACAGGCCATAATGCCTTATTAGCAATTTTACTTCCAAAATTTTCCAAAAATTTTACTTCCAAAACTTCCAAAAATTTTACTTCCAAAACTTCCAAAAATTTTACTTCCAAAATTACGCTTTTCTATGGAATTTTTTAAAATTGAAACTAAGTAACTTCTGGGTTCCTTATTTTCATTCCAAAAATGCAGGTAAAAATTTCTGGAACTCATGAGAAAAAATGTAATTTTTTGTTCTGATGCTGTATGGGTTAAAGAAGTGCAGTATGTATATATAAAAATCTCAGAATAATAATATCTAAAAGCATCATAATACAATAGCTCACTGTGGAAAGGTAGTGGTTGTGGTAGAGGGTGTGATGGTGTACTGATGGAGGCTGGTAGGTACTGGCTGGCCTGGAGGGAGAGGAGCACTAAGGCCAGATCCTGTTGGCGCTGAAGGCAGCTGGTAGTAGTATGTGGTGCCTCCAGCCTCTTGACCACTGCCTGTCCCACTCACACTCCCAGCAGCAGGGTAGGTGACCACAGTATACCCCCCTGGAAGGTAGCCACCACCTGACACATAACAGAGGGAACAACTCTAACAATGGTTCTTTCTCAACTCTATACAGCCACTGCCTGACAGTCTCTTTATGTGTGCAACTTAACATAGCAGATAAACCAACTACTAACACTTCTGTGAGAATAAGGTACAGACAAGCTAGAACAAAAGATCTAACTAGTTCATAGATTGAAATACCAGTTACTTACACTCAGCACACATGTTGATCCCAAAGATCTCACCTGGAGGAAGAGCTGGGTTGTGTTCCATAGAAGGGTGATGTGCTGTGGGAGGTCCAGGGGCTGCTGGCACACCTCCACTCAGAGGAGGCACAGCTGGAACTGCAGGTATCCCTTGCACTTGCTGCATTCCAGTTGGCTGTACCCCTGTTGGGCCCTGTACCCCTGCAGGGGCCTGTACTGGAGCCATCTGATACTGAGGGTACACATATTTGAGGGAGCCATTCAGATTGCCTACACTCCCTGCCGGCATGTAGTACACAGGCTGGAATATAAAAAGTGGATATCTGACTGCTGGAATGTTCAAAACAGGAAAAACAGCATTTAATCTTTCATTACCTCTTTCCTCAATCCTCTTTCACAAAGCAACATATCTTATGTAAACAGCAAGCTAACCAGCCCTGTGAGATAGGTTGGCAGAGATATGGCACCCACACATATACACTCACAATCACATCTACATTGATTCCCTCACATCTTAGCCTTGAAGTCTTTAGGAGAGACAGGGAGAGAAAACTGATACACACAATCTACACAACACAAATATGTGCAAAACTTCCACACCTCTCTGTATTAGGGCCTGAAGGTAAAACAGGCTAATTCTTGATGAAACACAAAAGTCCTATTCCATTTCTTGCACCTGATCTGATAAACCAATCCAACCAGATACAAGCAAGCCTTCTTTTACACATTTACAGCTGCTCTTTATTATTTCCTGTCTCATGCATGATGACTTCCTTGCTACAGATATCCTTCTTCCACTTTCTACACACTAACCATTAATTCTATTTTTAATTAAAGAAAATACATTATCTTTAAAAAATATTAGCAGAATTACCTGTGTGTAGTGTTGTCTAGGCACCACATAGCTCTGAGGACCAGGGCCAGGAGCAGGTGCAGCAGTCACCTGGCTCGCAACCAAGTCTCCTGCTGCCTCACTTCCACTGGGTCCACTCAAGCAAAGGGCTCTCATGTGGCTGGCCACCTCACTTACATGGCCCTCCTGAGGAACATTAAGATAAATAACTTGTCATCTGTTTTATTTTACTCTGAACACCATTGAAGAATTTGTAATGATTCTATAACCAATTTTCTTTTAATGAAAGTGTTCGAAAGTTCCAAATGAAGAGTGTGGGGGACAAATATACTTTATAGAACCAATTTATTTATTCACATTTTCTTTTATGATGTGTTTATTATGTGCTTAAACAATATTTTGTTATTTGTAAATACCTTTTTGTTACATAAAAACATTTGGAAAAAAAGTTGGTCTATAACAGATTAGTGGCGTTTCAATTAATTTTGATGGGGAAAATTTGCTTGAGTTATGAACAGACTGAGATATGACCTCCGTCACAAAATGAATTGAACTCATATCTAGAGCCACCATTGTATCTTGAAATGATAATGATGATGATGATAAAGAGAAGGAAGAATGACTTATATCAAAATCATTCTTTTTTATGATTATGAATGTTATTATCAAATAAAAACATTTTATACTTCCTATATATAAAGGACTAAATAAATAACACATTCATTACACCACAACTTTGGCATAAGACCCACTAAAAGACGATTCACTCTTTTATCTCACTCACCTGAGAGTATGACCTGGTCTCAAGTGGGTAGTACTGTGGGTATATCACTTGGGGTGTATGCTGAGATGGCCCTTCACTCCCACCACCTCCTCCTCCTCCTGAAGAAACTGCCACCTCAGGCTCTCTCACCTCACCACTTGATACACTACCACTCACAACACCTGGAAATAGCAACAACTTCATGAAAACAATAATAAATCATAGGTACAGAAACAAATGGAATCTCATGGAAAATCACATTAATCTCCTAAGAGCCTCACACTTCTCAAAAGCATGAAGCTGGAAACCACTCTCTTTCAATGGGTCAGGATGCACTTCTGGGGTAATGGGGACAGGATGAAGGTAGGTTATGACAAAAAAAATTCATTGGAAAAAAAATCTGACACCCTAATTAAGGAAATTAAGGAGACAAAGAATGTGGGACACATTCACTGGACAGTCAAGAATACAGGCAGAATGGTGCAGGATTTTCTCTTAGTTATTGCAATTCCCTTTACCAGGTTAGTCAGTGAAAGGTAATGACAGGCATAGTTATAGATGGACATTATCATCACAATCTTATTATTATCTCATTCTATTCATTTGAGGCTCACTTTGAACAGGCTCAGGAGAGGAGTGCTGTAGACTGAGTTGCTTGCTTGGTGGGCTGCGAAGGGTAGCAGAGGCAGACTGGGCAATATCATGGGATGTAGTTGGAGAAACAGCAGGTACCTGAGTCACACAGGTGGTGAGGCTTCCACTGGAAGTACCTGTGAAGAAACCCAATCATGAAAGCTTTCCATGCACTTAGGATATTCTAACAAAAAATATAAAGCATACTGTATTAATTTGGAGATAAGGAAATGCTCATAGCAAAATATATTGAAGATCTAAGTCACACTCAAACTTCCTCATATGAACCAATATGATTACCTATCTGGAATTGTTGTTGTGTGACAATTTACCTACTGGGGAGGCCAGCATAATGCTGTGATGAGAACTGTGTATTTACAATATATATATATATATATATATATATATATATATATATATATATATATATATATATATATATATATATATATATATATATATATATAAGGAGAAACAATGCCATAAATAATATATCCTACTTTGTAAAAGTTTGCAATTTTTCAGCATTATCTTTCAATAAACATAAATTTTTACATCCTTAAGATTTATCTCACCTGAGGGCTGGCTTGAGGTTTCCTTGTCAGAGACGGATTCTTTCTCCTGGGATGCTGTGACACCTGAGCTGCTGCTGCTGCTGACCCCAGGGCTCAGCTGAGGGGGGTTGTTGGGATCAAAGCGGTACACTGATCCATCAGAGTTCATGTATGGTTGGCCACTCTGGGGACAAAAAGCATCATGACACAACTAAAAAACCATTCACTAGCTACAGTACACCAAACTAAAGTGTGTAGTAGTGTATCTAGAGGATAGCATGTGTAATAGTTTTCAATATGTATATGAAAAACAGAACAATACGTTTTCAAATATTGTAGTTCTTATATATGGGAATCCTTGTATGAGAGAGAGAGAGAGAGAGAGAGAGAGAGAGAGAGAGAGAGAGAGAGAGAGAGAGAGAGAGAGAGAGAGAGAGAGAGAGAGAGAGAGAGAGAGAGAGAGATTTAATAATTAAGGAGTATTCTAGTAAATAAAAAACAAATATGAAGAGATACAATTATGATAAAAGTGCCCTTTATTACTACATTTATACCAAGAAGATCAAGAAAAAAGAATAAAGAAGTAGCAAGATGTTAAATGAAAGCTGCATCATTTTGTGTTATTTTGTATGTTGTGGGGCCAAACCTTTCTCCACCTAAAATTCTTGCCAGATTCACTACAGCATCACCCTTTTCTTCCATGGTGTACTTCAAGGAGGACTTACCTGGGGGTTGATCAGCATTGCCCCAGGAGGCACTGCTTCCATGTCTGTCACTGCCCACATCACTGCTTGACTGTCTCCCTCACCTCCCCAAACCTGCAACATTAATTTTGGTTATAAGAAAGGCAAAAAAAGCTGTGAAGCCTAATGTATCATAGTTGAAGAAAAGAATTTAAGAAAACAAAAAATAGTGTTGTTTCTAATATCACTCTATCTCCCTCATTTCCCCATTACAGCAACATTAGCTTTTGTCACAGGGATTGAAAAGAAATAAGAGAAAACTCCTTTTCTTAATATCACAAAAACAATCATATTCTTGGTCACTTTTCTCATTTTATAATGCTCAGTTATGTTCTTTGGTAAGACTCATCCACACTTGTCACTGAATATTTAATGTAAATAACCACAAGAATTGGATTCCATGACAAGTTCATAATTACCAGACCTGTGACTCATTAGTGATTAGTCATCAGACATCAAGAAATGAAAAAAATGATAAAAGTAAAAAGAAAAAGGTTTTGAAAACAATACTAAATAATTATAATAGAAATAATAAGATGCAGTACAGTGGAACTATGTGCACTCTGGAGGGCAAAAGATCCCCAAGCACATGGGTTTGAATCCTAACCATGCATGATGGTTCAAGGGGGAATTGGACATCCACTCAGGGTAACAGTTCTCAAATGGATGGGCTTTCAGAAAGGAGGTATCCATTTGGTGGTCTCCTTTAGCCCATAAATTCCCATAAAAACCCCACATTGTATAAATATAAATATCTAGCTGATATCTCTTTTGAAAGTGACCAGAAAACCAACATCCTATTGTAAGAAAAAAAACAACCCATCTTACCTGGCCTGGAGCAGAGTGTTGGTGCTGACTGGTGGTGGGGGAGGGAGTGGTGGAGAGGGTGTTAGACACATTGGTAGAGCTGGTGTCTTGTCTTTGGGACTTGTAGCCTGAACTCATGCTTTGGTCACTTATTCTGCTGCTGGTGGAATCTGGTAGAGAAATAGAAAATAGGAACATAAGGGTAGATGCAAATAATCATCAGGTCTACATATAGTTCTCTCTGTATGAAACATTCTTGCTTAAGTTTGCCTATCATTCTATCAATAAACTTATCTAATCTTTTGAAGCTTCCTACAGTCTCAGCAATAACACATGATTAATCAATATATTCAAATTATGTAGCAATCAATTAAAGAAACAATTTTTCCCTATCTCTTCAAACAAAATCATAGGATATACGTAACATACATAATTCTTCTTATGTTCATCACAAAAAATCACTCAAGTTACCTACAAATAGTAGAATCCAGTGAATGAGTAACATTGGATGGCACTAAATTCTATATCAATGGCTACACGTACTTAAATGCTTTCATCAAAATTTACCTTGTTTACTTAATCTGGAGGAGATGTTACTGGATACAGAATCTCCCCGTGGTAGTACAGTCACGCCACCACTGTAGCCACCGAAGCTGTGTGACTTGAATACAGGCGGCCGCAGAGATCTGGGGTGAAGGGTGTCTCGGCTCTCAAACGACTCTACTTTAGGCAATCTTCCAGGTCTAAGGCAAAAAAAGACAAAAAAAATGATACTAAAGATCACCATAACAAAAGCTATCTATCTATATGAAATGTGGCTAATCCAACTTGTAATATCAGTAAGTAAAAAGTACTTGGTAAATAAAGAATGATTAAATATACAGCCAAAATTAGTTACCTACCTATCATAAAAAATGCTATTAATATCCTATATCATCCCATTTACTTGCTACCATATTTTTCTTGGTCTTTCTATTACCAATCTATCAGCACATCCTCACAACAATTCCACATGGCATGAATATTCACCTTAGCTTATGATTGTCGTGGTGGTGCTTTCGATGTGATGTTTCAGAATCCATGAAGGTCCAGTGGCGCGTCTCATGCCAACGTGAGTCATCCTGAGAATTTCGGCGAGAGTCATGACTTCTGACAGGAGAATCACCCAGACCATCAGCAGAAGACAAGGACTGTGAAAGACAAAATTCACTCATCAAAATTAATGAAATAAGAAGTGTGTGTGTGTGTGTGTGTGTGTGTGTGTGTGTGTGTGTGATTATAGTATGCAACAGTAAACTAAACCCATGCTGCCTTGCCACTCTATCTATTTTACTAAGATTCTATTAAAAACATATGAATGCAGTGGAAGCATAACAGAAAAAATTGTATGTGAAAAGTTATCATAGAAATGTGATGATGTATAATGCAAATATGAAGGAGGCCTTGTGAAGACATAAGTCAGTAAAAATGGCTCTCGAACTGGATTTTGTAATATTTCCTTTATGTCCATTTTTATGACCTTATGTCTTCACAAGGCCTCCTTCATATTTGCATTATACATCATCACATTTCTATGATAACTTTTCACATACAATTTTTTCTGTTATGCTTCCACTGCATTCATATGTTTTTAATAGAATCTTAGTAAAATAGATAGAGTGGCAAGGCAGCATGGGTTTAGTTTACTGTTGCATACTATAATCACACACACACACACACACACACACACACACACACACACACTTCTTATTTCATTAATTTTGATGAGTGAATTTTGTCTTTCACAGTCCTTGTCTTCTGCTGATGGTCTGGGTGATTCTCCTGTCAGAAGTCATGACTCTCGCCGAAATTCTCAGGATGACTCACGTTGGCATGAGACGCGCCACTGGACCTTCATGGATTCTGAAACATCACATCGAAAGCACCACCACGACAATCATAAGCTAAGGTGAATATTCATGCCATGTGGAATTGTTGTGAGGATGTGCTGATAGATTGGTAATAGAAAGACCAAGAAAAATATGGTAGCAAGTAAATGGGATGATATAGGATATTAATAGCATTTTTTATGATAGGTAGGTAACTAATTTTGGCTGTATATTTAATCATTCTTTATTTACCAAGTACTTTTTACTTACTGATATTACAAGTTGGATTAGCCACATTTCATATAGATAGATAGCTTTTGTTATGGTGATCTTTAGTATCATTTTTTTTGTCTTTTTTTGCCTTAGACCTGGAAGATTGCCTAAAGTAGAGTCGTTTGAGAGCCGAGACACCCTTCACCCCAGATCTCTGCGGCCGCCTGTATTCAAGTCACACAGCTTCGGTGGCTACAGTGGTGGCGTGACTGTACTACCACGGGGAGATTCTGTATCCAGTAACATCTCCTCCAGATTAAGTAAACAAGGTAAATTTTGATGAAAGCATTTAAGTACGTGTAGCCATTGATATAGAATTTAGTGCCATCCAATGTTACTCATTCACTGGATTCTACTATTTGTAGGTAACTTGAGTGATTTTTTGTGATGAACATAAGAAGAATTATGTATGTTACGTATATCCTATGATTTTGTTTGAAGAGATAGGGAAAAATTGTTTCTTTAATTGATTGCTACATAATTTGAATATATTGATTAATCATGTGTTATTGCTGAGACTGTAGGAAGCTTCAAAAGATTAGATAAGTTTATTGATAGAATGATAGGCAAACTTAAGCAAGAATGTTTCATACAGAGAGAACTATATGTAGACCTGATGATTATTTGCATCTACCCTTATGTTCCTATTTTCTATTTCTCTACCAGATTCCACCAGCAGCAGAATAAGTGACCAAAGCATGAGTTCAGGCTACAAGTCCCAAAGACAAGACACCAGCTCTACCAATGTGTCTAACACCCTCTCCACCACTCCCTCCCCCACCACCAGTCAGCACCAACACTCTGCTCCAGGCCAGGTAAGATGGGTTGTTTTTTTTCTTACAATAGGATGTTGGTTTTCTGGTCACTTTCAAAAGAGATATCAGCTAGATATTTATATTTATACAATGTGGGGTTTTTATGGGAATTTATGGGCTAAAGGAGACCACCAAATGGATACCTCCTTTCTGAAAGCCCATCCATTTGAGAACTGTTACCCTGAGTGGATGTCCAATTCCCCCTTGAACCATCATGCATGGTTAGGATTCAAACCCATGTGCTTGGGGATCTTTTGCCCTCCAGAGTGCACATAGTTCCACTGTACTGCATCTTATTATTTCTATTATAATTATTTAGTATTGTTTTCAAAACCTTTTTCTTTTTACTTTTATCATTTTTTTCATTTCTTGATGTCTGATGACTAATCACTAATGAGTCACAGGTCTGGTAATTATGAACTTGTCATGGAATCCAATTCTTGTGGTTATTTACATTAAATATTCAGTGACAAGTGTGGATGAGTCTTACCAAAGAACATAACTGAGCATTATAAAATGAGAAAAGTGACCAAGAATATGATTGTTTTTGTGATATTAAGAAAAGGAGTTTTCTCTTATTTCTTTTCAATCCCTGTGACAAAAGCTAATGTTGCTGTAATGGGGAAATGAGGGAGATAGAGTGATATTAGAAACAACACTATTTTTTGTTTTCTTAAATTCTTTTCTTCAACTATGATACATTAGGCTTCACAGCTTTTTTTGCCTTTCTTATAACCAAAATTAATGTTGCAGGTTTGGGGAGGTGAGGGAGACAGTCAAGCAGTGATGTGGGCAGTGACAGACATGGAAGCAGTGCCTCCTGGGGCAATGCTGATCAACCCCCAGGTAAGTCCTCCTTGAAGTACACCATGGAAGAAAAGGGTGATGCTGTAGTGAATCTGGCAAGAATTTTAGGTGGAGAAAGGTTTGGCCCCACAACATACAAAATAACACAAAATGATGCAGCTTTCATTTAACATCTTGCTACTTCTTTATTCTTTTTTCTTGATCTTCTTGGTATAAATGTAGTAATAAAGGGCACTTTTATCATAATTGTATCTCTTCATATTTGTTTTTTATTTACTAGAATACTCCTTAATTATTAAATCTCTCTCTCTCTCTCTCTCTCTCTCTCTCTCTCTCTCTCTCTCTCTCTCTCTCTCTCTCTCTCTCTCTCTCTCTCTCTCTCTCTCTCTCTCTCTCTCTCATACAAGGATTCCCATATATAAGAACTACAATATTTGAAAACGTATTGTTCTGTTTTTCATATACATATTGAAAACTATTACACATGCTATCCTCTAGATACACTACTACACACTTTAGTTTGGTGTACTGTAGCTAGTGAATGGTTTTTTAGTTGTGTCATGATGCTTTTTGTCCCCAGAGTGGCCAACCATACATGAACTCTGATGGATCAGTGTACCGCTTTGATCCCAACAACCCCCCTCAGCTGAGCCCTGGGGTCAGCAGCAGCAGCAGCTCAGGTGTCACAGCATCCCAGGAGAAAGAATCCGTCTCTGACAAGGAAACCTCAAGCCAGCCCTCAGGTGAGATAAATCTTAAGGATGTAAAAATTTATGTTTATTGAAAGATAATGCTGAAAAATTGCAAACTTTTACAAAGTAGGATATATTATTTATGGCATTGTTTCTCCTTATATATATATATATATATATATATATATATATATATATATATATATATATATATATATATATATATATATATATATATATATATATTGTAAATACACAGTTCTCATCACAGCATTATGCTGGCCTCCCCAGTAGGTAAATTGTCACACAACAACAATTCCAGATAGGTAATCATATTGGTTCATATGAGGAAGTTTGAGTGTGACTTAGATCTTCAATATATTTTGCTATGAGCATTTCCTTATCTCCAAATTAATACAGTATGCTTTATATTTTTTGTTAGAATATCCTAAGTGCATGGAAAGCTTTCATGATTGGGTTTCTTCACAGGTACTTCCAGTGGAAGCCTCACCACCTGTGTGACTCAGGTACCTGCTGTTTCTCCAACTACATCCCATGATATTGCCCAGTCTGCCTCTGCTACCCTTCGCAGCCCACCAAGCAAGCAACTCAGTCTACAGCACTCCTCTCCTGAGCCTGTTCAAAGTGAGCCTCAAATGAATAGAATGAGATAATAATAAGATTGTGATGATAATGTCCATCTATAACTATGCCTGTCATTACCTTTCACTGACTAACCTGGTAAAGGGAATTGCAATAACTAAGAGAAAATCCTGCACCATTCTGCCTGTATTCTTGACTGTCCAGTGAATGTGTCCCACATTCTTTGTCTCCTTAATTTCCTTAATTAGGGTGTCAGATTTTTTTTCCAATGAATTTTTTTTGTCATAACCTACCTTCATCCTGTCCCCATTACCCCAGAAGTGCATCCTGACCCATTGAAAGAGAGTGGTTTCCAGCTTCATGCTTTTGAGAAGTGTGAGGCTCTTAGGAGATTAATGTGATTTTCCATGAGATTCCATTTGTTTCTGTACCTATGATTTATTATTGTTTTCATGAAGTTGTTGCTATTTCCAGGTGTTGTGAGTGGTAGTGTATCAAGTGGTGAGGTGAGAGAGCCTGAGGTGGCAGTTTCTTCAGGAGGAGGAGGAGGTGGTGGGAGTGAAGGGCCATCTCAGCATACACCCCAAGTGATATACCCACAGTACTACCCACTTGAGACCAGGTCATACTCTCAGGTGAGTGAGATAAAAGAGTGAATCGTCTTTTAGTGGGTCTTATGCCAAAGTTGTGGTGTAATGAATGTGTTATTTATTTAGTCCTTTATATATAGGAAGTATAAAATGTTTTTATTTGATAATAACATTCATAATCATAAAAAAGAATGATTTTGATATAAGTCATTCTTCCTTCTCTTTATCATCATCATCATTATCATTTCAAGATACAATGGTGGCTCTAGATATGAGCTCAATTCATTTTGTGACGGAGGTCATATCTCAGTCTGTTCATAACTCAAGCAAATTTTCCCCATCAAAATTAATTGAAACGCCACTAATCTGTTATAGCCCAACTTTTTTTCCAAATGTTTTTATGTAACAAAAAGGTATTTACAAATAACAAAATATTGTTTAAGCACATAATAAACACATCATAAAAGAAAATGTGAATAAATAAATTGGTTCTATAAAGTATATTTGTCCCCCACACTCTTCATTTGGAACTTTCGAACACTTTCATTAAAAGAAAATTGGTTATAGAATCATTACAAATTCTTCAATGGTGTTCAGAGTAAAATAAAACAGATGACAAGTTATTTATCTTAATGTTCCTCAGGAGGGCCATGTAAGTGAGGTGGCCAGCCACATGAGAGCCCTTTGCTTGAGTGGACCCAGTGGAAGTGAGGCAGCAGGAGACTTGGTTGCGAGCCAGGTGACTGCTGCACCTGCTCCTGGCCCTGGTCCTCAGAGCTATGTGGTGCCTAGACAACACTACACACAGGTAATTCTGCTAATATTTTTTAAAGATAATGTATTTTCTTTAATTAAAAATAGAATTAATGGTTAGTGTGTAGAAAGTGGAAGAAGGATATCTGTAGCAAGGAAGTCATCATGCATGAGACAGGAAATAATAAAGAGCAGCTGTAAATGTGTAAAAGAAGGCTTGCTTGTATCTGGTTGGATTGGTTTATCAGATCAGGTGCAAGAAATGGAATAGGACTTTTGTGTTTCATCAAGAATTAGCCTGTTTTACCTTCAGGCCCTAATACAGAGAGGTGTGGAAGTTTTGCACATATTTGTGTTGTGTAGATTGTGTGTATCAGTTTTCTCTCCCTGTCTCTCCTAAAGACTTCAAGGCTAAGATGTGAGGGAATCAATGTAGATGTGATTGTGAGTGTATATGTGTGGGTGCCATATCTCTGCCAACCTATCTCACAGGGCTGGTTAGCTTGCTGTTTACATAAGATATGTTGCTTTGTGAAAGAGGATTGAGGAAAGAGGTAATGAAAGATTAAATGCTGTTTTTCCTGTTTTGAACATTCCAGCAGTCAGATATCCACTTT